>JAUPFT010000006.1:1012500-1442500 GCA_036936625.1 Parnassius smintheus behrii
ATTTTCAAGGCATTTTGATGGTGGATTTTAAAGAACGTAATACAGTCGTGAACGGCTGATATTTTGCTTCTTTAATATATAAATTACGAGACAAGATAAAGGAAAAACGAAGAGGCAAGCTGTCTAAAGGTGTCCTGTTGCTCCATGACAACGCCCCTGTTCATACCGCTGATTCGTAAATGCGGGTTCACAGAAGTTGCACATCCAGACATGGCTCCGTCCGACTATTATTTATTTCCAAATTTAAAGCGGGACTTAAGAGGAAAAAAATTTTCAAGCGATGAAGAGTTGCAGGCGGCCGTCTTCAGTCATTTTGAGGATAAAAAATGTGATTATTTATATAAAGGTTTAGAGATGTTGATTCACAGATGTCAGAAGTGTGTTAGTATTCATGGTGATTATATTGAAAAATAAAATTGGTTTCGTTTCATTTCCTTCATTGGTTCATAGTTAGGCCAATTCATTATGGGACCGCCTACGTATATGTACATCTACTGGTGTTTTGTTTTGTAAATATTTATTTGTGTGTGTGTGTGTATGTATGTATGTGTGTGTGTGTGTGTGTGTGTGTGTGTGTGTGTGTGTGTGTGTGTGTGTGTGCGTGTTATACTACTTGCTATTTCTTAAATTTGAAATTATTTCTTTTTTTATGGAAGCCTTACTGTCGTGGAAAATATCAATAATTGAAAAGTTTTTGTTGTAGCACTTAACTAAGTGTACGACTAATGACAGAATTTTGTGCATATTTAGAGCGACTTAAAGGGACATGAAACAGGGATGTATGTCTGGTACGCTTCGAAGGAGCATTGAATTGTAGGAATTGATCTGTCAATTCGGGACTATCAATTTTATTACTACAGATGTCGTGTAGAAACAAATTTTGTAGAAGTGGACGTCGGTCCTTTAACTGCAATAAGTTATGGTGATAGCAAGATTCCTTATAACTGCTTTTTTTATGTTGAGTACGATAATTTAACGCCTTAATAAATTTACATTGTATTTGCTCTATATTCTCTATATAAGACAAATAATGCGGATTCCAGACATTACAATACTCCAAAACACTTCTTACATAAGAATAATACAAAATTTTAATGCATTCAGAATCTGAGAAAGGACGGGACACTCTTAGAACAAATCCTAAATTTTTATACGCTTTTGCAACTATTGTCGTGACATGATTAGACATAAGCATCTTGGAATCAAAAATAACACCAAGATCTTTGGTGTGGTAGATGCGTTCCAAAGGTATGTTATCTAATTTATATCGATATTCAATTTGGTGTCTTTTACGAGTGAAGCTTATTTGATAACATTTTGTTATATTAACACTAATACGGTTATCATGATAGTAGAAACAAAGCTGGTTCAAATCTTTCAGAAGTTAATATATGCGTAAATTTTAGTGTCGTCCGCATACATGAGAAAACGTTTGGGCACGTTTTGTTAGTTATGATAAGTCCTTACCTCCGGACTTGCTGAAGTGACCTGAAGGTATACTTCGGTGACTAACACTGTAACACCTGGACTAGTAGAACTAGGTATGCCGAGTTTGGGTTTGTTTTGTTAGTTATGATGAAACCGTCACAAAACAAAAGTTCTTTTCACTTTGTTTCTAGTACCAATAGGTATCCAAGCTGATATTCGGAAAATCGAATAACCGCCTCCACCATAAACTCTGCTCCATCCGCCTCAACAATAAACTCCGATCCCTCCGCCGCCACCACCACGCGCTGTCACTATTCTTTCCGCCTCCAACACAATTCCCCGTTTCCACTATCTCCGACTTTACCACAAATTCCTCTCCTCCGCCTTCACCACATACTACGCTGCATTCACCTCCGCCTCCACGTCTCCATTCTCCGCCTCCGTTTTCTGCTCGCACACACAAACACACACACACGCACACACACACACACACACACACACACACACACATACACACACAAACACACACACATACAAACACACACACATACAAACACACACACATACAAACACACACACACACACATACAAACACACACACATACAAACACACACACACATACAAACACATGCGCGCGCATACACACATGCACGCGCGCACACACACATACTAACACACACACACACACACGTACTAGAAAAAAACACAACAGTGCACACACGCACACATACACTCACACACACGCGCACGCACTTGCGTTCACACGAACACACATGAACGCACATACACCCATACGCACGCGCACACACAAACTCGCATAACACACACACACACACACACACACACACACACACACACACTCGAGTGACAAATTAATTTGTAATAAAGTACTATCCATCATCTTCTAAGTGATCTATGACAAATGAATAAAATAACACAAATTCACTCACACGATAACAAAAACTCGAACAAACGTCTTTCCACAATAAAACCTCCCAAAGTTTGATCCACAAAATCAGCAGATAACGTAATTTCTTACCTTATTACTATAACGAAGTAGCCTACTGGGTTCTCTGTCACACACAGAACGCGACGTTGCCGCTTCGTGTTCGAGTACCTATTCGTCAATTATGGCTCCGGATCCACTTAGTCTAAGTAAATGTCGCATATAAATTAAATATACTCTGGATCTAAAAAATCATATTCAGTATGATTTTTTCGACCGTTGATAGATCAACAAATGTTGGTCAAATCGCTGACGAGTATATTGAAATCCTGTTAGTGCAGATCCACCGACGTCACACGCGCATCAAGAATGGATCAAAGTATATCAGTTTGTGCGACGAGGAGCTGAGCAAACACGTCAAATAGGTGGATCAACAATTGTTCTAACTTCTCACTGGATCAACATTTACCGTGAAAGGATGATTATATATATATATATATATATATATATATATATATATATATATATATATATATATATATATATATATATATATATATATATTATTTATTGTATCATAATTGATATTGATAATTTTACGTAGTAGAGTCACGTTGTAGCTGTGTTATACGTGCAACACCATTGCGTGTCCCCCCGATCATGAAAATACCAGGTTCATAAGCAGCATAATGCTGCTGAGTTTCCTATTCTTGCGTCTGTTGCGTCCGTATTTTAATTTTTTATCTAATGTAGTTGTTGGTGTATAAGGGAATAATATCCACTTACCACAGGTTGGCGGCGCTCTTTAATTGCCTTCACTTAATTAAAAAATAATTTGCATAACTCAGTAACATATAGCCGGCTAAATGGGTTTAGATGGATTTTTACACTAATTGAGCATATCCTGAATAAACAGTTAGGGTATTTTATTGTTTAAAAACTTAACGCAGTAATATACACATTAAGGTATTTGGTTTTTACTAAGCAACTTAGTTTTTGTTAAAACAATAACACTCAATTTAAATCTTGAGCTAATTTGGAATGTTTGACCACATTGTGAAAAAAATATCGTGGGTACAGTAAAGGAGTGGTAAGATTTACCAGCGTCTGTCTTTCCGTTCGAATACAATCCGTCCGAATACATATAAGCTTTCGTTACACAAAGGCAGTACGATTTACCAGCTAGGTCTTCATCATCACTTACCACCAGGTGAGGTTTTGGTGAAGCACTGGCTTATAATGAGTAAAAAAAATGTAAATTAAAGACTACTTTGCGTATTTCAATAATAGTAATGGAAACAAACACGTAACCTCTGTCTACTTTCAGATAATTCTGATCGAATTGACATATGATTGGCATACGAGCCGCGACCCCTGACACGGAAATAAATCCGAAGTAAACCATTTAAAATTCAATTTGTGTTGGATTTAAAACTTATTCATTTTGTATTTTGATTTTTTAAAATCATAAATAATAATTATTTCTTATATTTACATGAACATTTCACTTTTAATTAGAGCCGTGGTAGCTCAGATGGTTAACGCTCGCTGTAAATATAACAGAACGCGAGTAACTCGGGTTCGATCCCCGCCAACACAAACGAAATTGTTAATTGCAATTTTAAGTGCTGATTTACCACGTGCTCGGCGGTGAAGGAAAACATCGTGAGGAAACGATGTTTTCCTTCACCGCCGAGCACGTGGTAAATCAGTACTTAAAATTGCAAACGAGCTTTGGCAATACTTAGGAACACTTCTAAAAATCTACTTAAAAAAAACTAACCACACTACATCGTACTCAAATCGATCAAAATATTTACTTTAATATCAACTGTCAAAATGGCGTTTATAAAGCATCGATATTTTGACCCGTTATTGTTTAATTGACCGATGAAGAGCTATCGTATCACAAAGCCGTCTATTCAAACACGGCCGTGGTTTTTGAGTTATAAGAAAGTGACCATATTAACTGGATGACCATATTACCCTCGTGTACTATAAATATACTTTATAGATTGACTTGTACTTCGTTACCTGCTACTCCTCCTCAACCAGTAGAACTAAGTGTGCCGAGATTGTGCTCCTTATTTTATTTATGATGAGACCTTTCCCTCGGACATGACGGAAAAACTTAAAGGTATACTTCGGTGAATACAACTGGAACTCCTCGAAAAGTGATAGGTGTGCCGAGTTTGGGTTCGTTTTGTTAGCTATGATGAAACCTTACCTCCGGACAGTGACGGATTATCCTTAAGGCCAACTAGGCACGTGCCGAGGGGCGCAAGATTACAAATGGGAGCGTCATGAAGTTTTAAAAAGAATTTGAATCGAAGATAAGTTTATTAGAGAAACCTTGTGTGTATTTAAAATACTTTAAAAAATGACATATAACAGGAGCGCTTAAAGCATGCATTTTTGTATTTACCAAAAGATATTTATGTATATTCATCATTTCAGAGACTACAGACTTCCATTTATCACGATCCTGACATACCTCTCTCACCTCTTCCACATCCATATACCTACGCATACATGCTTGTCGGTTAAGGGTACTCTTAATTTGGCCCATTTTAGTATATCGCCAATGTGGTCGACAACTTTCGCCTACGACGTCCCTTTCCGACTCTTCCATTCACTTCTGCAACATATATTTGCTTTGTTAGTCTTTCCTCATTCATTCCTTCTACATGACCAAACCACTGAAGCATTCCTTTCCTAATACTGGTCACCGCATCATCTTGCAAACCACACTCTTCTTTTATCACACAGTTTCTCACCCTGTCACTCAGATTCAGTCCTAACATACTCCTTAGCGACCGCATTTCTACTGCATTTATTCTACTCTCGTGCTTCTTCTGCCACACCCAACTTTCACTACCATAAGTTAAAGTAGGAACTAATACAGCGTTGTGAATTGACATAAGTGTAGAGCCCCATTTACTTTATTTCCTGCATTCACTCGTCGTTCAATATCCTTATCTTATCTCCCATCCCTGCTGAATACATATCCCAAATATACGAACTCATCCACTTGCTCAATTTTCACATACTGTTTTGCTTTCTGCTCTTTCAAAAACCATCACTTTCGTCTTACTTGCGTTCACTTTCATTCCCCTTTCTTTTAATGACCTGTTCATTAATGTAGCCATCATTTGCAACTCGGCCGCCGACGACGCAAGTATGACTTGATCATCGGCGTACAAAAGGCATTTGATAATTAACTCACCCATTCTTAACCCGCATTCTTCAACTTCTTAATTTTCCAAACAACTGTCCATAAATAGGTTGAACAGCCACGGGGAAGCTACATAGCCCTGTCTGACACCTTTATGAATGCCAAACCACTCCGAGTAGGCCCCGTTGATCCTAACACAAGCACTCGAGTCCCTATACAGAGACTTTAATGCCTGTATTAAACCAGCGTTCAACGTAAATAAGTTCAGCGTTTGCCATAATACATCCCTGTCCACTCTGTCATAAGCCTCTTCCAAGTCCACGAACGCACAAAAAGCTTTTTGGTTTTTGGCCAAAAACTTCTCCGCGACCATGCGCATGGAAAAGACTTGATCTGTACACCCCATTCCCTTTCTAAATCCCGCTTGCACATCCCAAATTGTTTCATCAGTTTCTTTCATAACTCTTTCAATTAGTACCTTAGCATACAGTCTTCTCACAATGCTAAGAAGGCTGATACCACGGTAGTTTTTACAGTCCTGCTATGACCCTTTTCCCTTATATATTGGGACTATCGCGGCTTTGCACTAGTCTCCCGGTACCCGCTTTAGTTCCCAACATAAATTAAACAAGGTGTACTCTATTAATCTCTCTCTCTCTCTCTCTCTCTCTCTCTATTAATACCCCGAAATAATATGAATAATAATATACAATAATTTCACATTTTTTTTCACATAATATATTAATAATATCCTCCAGACCGAATTTCGGCCACGGTGGCCTGCCTCAACGGAGGCTAGCCATCGGCGCAGGACAGGATTATATGCCCAAGTGTATGCGCAAGCACAGGTGCACTCTCTATTCCCTCACTCTCGTAATCCGATGGGACGGTATACCGACACGACCGGGAGAGAGGTCAGGCGAAGGACCAAAGGCTTTACGTGCTTTCCGAGGTACGGGGGTGAGACACCGCCAACTTCCTGACTCCGGGCAGCTACTGAGAATTTCTTGACAGAAAAACTCAATAATTGATTTTTTTTGGCCCGACCCGGGATTCGAACACAGGACCTCATGATCAGTAGTCGCACTACAACCACTAGACCAACGACGTAGTCAATCAACATAAACTAATACTAATATAATACGATAATATTTGTATTATATTAGTATTAGATTATGGTTTATTATATGTACGCGTATACTAAACCCTTACATTACATTTAAAAAAAAATGAATGCCATTAAAAACATAACTTGTAAAAAAAAACAAGTCTCGCAACTCAGTTCTTCTACCGTAAAAAGATGTTAGACCCATGTAATACAAAGTCGGTTAATTTATTCAGTTCATACTTAAGGGTCCTTCTGTTTTAAGTTATTACGTAATTAGCTAACCTAACAACATTTTATTGTGACCATATCAATGTTTTATGTTTTTAATATATAGATTGACTTGGCCATCGCACTAAAGTTATGTTTTTAATGGCATCTCATTTCTTTTTGTATATAAAATAGTCCTAAATTTTTACCTTTGCGGTACCTTCTATTTCTTGAGTACCAACAACGTACCTATGTACACCTGTTATACATATACAAGTACACTGATTCATTCACTGCAAATGTAACTTTGTAATTCTATATATTTATATGGGATTACAAAGTTATTTATGCAGTTTATGTATCTAGAAAACTGGACAGAAATTAACAAATATTTTGGTTTTTCTTGATTTATACACTAAACACTAATTGTATTCTAAATTTGAAGCTTCTATGTTTGCTAGAAGTGCCTTAGAATTTTGATGATCGGTCAGTCAGTGAGTGACAAAATTAAGAAATTTTGACTGGTTATAATGCTTAAAGTACTGGTTCAAATGAAATGAAATATACCATGTTTATACAATGCTTACTCGGTTACTGAAAATTCAGGCTTCTAGTTTTATTGACTATGAAGTTATAAGGGGTCGAAAATGGCCTGAAATGCTTCGAGAAGAGATGGTACGGCCGTGCCGCTTTTTTGCTCGACTTGGCGGGGGCACTGCCGTGCCCCCAGATTTTAGTGTTTTGTTTCCTTGCGCAAATTTCGCAGATACTTGTTGGATACAGTTCCAAATTAGGTTTAATCATTTTTGAATACTTATTAATTAATAAATTACCATAAACAGTAAGAAGTAAAACGAAAGCCTTAAATATAAAATGTCTGACACTTATTTTGATTCACATTTTTTAATCGTAACTTGTTTCGAATTCAATGTAGCAGAGTAATGTAGCTTAAATCAAAAAACGATGTCCATAAAAACATATATTTAAAATATTTAACTCAGAAAATAATAAAACCACGATAGGTTATAATAGCTTTGTGAATATCAGTTTATAACTCATCGACACATTTTGTTATATTTACGTCACAAAAAACTGTATGAAAAAGATGCCGATTCAATATTGGTGGAATTATGTTAGAGAAGCCATAAAGTATATAGGAAGAAGAAGTAAAAAAAACATTGAAAATATTGAAACAGTTCTGTATACGTAATGGTTAAAAATTTCATTATGGTATTTTCTTTTTTTATAGACTAAGGGTAACGAACGAGCACACAGTCCACCTGATGGTAAATGGATACTGTAGCCCATAGACGTTCATTTATCCTCGATTAAGAATGCAGATGCGTTATCATCCCTAAGGATTAAGATGGCATGTCTCGTCTCCAGTAAAAAGGGTCTTCGGATCTCTAAATTCATCATACATCATAAATTCATCATACGAAACACAACAGCTTTAAGCTGTTATTTTACCCTGGTATTCTGTGAGAGCGTGGTCCTTCCCCGGTTGAGCAGACACATTCGTATATGATCCATAATATAGCTGCAGCATGGTTCTACCACGTATTAAGATCAAATATCAACAGATTCAGACGTTACTTTGCGGAAGAAAAAAAAGATTAAAGATTTTTTTAAATTAACTCTCCGATTTGTGTAATAAAATAATACGATGTGTCTCACATACTGCCAAACTCAATACTGCCAAAAACCACTCCACTAGGAAACACACACCACCGTTGAAATTATGACACGTGTTTCGCTTCTAATCGAGGCATCTTCAGATAAAATAGATTTGCAGTGGCTGACCGCTAACACATCATTTTCAATTTGTTACGTGGATCTAAGATAATTAATTTTAATATTTTTATAAAAGGAAATTGATAATATAGAACTAAATTCTATATATGAGGTGTATTTTAACAATTTAGATTAACTACTCCTATTCTTTAGATCCGCTTGACAAAATCTGCAATTCATTATAGTTCTTTGTAATTTCCCAACGGCTCCGTTATTTAAGATTTATCTTTATGTTCGGTAAAACGTAATAATTTTAACCTAAAATTATAATTGAGTATCCGGATGACCGGTTTTTTTAAGTTACATTTATATACAAATTACATGAATAATAGTTTTTGATCTTATTGACAGAAAAGAAAAAACTGAACTGGTTATTTGAATAAAAAATCGTGAGTGCAATTAGTTTAATTAAAATTTTCGTATTTTTAAAAAATACTAAAAAAAGGGCTCGAAATAATAGATTTTCTCGCAAAAGAAGGGATTTGAAAAAAAAGGAAAAAAAGTCGAACCCAAGACGGGAGGCGAACCGATATCACGCCCGAACAACATCCCACCTGAGCTATTACGATCGTTGGTAACCTGTCAAAATTTACCTTCTTATATTGTAACAGTTTTTTATTGCCTGAAAACACGGACAAAAGGACATTTTCTAAAAATAAATCCTAGCTAGATCGATTTATTGCCCCCGAAACTCCCTGGACACTAAATTTTATGAAAATCGTTGGAGCCGTTTCCGAGATCCCGATTATATATATACAAGAATTGCTCGTTTAAAGGTTAAAGATCTTAATGTTCATCAAGAAATACGGCTATTAAGTCATTTAAAATACGACAATCTTACTGCTGAAAATTATTCAGGTGAATCAGTTCTTACGTAATATGAAATTAAAATAAGTTTCAGGATGTTATTAGATTTTGTTATACAGTTGGATATTTTTACTAATTATTAACCGATTGAAGCTATTGTGTAGTGGTGGTATACTCGTAAAGATACTCATTACTCCATAATATTGTTCCGTGGTGTCGTGAGAGGCGACAGAAGCAGACTAAAGCAGGAGAAAGATGGGCAGAAGCATCTTCCTGATAACAACTTAAAAATAATAAAACAACTGCGGTTGGCAACCCTAACGTGGTAATTATGGCAAAATCCTACTTAGGAGGAACATTGGCCTCCCCCGTGTATTGCACATGGGGGAGGCCAATGTTCAGCAGTTGTGACTAAGCTGTACTGAACCGAACCGAATGAAGCTAGATGGGAGAACCTAATCAGTTTGACTTAATGTTCGAATTATAATGTAAAAAATTATATGTTCAATATTAATAAATAGAGTAAACATTATTTAGTGTAAATATACTCTTTGATCTTGAAACTATGATTGATTTAAGTACGTAATGATTTATACATTTACATGAACAGCACATAAAACTAGACCTATTTATTATGTTTCAAAGGATTGGTAACAAAACAAGGCAATGAGGCTGCTAAACGTAACAAATCTTCGCGAAAGAACACTATTCGCGAGTACTATTAGCAAGAACAATATTCGCAGGGCGTTGAAATTAATATACTCGTAATATCTTAGTTTCAGTAGGGAAAGTGGCTGGGAGCTATAATCTTTTTTTTAATATAGAATAAGGTTATGTATATATACATACATAATAAAATGCAGATACGTTGGGAGTAAGATGGAATGCCTCGTTTCCAGTAAAAAGGGTCTCCGGATCTCTACACTCATCATACGAAACCCAGCAGTTTTAAGCTGCTACTTTACTCAGATATTCTGGGAGGGCGTGGTACTCCCCAGGTCGTACCGACCCATTCGTGCTACAACCATAATATGGCTGCAGCGTACAGTTCTCCACACTTACCATACGAAACACAGCAGCATTAAGCTGCTATTTTACGCTGGTATTCTGTGAGAGCGTGGGCCTTATTTGGTCGAACCGACCCATTTATATTACAACTATAATATAGCTGCAGCGTAGCTCCACCAAGAATAAAAAGTATTTTTATTTCATTAGGTCTTTATGAAGTTGTCAGCGTCCTCTCTAAACACTAGCACTGTTAATACTTAAGTTCACAAAAGAATATAGCGGTGGTCCGAAAGGTATGCACTTTTGAAAAATGAAAGATTGTAAAAAGACATTTTATTTGAAAGCATTGAATTTGTTACAATGTAAAGTTAATTAAATGTTGTTTTATTTGACGAATATCATATCATCAAGATGACACCTTTGGCGGTTACGACACTCTTCAAATCGCGCACGAAAATTCTGAACAACTTTCGTAAGAGTTTCTCTTAAAATGGATGCCATTTCTTGTTGAATATTCAGCTTTAATTACCGCAACGTTGTCAGATTATTGGAGTATACCCTACTTTTAAGGTGTTTCCATTAAAAAAAGTCCGCTGGATTTAAATCGGGGCTCCTTGGGGGCCAATAAATGTTACCTCTCCATGAAATCAGTTTCTCTGGAAACATATCCCTTACCACGCACATGCTCTCATTTGAAGTGTGACACGTGGCTGCATCCTGCTGAAACCAAGTATTTCTACTGTAACCTCGCGATTCTTGCAATTTAGGAGCCAGAAAATCCGTCAGCATAACTATACAGGGTGTCCGGTTTCCGATGTCCGATACTTTAAGGGGTTAAAATACAATTAATTTATCGACAAATCAGGGATCAATGATTTTTTCGCCATCAATAAAAAAATGGCAGCACTTTAAAAAAAATGTTGGTGAAGCATAGATGCTTGTATTAATTTAACAATATCTACCCAAGTAGAAGACTTTCAAAAACAAAATTGGTCTCAAATGTTAGTTAATAGTGTAGACAATAAATCTAGATTCAAAATATTATTTTTTAATTTTTCAGTATTAGTAAAAAACATTTTTCAAAAAATAAATTAGACAACAAATTGATGTTGTTTTTCAGATTCTTAGCTTTAAAAAAAACCATCGTGTTAACCAATTTTTTTAACTTGTTTTTATTATAATACAGGATATTTGCTATAAATGCACATTTAAATCTTAACTCTGAGTTAGATAGTTTAGGAGCTATGACTCTAAGCTGAGCTGAGCTACTTGAAAAGCGCGGATACACTAGCAAATGAAATAAAACAAAGTAATTTATATCAATTGCTTGAATTTATATAAAAAAAAAATTTATATAAAAAAAAATCATTGATCCCTGATTTGTCGATAAAATTAATTGTATTTTAACCCCTTAAAGTATCGGACATCGGAAATCGGACACATTGTATACCGCTCTGAATTTATGATAACTGTTCGACCATGATTATCTTGAAATAAAAACGACCCCATGATACCCCATCTAGTGATTCCAGTCCAAACCGTCCCCTTTGGTAAGTAAATTGGCTTCTGGTATTTTAGACGGGGATATTCTGCAGCCCAGTACCGGCAATTTTGCTTAGTTACGAAACCGTGTATATGAAAATGAGCTTCATTGGAAAAGAAAATGTTAAATCAGTAAAATTTGTCGAACACTTAATTTGATAAAATTTAATCTCGATTCAAAGTCATTTGGATTCAATTCCCGCACTAAATGAATCTTATAGGGATGCAATTTCATATCCAGGTGCAAAATTCGCTGCAGCCGCGGTACTCACTGATACCTCCCCCGTACCCCTCCTTTATAACGTTTAGAAATTAGGGCAGTTTCAAAATTGAATTTCTTTCTGAGCTACCCTGGACTTTTAGCTGAATGAAACTGCTAGGTGTCTTGTGTTTTTACCCTATTTACAAATATTTCGTATTTGCGCAGATATTTCACTTCCACCTTTATCTTTATATCGAATAATGGTATGCGGTGTCTGTTCATCTGAATGTACCAAAAGACAATCGTGAATTATCTGCAGTAATTTTTGTTTAAAATTGCTTAAATGTTTAAATATATACTTAATAATAATAACTATTAATAACAAATCTCGCTGTAAATTTCACAGTACATGCAGATTTTCCCTCGAGCTCGATGGTGAAGGAACACATCGTTAAGAAACCTGCATACCCGAGAAATTACAAAAAATATTTCGAAGACATGTGAAGTTCGCCGACACGCATTGGGGCAGCACGGCGGACAGGGAGGAGGCCTGTGCCCAGCTGTAGGACATATTATAGGCTGTAACTTTAACTTTTAATATTATAATTATAATTTATAATAGTATAATAATAATATTTTAATATATAATATTATAAAGAGGAAAGATTTTTTTGTTTGTTTGTATCGAATAAGCTCCGAAACAACTGGCTCCGATTTTAACCATTTTTTCACCAATAGAAACCATATTTATCAGAAAGTAACAGGTTATAATTTATTTAAGAAATTTTTAATAATGTAACCCAAAGTAGCAAAATTTTGCATTACATTATTTTGCGTGCACTGAGAAAACGATTGATGATACATAAAAATTACGTACTACATGCTTAAAGTTCTCATTACTACCTACGAAAAATCTGTGAGGGAATAAATCGAACTATCATAGTTAAGTCAAAATAGTAGCTTTTGTGTTCAAAAATTTAGTTAGAACTGCGGTGAAAACAAAAGTTGGTTGCTTAATTTTATCATCAAGAGTATTTATGTAGCAGTAAAATACTTTTTAATTCATTATTTTTTTGAAAACGAAGCATTACTTCTTAATGCCCTGAGCATTTTTGAGGTGACAAAGCATCTGCATTTTGATTCTATATATGTTTAACATCAAGTACATAAGTAAGACTGTATACTCGTGTATACTGTATACTGTATCACCCTTGTTTTATAAACAAATAAATAAATGAACACAGAAAATATTATTAGATTTTCTCCTTGTTCTCTTTTCTTTTAAATAGATCCATGTGTATTTACAACTTGTAAAAGTTGACATAAGTTTTTCTTCGAAGTAACAACTGGTTTTCGATAACGAGCTCACGTTCAAGTGAAAAGAAATATGTTGTGTACTACAAGTTTCAGTAGAAACTGTTCCATTTATTTTCATTTTTTAACTACACTGTAAATTAATTCTTTAAATCTTTATATGTGAGAAAGAAATTAATTCTTCGAACTATGTTCCACCCAAAATCATACTGCTATGAATGTTATACTAACACCACTATGAATTTTATAAACACAAATTACTAGTAATGTTATAAAAAGGCAAATTTGTTTACATGTAAGGATTCCATTCCATATGTAAGATTCTTTGCATTTCATTTCATTTCAGCAATTTCCGAGATTTCCTCCGAATCTCGGGTTCAACTGATATCAATCTAAAAATTATTTTACTGATGGAAAGTTGCACTTTTCCGGAATGGGCCGGCCATATAACTCGAAGAACCGACAACCGATGGGGAAGAAAGGTTTCCGAGTGGCAGCCTCGTACCGGTAAGCAAAGTGTGGCGCGGCCCATCACTAGATAAAGTGATGACCTGGTAAGATATGCAGGAAATCGGTGAACGCAGATGGCTGGCTTCTCTTTGCCCCTCACTTGATAAAGTGATGACCTGGTAAGATATGCAGGAGATCGGTGAACGCAGATGGCTGGCTTCTCTTTGCCCCTCACTAGATAAAGTGATGACCTGGTAAGATATGCAGGAGATCGGTGAACGCAAATGGCTGGCGTCTCTTTGCCCCTCACTAGATAAAGTGATGACCTGGTAAGATATGCAGGAGATCGTTGAACGCAGATGGTTGCCGTCTCTTTGCCCCTCACTAGATAAAGTGGTGACCTGGTAAGATATACAGGAGATCGGTAAACGCAGATGGCTGCCGTCTCTTTACTTTAACTATCTCGAAACATAATTATGTTCTCAAATTTGGAAAGTCTACCATTTCTAATTCCTAAGAAATTCAAGACAAGCTACCTTCTTCGGCAAGTTCAAGGAGTCTAATTTCTAAGATAGTCAAGGGGTAGTATTGACCAAGTATGTTGATATGGGGGCGCTATTGTTAAAGGCATTGTGTTTGCAAAAAATATTGAAAAAAGGGCAGTAAAATTCACAAGAAGAGGCGACACAAACAAATCGGGGATTGGAAATCTTGAAAGCAAATACTTTCGAGATTTCCAATCCCCGAATACTTTTGAGTAGCGTATTGCAGTGGTAATTAGCTGAAACCGAAAGTTTTTTGCTGCTCGGTTGAATAGTTCATATATATACGTTTTAAATTAGTGTAGGAGATTAATAAAAACTAAAACAGCACGCATGACCTGTGTTGGTCCTAGTAAGATACTACGTCATAAGATTGAAATTATTTTATCGACATCGGTATAAAAGTCCAATGCTGATCGCTCCCATTGCCTCCTCCATAAATTCATACGATGGGTTTGCTATAGAGACCAGACGGTATAACTTTGGGAGACAGATAAGGCCCTTTTGTTGATTGATACTTTCGTCTCTGCCACTAGTAACAAGAATGTTGGGAACGGCTAAGTTATATCGGTCCGCGATATCGGTACTACACTACGAGAGGTCAAGAAAGCTACGCCGTCGCTTCAACAAGCCATAAGTAGATTGTTTTCTCCCAACACTTAGAAGTTTACGTTATAAAATACACCCATAAGTAACATAAGGAAGCTTATAATGTCCATGCATCTTATTTCACCATTACATAATTAGAGCCCTTCACAATGCTACTGCTGAATATAGGCCTCCCCCAGAGTATCGCTGAAACTCATCGCAAAACCACTGCACTACAGATCCGTCTCTTAGTCAGTATTCGTATTCGCATCCATAACGCATCCATCCATTCATCCATCCATCATATCCTGTAAAGTTCCACTGCTTAACATAGGCCTCCTCATATATTACCTCATAGGGGGGGTTTTGCTTTAGTTGACACGCTTGGCGAGCGGGTTGTTAACCGCAGTTATTATGAAGAAAATGCTGCTGCCTGTTACCTGTTTAAATTCCCTTCTGTCGCCTCTTACGACACCCACGGGATGATATGGGGTAGTGGATATTAAACAGCCGCTACACGGTCTGGTTGTTATTCAAAAGTTATCTGGAATAAATCGCTTTTAGTGCTAAGACCACCTATTGTGCGATATTTCGTTTTTCTCTCCTTTTTTCATATTTATGTTTTTTAACGTACAGTGAATAGTTAACTATCAAAATATATTACGGAGTCACAATAATTTGTCTTCTCTAATTTTTTATAGAATAGGGGTGACAAACGAGCACACAGTCCACCTGATGGTAAGTGGATGCTGTGCCCCATAAGCATCTACATCTATCCTCATTAAGAATCAAAATTCAGAGGCGTTTAAGAACTGGGAAGGCTCGTTTCTAGTAAAAATGGTCTCTGGTTCACTACACTCACCATACAAAACACAGCAGCATTAAGCTGCTATCACGCTGGTATTCTGTGACAGCGTGATCATTCCACGGTTAAATCTATCTATTCGTGCTACAACCATAATGTAGCTAGAGCGTGGCTCTACTACGTAAAGCGTACTATGAAACAGTGTCCATTAGCAACAGCCAAAGTGCATTGAACCGAACCATCCGAGCGCATCGCTTTTCAACCGATGTTTTGCGAAAACGGTTTACTCAACTCGACGCATCTCAGCTGATGACGACATGTAGTTTTTTCTAATTTTTCCGGTTTTTATTTCTTAATGGTTAGCCGTAGATACTTCCTTTATTGTTTAATATTGTGTATGCATTTGAGCCCTCAACGATTTTTTTCTCCCGTAGGGCTCTCCGTCACATATGCGCACGACTGTGACCGATTTATCTCGATTCGTCTATAATTTATGAAGAAACCACATGAAAAAAAATGAGACGATTCAATGCGTTTTGGTTGTAGTTAACGCCATTCTATTTTGCTCCATTTATGTTAATTATAATAATGTTTGCGGCATTTAGCACTGTCTCGGACATATAAAATATACATAAAAAAGTCATTTGACATACTATAACTAGGACTAATTTGTTAACTACGTCTATGAAGGTGTGAAAGTGTACTATAACCTATTTTTGTTGTAAAACAGAAGTGCCTGCAATGCTGTGCCGATATGAAGATTATAAGGAACCAGTATAAAATCTCAGAGTTGACAAAGTACGTTTAGTTTGTTTGAAGCTGGTTGCAGGTACCCACAGGTTGAAGTGCCGCTTCAATTTTAAAAGGATTCTTCGTTTGTTACTTCAGTTACATAAAAAAAATCTTTCATTCAATGTGCGGTGAGAACTGAAAGGAGACCTACACAGAGGGACGTACAAAACGTTATATAGTGAGCTTTCTAACAATGCAATCGGTTCTGTTACTCTCTTCGAATTTCTTTGTTTTGTTTTCCACAAAAGAGTTAACATTTGTCTCAAGTTAAGTGTTTTACTTCAGCTGCCTGTACTTGTTGGTGTCACCTCTTGAGATATGGCTCAAGGTTACATAGATTGTAATTATACCTAGTGTATTTTTCTTTCAGAGAATAGTGGATGAAGTGGTAGCAGGAAAAATATTTTTTTATACCCGCTGTGACCCATAAACACTAACTTTGATAAAAAATTTAGTTGTGTTGTCGCCCGTGGGGCTATGTTGGAATGCCTCGTTACCAGTAAACAGGTCTCTATTTCTCGTCTCTCATTATACGAAACACAGCAGCATTAAGCTGCTATTTCGCGCTGATATTCTGAGCGAGCGTGTATTGACCTAGGTCGAGCCAACCTATTTATGCTGCAGTTATTATACGCTGCCACGTGGCTCTCCCAGTCCTGGGCACACGTTATTGTTTGGCATCTAATTTAAAATTAGCTAAACTATTGTATTTTAGCCGACTTCAAAAAAGGAGGAGGTTTTCAATTCGTCTGTATGTTTTTGTATGTATGTTACGCGAAATCTTCTTCAATTGTGATTTGACTTGGATGAGTCTTTTTATTAAAGAGGTGATACTTTAAGAAGGTTTTAGAATATAAATTTGGAGAAAAAAATTTCACCCCTTAGGGAATCAAAAGAGGGAATAAGATTTTCAATGTATATTTTTATTAAATTAACCCTTTACCTGTCCCATGAATCATAATATATGAAAATTTTAGTTGCTTAAATATTATGTTTGTTTTGCGGACGGGGAATATGTTTAAGAAATTTTATCGATTTTATCGCGTTTTTTTAACTTTTTAACTGCCAATAATTTGGCTGTATTCACGGGGAGGACTGAGGTATTTGAAGTCCCGATGACATGTTACCGCTAACATGCATGTTAGCCCAGTTTAGTTTTAATATTTGTAACCTGAAAAGTTCGGCACTTTATGTGTAATCTGCATATATGATGAAGGTATTATTAACCTTATCTAGATCTTGTTCCCTAAGCCGTTAAAGCGGTGGTGGAACACATTGCTAAGTATGACCCTGCCGTAATAATTATTTTAAGTACGGACTGCTTTCTAACTAAAACTCAATTAAAATACAGGCATATAGAGGATTATTAATACATGTATAGCATTTCGTGTTCTCATTTTTTAAACTTATTTTAAATTTTAAAAATATATATAGTTTGCTTACAGGGTTTACCTTTATTATTCCCTCATTGGCACAATGGTCGTAAATGCGATTGTTAATCATGGAGTCCCAGGTTCGAATCACGGTTCAGGTCAAAAATCAGTCATTGGGTTTTTCTGTAAAGAGATTCTCAGTAGCAGCTCGGAGTCAAGAAGTTGACGGAGTTTCACCCCCGTTCCTCAGAAAGCACGTAAAGCCGTTGAGCCTGCGCCTGACCTAAAATGTAAAGGTAGGTAAAGTCTAAGAGACTTTCAATAAGTATTCTTGTAATCTATGTATAATATGAACGATTCTGTTCTATTCTATTCTGTTCTAGAATATTCTATTCTATTCTTATCTTTTCTTTTCGCTTTTAGTATTTCCTATTTTTGTCTTTTCAATTATGTTATATTTTAATAGTTTTTGTACGTGTTATTATTTGTGAATAAAATTGAAGAGAACAATGGTTGTGAGAACCATTCATGAACTAATTTACCTTATTCTTGATTGTAATCATAATAATTCATTTTAATTTATAATTATATATTTATAGAACCCAACCAGATGAGAATACTATACAGATATCCCAAAAATAATAATAATTTACTAATAACTTTATTTCAGACAAGAGTCCATAAATTAGTTAGTAACATAACATTATTATAGAATCATTGTTAGTTAAATTGCTTAAAAATCTAAGAAAAGAAAAAAAATCATACATTTTAACAACAGTATCAATAATTACTAAAACTTACTTATATAAAAAATACATTTTATTATAATTACTTAAATTTACATTTTAATTCTCATGCATGTGAATGCGGATCCAGTGTCTTAAAAGCGGAGAGCCCCACCTATCGGCTAAGGCGCTTAAGATGCTATTAGAAGAGTCTCTAATACGAAAAAGAAGCGAGGCGCGTCTCTTCCGCACTATAGCATAAAAGTCATCGATACGTGCCTCCGCGAACATAGTAGATGCACTACAGTGACGAGCCAGTCGAGTTCAGTGAGCCAGTGCCCCAGGTACTTAAACTGAGGTACTCTTTTTATAACTGACCCACACAAATTTACAGGCGGTAAATTAGCTCCTCCCTTAGCGTCTGCCCCAAAAATCATTAGCTCACTCTTTTTTGTGTTGTATATAAGCCCATGAGTACTGGCATATGATTCACAAATTTTCATTAATTGTCTCAGTACTCTGATCGATGGACTCAACAACACCATATCGTCCGCGTGACTTATGTTATTTATATTGAGTCCGTCTATTGAACACCCAATACCAGTGCTATTGAGCTTAGCGATCAACCCCTTAATATATAAATTAAATAAGGTAGGAGAGCTTAATCCGCCCTGCCTTACCCCACACTCTAATCTGTATTCATCTGACATACCTGTGCCCCATCTAACGTAATTCGTTTGATTTGAGTACCAAAATTGAAACATAGTGATAATCTCTTCATGTATGTCACTCTCTTCTCGCAGCTTTCGCCATAATACCCTATAAGACACCAAATCGAATGCTTTGTTGTTGATAAATTCAAGAAACATGCTTACACAGGGGTTCTTCTGGTCGTTTAGTACTACTTTACTAGCTTGAGACAGAAAATTGCACTCTCGGTTGACAGTTTTTGTCGAAAACCAAATTGTGCATCATGCAATAAGATGTGTTTCTGCAGATATTTATCAAGCAGACTGTCAAGCACTTTCGCGATTACGGTAGCTAGTGATATCGGCCTGTAATTAGACACGTCTGCCGCGTCCCCCGTTTTATTTTTTATAATCGGTACCACCAAAGTCTTCATAAGGTTTGCTGTCAAATGCATATGCGATAAACAAAGATTAAAAAACAATGCCAGCACTCTTGGTAAATGAATACCTGCATATATCAAATGCTCAATACTGAGCCTGTCATGTCCTGGAGATTTTCCACGCTTCATATTTTTAATAATAGCATCTATTTGATTTACTGTGATTCTTACACTTTCTTACTTTCTTACACTGATTCTTACACTGATTCTTACACTGATCGCCGATTGCTGACATTGCCCATCTATCGATTGCATTGAGGGGCCTAGGGGAGATACAACTTTAAAATAATTTTTGAAAAGATTTGCTATCTCACTCGCTCCGCTAACACCTGAGACACTAGCAGGGAGGCTCGGGCGACGATTTGAACTACTATGGTAGTATGCTTCCAGAATTCTTTAAAATTTCTTTTAGCATGACACGATGCCTTTTTATATTTTAATTTGCTCTACATTATCTTGACACCATTTTAACTTTGCTTTCAAATTACGTCTAGTATTACACATATTATTGTAAACATTTCCGGCGCATGGTTTACCAAACATATGCCAGATTTGAAAATCTGCACGAGCCTCTCTGTGGGCGTCTCTAACATATCTTTTCTAGCCAATCACATATTTCTTATGATTTTTATGTATATAAGTTTTTTCCGCTGCCTCACTTAGAACTCCCTAATGCCTTCATCAAAAAAGGATATAAAGGCTGTGTAGTGTATGTGCCTCCACCCTACTAGCATATGTTAATAAATGTACTTACTCTTAGGTTTAAGTGACAGTATAATTAAAGTCTTGAGTAGAGAAACACGTCTCCCTTTCATTTACCAACCGTACAACATTACATGGCGACCCTGCCAGGCGGTGCGCGTGCATTGTCGCAGCGCACCGCCGCGGCCTGCAATTTTTTAATAAAATGGGAAAATAATTTAAAGAAATAATAAAGAAATAATATAAAGAAAAAAATCAGTTATTTAATTAACATACTACCGAATGTGACAAGGAAACCAAAAACTGATACGAGAAGTGGCAACAATAATAATTTAAAGAAGTTTACTCAAAATTAAAATTGAAATATGTGTAGTACTATAAAGACAATCAAACTATAAAGATAGTAATTTATTAATTGGTAAACTTTCAACAATATAAGCGAGCACGAAACCGATGTAATCAGGTGGTAAGAACAGCCAAACGCCGCTACTTCCACAATAGTATTTCAAACTCCTCTTCTGCAGATATATGGAAGTTCCTTAAATCCCTGGGATTTGGAAAATCACATTCTAATTCTCTAATCCCAAATATTTCACTCAATGGCTTCTTTTTACACATTTCTCTTCTGCATCACGTCTGCATTTGACCACCAAAGCTACGACTCTCCACTCTTAATTCCATGCCTTTGTTATCATGTAATTCTTTCGACTTCAGTTCAGTGACTGACGATGATACTAGAAAAGCCATACATTCAATAAAATCTTCCGCAACCGGATATGATGAGGTGAGTAGACCTATGATACTTCTCATACTCGATATTATTACTCCAGTTCTCACTCACATCATCAATTTCTCCCTCTCTACTGGTATTTTCCCTAAGTTATGGCTAAAAGCTTTTATATTGCCTCTTGTGAAGGTACCCAATCCATCCCTACCCTCCCATTTTAGACCTATTTCTATACTGCCGTTTCTTTCCAAAGCCCTTGAATCATTGGTACACAAACAAGTCACCTCTTTCATTTTGAAATGCAACTACCTTAGTACATATCAATCTGGCTTCCGCCCGGGACATAGTACCACCACAGCGTTACTTCAAGTTACAGAAGATTTTAGAGAGGGCATGGAGAGGTCATGTTTGACTGTTCTGGTCCTTATTGACTTTTCAAACGCATTTAACTGTGTCGATCACGATTTACTCCTTGGATTACTTTCACGCCTGAACTTCTCCCCGTCAGTACTGAACTGGTTTTCCTCTTATCTTCGCGGTCGCCAGCAGGCTGTTCGGGCTGGTCAGGATTTTTCCGACTGGTGCGATCTATATCTAGGGGTACCGCGAGGCGGCATTCTCTCTCCTCTCTTGTTTTCGTTGTTTATCAATCTTCTAACTACCCACCTTCAATGTTCTTACCACCTCTATGCTGACGATCTTCAGTTATACTCACAAGCGTCCTCGGTTGAAATTGCTACCGCTATTGCAGCTATTAATCAGGACTTACAACGCATTTCAGACTGGTCACAGCGATTTGGTATAACGGTAAATCCCAGTAAATGCCAGGCTATTATTATTGGTAGTCGTCGATCGGTGTCACAACTTAACATACCTGATCTACCATCCATTTGCTACGAAAACTGTGTAATTCCTTTCCGCACTAGTGTCAAGGATCTGGGTTTAATTATTGACCCGACCCTCAGTTGGAGGTTACAGGTGTCCGAGATTTGTCGTAAAGTCACAGGCATACTTCGTTCCATCTATCGTCTTAAGTTCTTTCTGCCTCCTTCAACTAAGCTTCTACTCATCCAATCTCTAATTCTTCCATTATTTGACTATGCCGATGTTTGTCTTTCTAATATCTCTCAGGAGCTGCTAAGCAGGTTGGACAGGTTTCTTAACAATTGCATACGATTCATCTTTGGTCTGCGCAAATACGATCACGTATCAGAATTTCGCTCCCAATTAAAGTGGTTGACTATACGCCAGCGCAGAGATTTTCGAATGCTGTCCTCTCTGTTTTCAGTTCTTAGTGATTCTTCCTCACCCCTTTACCTAAAAGAAAGATTCCAATTCCGTAGTGACACTCATTCTCTCAATCTCCGGTCTTCACACAATTTATTACTGTCTACTCCTCTCCACCATTCTGGGTTTATGTCAAATTCTTTCACATTAACTTCCATCTCCCTCTGGAACAAATTGCCTGTTGACCTGCGCATAATACCTGCTAAAAACGTGTTTAAAAGAAAACTATACGAATATATCCGTAACGAACAAATTTGAGTCCACTTACTTTATATGTTTATAGTTATTTGTATATAAATTTATGGAGATATATATATATATATACATATATGTATGTATATATGTATATATATGTGTGTGTAAGTGTATATAATATATATGTGTATATATTTTTATGTATGTGTACATTTTGAATTGAATGAGATCATGACAACTTTACTGCCCATAACTCACTCTCTGTTCTACCCAAGGTTAGCTGGTAGAGAATGCCATTTAGCATTAAGCTCGCCTTTTGTACAAAATCTTTGGTGCAATAAAGAATAAAATAAATAAATAAAATAAACGAAGAATGAGGAAAATAAAATGTGGATTTCAAGATACGGCATATTAATTTAAAGAGGCAAGAATCAGTTGTACTCCAGCGAGCTTAGCCCAGAATATTATAAAAACTGCGCCAAAAGAACAAAGAAGAAATCGGGAGGTAATTTTCGCACCGGAGTGACTTTTATTCAGTTATAATTTTATATTATTTTATTACTGTGTTCTGCTTAAAAATTTACGTGATAATAATATAATAGATTACATTTTTACGTACTTGATTTGAAATTTCACAGTGATATATTTCATAGATTTTTTTTCCCTATCCAAATTTTGAAAATATCGTTTTAAGTTTTAGTTTATTTCTGTAAAGGCATTAAATCATTAATTTATATAATAACTTATGAAAAATATTAAATTTTGTTCTTTGAATATTTAAGTAAATTAATGTGGCGTTGTGTTAAGTTCATAGATGTTATACTGATTTTAATTAACTTTATTAAACTTAATTTTATCTTTTAAACTCTGTGTTCAATTAAGATAAACGTTATTCTATGAAGTCTTGAAATCGTAAAATAAATAGTAGTTAATGAGTTTTGATTATTATGAATAACTTAATAAATACACTTTGTATGTAAATGTATTATAACAATGCAACTATCTTAACGACATAAATTAAAAAGTGTTTAAAACTATAATTTTCAGATACATTTCACTTGAATTTTTAAAAGAACATCTTATAAGTTATATTTAATTAGGTTCGTATGTGTCATAAGATGTAATTGCAAACCTTTCCTTATACGTGCTTTGGACTTTATAACAAAGATGTCACAAACCGCTTACGCGGCTGGGATTGCAAAATGTATTTTGATCTGTGTTGTTATTTTAATGATATGATACCTTTGCATTAGATTATGTTCTTTGTTTTGTTCATATTAAAATGAAATGTAATATGTGCGGTGTTATATTCATAGAACCTTTAAACCATATGCTTTTAACTTTTATATGTCATTAGTTTCTGAAATAATGGTAGAGTGTTTATATCTAACCCGTTTGTGTGGATCATAGAAGTAATGATTAATCAAATATTACGTGGTTATAAAAAAAAAGTAAATAGAGAACTTTCCTTTTTTTTAAGTATCGGGGGAGGTGTAGTGTATGTGCCTCCACCCTACTAGCATATGTTAATAAATGTACTTACTCTTAGGTTTAAGTGACAGTATAATTAAAGTCTTGAGTAGAGAAACACGTCTCCCTTTCATTTACCAACCGTACAACATTACAGCTGAACAAAATGCCTTTCAGCGCTCTCCGTCAGTCAACCCGTGTGACAAGAGTTTGACGGAGGTTAACGTTTCAGAAATAACAGAAACATAATAATAGATTGGATCTTAGACCTTAACTAGTTATTTTGAAATATAATCATACTTTCGCATACCATAACTATTATATAGGATATTGAATTTCGTGCGTTATTAAGTGAATATACCACCAACTTTTTATTTTTATTATTTATACCGATATAAAACAAAGAATATTTAAAAAAATGTATTCTTGTTTCGAAGTCAGAGTAGTCCTCGTAGAACATTTGATTTTCGAGTACGGTGTACATGAAAATAGTTTTTGATTAATTTAATCATTGATTGAACCATTTCAAGTAATTAATCTGTTGAATTTCAAAGTATATTAAGGATTGTGCGATCCAGTTTTAGTTTTGTATGTAAAAGGCTAGTTCTTTTAAAGTTTTAAGCAAGGTGCATAGCGCAGCAGCGCCAACACGAGCTACAACACGTATTGTACTAACTTGCCTACAAATCTTCATGCATTACACCTTGCACCTTTAAAGTTCTACATTTTCTAGAATTTGGATAACTTTGGCAGGAAAAATATTCAATAGCCGAAAGTCAGAACAAAATACCTTTGAAGAATTTGTTGCGTCCGTTTCAGTTGATTTTTTTTAAGAAGGGCATCAATAAATTGCCACCGCGTTGGCAAAGATACATCGATTGCATGGGTGATTATTTTGATTAATAGAAATAAAAATATAGGAGAAAATTTTCGTTAACTTATTTCATAAGAAACGGCGATTTTATAGGTAAAGATCTACATTTTAGAATTGCTGGGAAATTTCGATAGCGTGGTTTAAGACACACTGTTAGACCGATTGGTACGAGTCAAATCTGCAAGACCAACATAAATATCTTATTATTAATAAAATAAATGACTGAAGATACTGCTGGTGGTGTGTTATATTATTTTCCTCCTATTCTCATTTTGGAGGTGGTTTTCGGTTAATGTCATATTCTTGTCGGTGGTGTGTCTTTTCTAGAGTAATGGTGTTGAGATTCGTGGAGACAAGAATAGTGCACGCAAGTAACGGAGGGCGGGAGGTGCTCATCATACAGGGTAAAACACATTTTTTAAAGTTTATTTATAGTGATTTGAAACTTGATGAAATGAAAGAATTGTAACACGTCACGGCAAAACTCAATCACTTATTGTTTGGCCCGACCCGGGACCCGAACCCGAGAGCTCATGATCAGCAGTCACGTTTACGCACACTGGACCAATGAGGCAGTCACTGCTACACTATACACAATATTGTAGACACAAGCAACATATTAATAGTTACTGCGGCTTCAGTAAAAATCGATACGTTACTAATGACTGCAGTTTTAGTGTATCAGCATCCAATTCACGAAAGCATCTCAGCCGTACAGAAATTTTCCCAGTCACGGAGCCGGATGTTCGATTAATATATGATCATTCATTGAACTAAAAATTCCGCTCGTGCCTTGTTAGAAGTTATTTATACTTTCGAAATATAAAATATAAGTAATGTACCCTTAAGAAACAGATTGACTAAGAGCTGAATTCAGAGATTTTATAGATAAGCTGTACTAAATGCGACGATGTAGACTAACTTTCTATTGAATTAAAGTTTGCGAGAAAAACAAAATCATTTGATAAAAATTGATCATACATACAAGTCCTATGTAACACAAGAACGCGAACTATAATTATTATCGGCTCGATAAAGAAATTGTAGATTTTAAACTCAATCGGTATTTAACCTTTCCCTTACTGCGGCCGCCATATAACAAAAAACAGCTTTGTACCGGGCCATCTGTCGTCACCTCAGCTGGCGGCACTTGTTTTAAATATTTATGTTTCTCACGACCTTTCATTTGTGTTTAAAGAGGTTTTAGTTACAGTTATTTAAAGCCGATAAGATTTTCGATAATTAGAAACAATAACCATAACATTTAAATGTTTATTTTATTGTATATTATGTACAGCTCTTTTGTTTCTAACGGATCTTTATAAAGTGTACTTACTGACAATAAATTTTGTTTTATGAATGAAATATCGTAAGTTTTTATTTTACTTTTATGTCCTTACAATCAATAAAACATATTCTTCCTAAATGAATCAAAATTATGCATGTAATAATTATAATAATTCTACTTTTTCACTTGCAAACATTTGCAAAAAAATTCGACAATAGACAGTTTGCGCGCGCTTTGTAACATCATTTTCAAAACCTTTTTGTGTATATATTATAGTGTCTTCCTTTATTTTTCTTATACAATCATATAGATATAACATTTAGCAATTCCTAGTAAAAGTATTTACTATGGTATTCGAATAAGAAATATACTATTATTATCTTATTAGAAATCTTGATCGTTATGAATTGTTCGCGTAGAGGTTTTTTGTTTCTACTTTTTTATCAATTGAAACATAAAAAGTTACTGTTGTTGTAACTTAGATCATTCAAAAACATTACGTAGTAAAGATAAATAACATTACTTACAGTTTTTTTGAAAGAAAATCCAACTAAAATCACAATCACAAAACTTCAACGATTACGCAACCCACCGTACCGGCATGCAAAAGCGAATGGCTGTTATATTTGATGATGTCTATATAACCGAGTGAATATAATGCTACAGAATATTCTTTAGTTCGTTCAGAATCGAATGAAATAGTGTTCAATCGAAAATATACTGTATTTTTATATCAATTAATGACGAAAATAGCAGCACGTAATGCGGACATGTATACATGTCCTCGGTACTTAGCGGTCACAAAACTTGGACCTGTCAACATGTCCTCGGTACCTTAGGGGTCGTATACCTATAAAGATTCCAATTTTTTTAATATGTTACCCCACACTAGGATTTTCTCTGTATCATGGAGGCGGCTTACGCACGTAAATTTCACAAATACAAACATCCAGACCCGGAACAATTATTTTAGGTTATACAAATATACTAAATCCGCGGCTCTCAGCATCTTAACTCATTGACAAGCCACTGCCTTAAACCTGTGAAGAAAAACAAAAGTTCAAACGCTCGCGGCAACCCCGTCCCGCGCCTGCTGGGTTATCTACTAGATTGAACATTCGTTGTTTTTTTTTTAAATTCACACCGCTATAGTACCAATTGCTTTTTTGAAATTAAAAATTGATTTTTTTATTGTATTTTACAGCATTATTATAAATAGTATCGATAATCAGTAGTGAAGTATTAGCGAAAACCTTCAATTTTCTTTACACTAAGTTCATACGTGGTAGAGCCACGCTGCAGCTACATTATGGTTGTAGCACGAATGGGTCGACTCAACTGGGGCAGGACCACGCTCTCACAGAATACCAGCATAAAATAGCAGGTTCATATTGATGTGTTTGGTATGGTGAGTGTTGAGTGATCCGGAGACCCTTTTTTACTGGAAACGAGGCATTCCTGTCCTCAGGGATCAGAAGGTATCTGCGTTTTGATTCTTAATCGAGGATAAATGTATATGTCTATGGGCAACAGCATCCACTTACCATCAGGTTGACTGTATGCTCTTTTGTCACCCTTATTCTATTAAAAAACTGTAAGTTGCCATAAAAAAATTAAAATTAAAAAAAATTACGTGACTACGTCATGATTAGCTGCCACATATGTAATATTTGGTTGAGTTTTAATACCCCTAACCGATCTTTTATCAGTAGTCTAGTAGCTTAAAGGATTTGTTTTATCATCGACGACGAGAAATTCCATAGCTTTTCTTGCTTTAAGTTGTTTGGCCTATGGACAGAAGTGAAAGAAATATATAATTATAAAAAATAAACTAAAAAAATTTTAGGTAATAAGGCGTACTTGATTTTACAACACAATAGGTCTCATTATTTTTATAACATGAAATAAAAAAGAGGCGCACCTCCACGCCTTAATTACACAGGAAAATAAATTAAGCCCTACCCTACCTGCAACCTTAAATCGTAAAATTATTTGCCCCCACAGCAGCCATCACAAAACAACAGGAGGTCTATGCCCTACAGTTTCGTCTGAGCCCTACAGATATTTTCTACTTTTGGCAATTGTTGATAACACAGGATTTTTAAACTCATTTCGACTCCAGTGACACTCCAAACGAGCTCTAATTATTAATGACAAGTGATCGTCCAGTGGTCGAAATACGACCGCAATTTAAATTTGTGATAAGTTGTATCTTACTTTCTACTTTCAGTATATAATATATTAATAGTAATCTTCGGAACCACTGTACCTATTTAAAAAATTCTTTCACTTTTTGAAACATACGTAATTCCAGATGGACATAGGCTATATATTTTACAATTATATCCATTTTTCTGATAAAATATATAGGTATTGTGGTTAAAAGTTATGAAGATATTCGTCAACTAAGTCCCAAAAAGTCACGCCTCTTGAGAGCTTCCACGGCGTGTGCTGCATCAATATTTAAAGTTGCACGAAAATAATGCATACCTAAATTGCTCCTCTTGAGAATTACTAAAAACTAGCGCAACGAAATAAATACGAGTATGGAGGTGGTCGGCGCGCCGCTGGCATATTGATATCTCTAGGTCAGGACACGGGGAGAATCAACTTATTTTAAAACCCCAAAAACGCGGAATAAATGTGGTAAGTATATAATATAGTTTTAAAAATAGGTATACGCACTTAAAATATTTATTTTTCAACATATGTAAAGCCGGGTCGGGCGGCTAGGTGATATATAAAGTCCAGATATATAATATATAAATTATAAAATAAATGCTTTTTTGCCTTGACTCTAAACCTTAAAATTAGCTTGAGTACCTGGACTTTACTTGTGTAAAGTTCTACTCATGAATTTCAAAATAGTTAAATTAATTGTCACTGTTTGCATATCTAAGTATAGTGAAACTGCCTAGACTGTTCAGCGGTAAAAAGAACCCCTTTGTTCGGTCTTTCTTCGTTGCAGCAAGTATCGGAATCACCGGCTTCGATTATCGAATGACGTGCAGTTTCGTGATGGTAAAGTAAAGTAAAGTTACAGCCCATATACGTCCCACTGCTGGGCACACGCCTCCTCTCATTTCTGAGAGGGTTTTAGGGCAAGAAAGTGTCCGCCGCGCTGCCCCAGTGCGTGTTGGCGAACTTCACATGTCTTCGAAATATTTTTTTCTTATTTCTCAGACATGCAGGTTTCCTCACGATGTTTTCCTTCACCGCCGAATACTTCGATTGATGATTTTTTAAAGTATTCAGAAGTGAAGAAATCAACGTAAAGGAAAGAAAATTCCTAAAATAGAATGAAAAATATTACACATTTTTATAAAAACTAGCTAAGTGAGAATTATTTAGCTACATGTTTAGCAATTAACGGATTAGTAAGCTGAAGTAGAAACAGGTCGGGCATATAGCTTGAAGAACCGACAACCGATGGCAAAAACAGGTTCCAGAGTAGAAACCTCGTACCGGTAAGCAAAGTGTAGGGCAGTCCCTCACCAGATGGAATGACGAACTGGTAAGATATACAGGAAGTCGATGGACGCAAGTGGCTCAGGACCGTACATTATGGAATTCCTTGGGGTGGCCTATTTTCAGTTTGTGAAGGCCTGTAATGATGACGATGATGACTTATACATCTGAGACGTGGTCATTTACTGCTGGCCGTATTGTAAAGCTCAAGGTCGCTCAAAGAGCTATGGTGAGCTTTGCTCGGGGTTTCTCTGCGTGATAAACTTATAAATGAGGATATCCACTGTAGAACCAGAGTGACTGACATATCCCAACGGATTAGTAAGCTGAAGTGGCAATGGGCTAATCATATAGCTCGAATAAGTGAAAAACGATGGAGAGAAGAGTGATTCTCAAGTGAAAGGTGAAGTGTAGGGCGATTCCCATTAGAGTGACGACCTGGTAAGATATGCAGGAAGTCGACGGATACAGGTGGCTCAGGACTGTGCTTTGTGGCACACCTTGGGGGAAGCCTATGATCAGCAGTGGACTTGTGAAGGGCTGTAATGATCATGATGATGAAAGTAGCTCACTATTAGTTAACCTGTCAATCTGTACATAATTTTGTATGAGCCCGTACTGTATAAGTGTTATTCAAATAAATCTGTTTTAAATCAACAATATAACAGTTCGACCTGATAGAATAAAACTAGGCTTCAATTATAATATAGTTTGATTAGATTTAGTGAGTCCTGTCAGGTATCTCTGCTGAAAATACATTAATAATGAAATAGAATCACTGATTATAACCCATGATCGTTATAATAAGTGATATTATGATAATGTTCAATTTTGTAAATTATAATTTTCGTTCCAAATAGTCTGAACAATACATATATTTAACAGATATTATGTTGTTTTTGACTATAAAAAGAGAAATAATAATTTCATTAGGACTGAACTGTAGAAGTGAGGTTAAAATACAATTATCAAATTATTAATAATGTAAATTTTAGCTTTACAAGTTCTATGCTCTTTTTTATAGAATAAGGGTGACAAACGATCACAAAGTTCACCTGGTGGTAAGTAGATGCTGTGGCCCAATGCCATCTATATTTATCCTCAATTAAGAATCAAAATACAGATTTATTGTCATCTTAATAGAATTAGATGGAAAGCTTCGATTATAGAAAAATAATCCCGGGTTCTCCACATTCACCAAACGAAACAGCAGTATTAAGCCACTATGTTACGCTGGTCTTGTGCTAGAGCATGCGGGTCAGCTTGACTGGGACCCCATTCTACTCGTATCACTCCCATTCCTGCTATCGGCGTGGGTCTACTATGTATAAAATGGGAGAATTAGAGCATTACGCAGAGTCATAAAATTTTCACTGGCGCAGTACATATCTTGTCCCCAGTCTTGAACCGCACTATGTGCTAACTGTCATAATTTTCTTATACCTGCTTATTGCAAAACGTGGTTTATTGGGATTTTTTGTTACACACGAGCGACCCGTTGGACGAAATCTATTAATGTGAGAATAGTTAAAGGCTATTTCTATTTATATTGAGTTATATTCTTGACGGCTCCCTGGCGCAGTAACTTAGCAATTAGTTACAGCGCTGAGGGCCACGGGTTCGAATCCCGCACGGGACAAGTATTTGTATGGCCTACAATCACTCCGGGTCTGGATATTTGTCCTTGTGTAATTTACGTATGTTAACTGCCTCCACGATTCGGGAGAAAATTCTAGTGTGGGGTTTAGTATTTTATTTAAAAAATTCTGTTCATGTTTTTTCAAAACCTATTTTCAGTTGAAATATAGCCTGCACATAGGTGTGATCTTCCTGGCATTTGTTTTTATCTGTCCTTAGAATGTCATCATCATCAGATCAGCCGTTACGAAGACTATCTCGGACTGACAGACAGACAAAAATTTTAAAAACGGTTATTTATATCTTAATAGCATGCAAATAACCCCTGAAGCTTTGTAGAAACCATTTCTTTCAGTATTATTACACACACATTTTTATTTAATTTATATTTACTCGTATAGTTAGCTCTGAATACTAACTTATCTTTATAGCGTACATTATACGCTCATGCAGGCGTCAATCAATTTCATCAATCATGATTGATAAAAACGGATGGTGACTGATAGGCGTTCATTACACGCTTATGCAGGCGTCAATCAATTTAATCAACCATGATTGATATAAAACGGATGATGACTGATAGGCGTACATTACGCGCTCATGCAGACGTCAATCACTGCATTACACGGTAGGTTATTCGTCAATCATAACCGTGATTGTTATAAAACTGACGGCCTGCATAAGAGTGTAATGTACGCCTATCATTATATTTCATCATGGGTTGTCGGTTCATCGATCTATATTGTCGGCTCATTCTCACTTCAGCTTACCGATCCCTTGGGCTATGTCTATCACTCTGCTTCTAATGCGGATAACTCATTCCGAATTACATGATGCACAGCGTTTCCAAGCATAGCCCTCTCAATAATTTACAGAAGTCATATTATGACAATGTTATTTAAATGTTTTCCAAAATATTACCACAGAAAATAATTAACAGAAATAAACGCCTTATACATAGTATATTAAAAGTAGGTTTAAAAAGTTACAGCGTATATACGTAGGCGGTCCCATAATGAATTGGCCTAACTATGAACTGTGAATCAACATCTCTAAACCTTTATAAAAATAATCACATTTTTTATCCTCAAAATGACTGAAGACGGCCGCCTGCAACTCTTCATCGCTTGAAAATTTTCTTCCTCTTCAGTCCCGCTTTAAATTTGGAAATAAATAATAGTCGGACGGGGCCATGTCTGGACTGTAATGTGGATGTTGAACTTCTGTGAACCCACATTGACGAACTGCATCCTTCGAAACACCATCGGTATGAACAGGGGCGTTGTCATGGAGCAACAGGACAACTTTAGACAGCTTGCCTCTTCGTTTTTCCTTTATCTTGTCTCGTAATTTATATACTAAACAAGCATAATATTCGCCGTTCACGACTGTATTACGTTCTTTAAAATCCACCATCAAAATGCCTTGAAAATCCCAAAATATTGTGCACATCAGTTTTTTAGTCGATTGTTGCACCTTTGCCTTTTCACCCTTATAACGCCATTCCATTGACTCGCGCTTGCTTTGTGGATCATAATACAAGATCATAGTTTCATCACCAGTCACTAGCCGCTCGATCACAGTCTTTGGATTTTCGCCACAAAGATCCAAATACTCCGAAGTGCAGCGCACTCTTTCCTGTCTCTGTACCGCTGAATGAAGTTTCGGTACCCATCTTGCACTCACTTTTTTCATGTGAAGATGTTCATGGATCGCGCGATGAACGGTACTCTTAGAGAGCCCAAGCCTTGCTGCAATTTCTCTAATCTTCAAACGGCGGTCACTCAGAACCTCCTCTTCGATAAGAGCAATCGTTTCGGGAGTGAGCACTTCCACAGGTCGACCGTCGTGGCCAAAGTCTTCGACGGTTTCTCTCCCGAGGCGAAACTCTTTCACCCAATTTTTCACTGTGCTATAGGAGGGGGCAGACTCCTTGTACACGCCATCCAATCGTTCTTTTATTTGGGCAGGGGATAAACCTTCTTTAAACAGAAACTTTATGACACTTCGATTTTTTGAAAAAATACGCTACTCTCGTTATTCAAATGCCTGTTAAACTAAGGCTAAGCATTTCATGTCGATGCATGTTTCTTATATCAAGTGCACGATAAACGTACTATTTAATGCAACACAACATGTAGCGACATGTCGCGTTGAACTATGTCAGGCCAGTTCATTATGGGACCGCCTGGTAAGTCCTGCGCCTCTAATTTCTGTGAGCCTGTGAGTTTTCCTTCCCCGCCAAGCACTTGGTATATAAGCACCTAACATTGTAGTTAACAATTTTATTGGCACCGGCGGGGATTGAAGCCGGACTGCTCACATACACTGAAATTCACATGTCTTTGTAATTGCTTTTTCTTAAATATATAGAAATAAATTAAATGGTTTATAAAGTAACGCGAATTTCTGTTACAACTGTAGCATATTTTATATTCAATCAATACTAAATACTAACGCTGATTTTCCATGAATGCCATTGTAGAATAATATGTCATATATCAATTTTATAATAAAATGTATAAGTGTTGCAGTTAACTAACTTAATTAGCTTTTCATTTAAAAGCCAAGCTCAACAGTACAGCGGTATTATATGCCATGGTTACGCTATAATTTCATTTAGCGGGCCGGTCGCTTGTCTATACCCAATTATGCGATATGCAATATTATAAAGTGTATAAGTAAATAATGTAAGTGGCACTTACGTTATTTGTGTTATTTTGTTTTATGATCTTCCTGAGATCGTATTCCATGGACTGGACTTATTTTTTTTTAAATTAGTAATTAACATAATATTTGACCACAACAAATCCCATAACTACAAAATTTATTTATTTTAATATGTGCCAGAGCTAAGCTGCAACTGAGTTATGGGGTCGGCTCGACTGGGGTATTGTACATATTCTTTGACTGGGGCAGTACCACGCTCTTACAGAATACAAGCGTATAATAGCAGTTTAATTCTGCTATTCCATCCATGAGGACTAAGATGGAATGCCTCGTTTCCAGTAAAAATTTCGCTCCCATCTTTAACATTCGCCTGTATTAAATATACGATCTTAACTTATTTTTTGAAATCTAAATGAACTTATTGTTATTTTTTTAACTATTGTATAAAACTATTCTAATTGACTTTAACATAAAGAAATAAAAGGTATATCTACATTACTTTCGTTGTGTGACAAAGTTGTATGTTAGCTTATGACGTCTTTTGTGCAGTGTGCTAGTTGTGGGGAGACTCTAATACTTTTGTTTTAAAACTTTAGTTTCTATGTTTCGTAACTACGCTTACACTTTTATACCAATAGTATAAAGCTCTCGTGAGTTTTTAACCCGCCGTTATATCATGTATGCCATGCCTTAGATGATATTTCTAAAAATGCTCGGTTATTTTTCGCCATCATAAATAATATATAACGTTTTTATACACAAATAATAACATAATATAAACACTCACGCCTATCATCCAAAGGAGTAAGCAAAGGCTACGGACTGCCATTTACCACGATCCTGATGACGCAACTCTCTCGTCTCCTTCACATCCATGTACATCGAAAAAGTTCTTATAAGTTACGGCTTTACAACATTAAATGTGTTTGGTAGAGAAACAAAAAAAATGAGAAAATTATACAGTTTGTTTACAACTACTATGCTACTACTAAAATTAATCTTTGTGTTAGTAGATTAGTAGACCTGTGAAGAAAATGAAAATAAGTTGGTTGACTCACATAACATCGTAGCCCTAAAGCCCTAATTAGACAGGAGATGTGAAGACTCAAGTTGATATGTTTATAAGCAATATTATGTCTATTTTTCGGTATTTTTGAAAAGTTTAAATATTTAATATTTCACTAAGTGTCTTTAAGTAGATTTTACTGCAACTTCACGCTAAAAATAGCCATCCAATCGTACCAGTCTTTTTGTTCGACCTATGTAAGAGAGACCACATTCACAATCTAGCTTGTACACACCTGCATCCTGTAGAGGGATATTACATTTGATGGATGGTAAAAATTGACAAATATTCTTCGGCGGCTTGTAGTATTTTTTAATGGATGCTCGCTTCAAGATGTAGCCAATGTTGTCTGAGACTCCTCTGACATATGGTAGTACACCAGGCGCGCGCTCGACTGTGGCCGGCTTCACTCGTTCACTGTGACGTATGCGCCGGACCCGAAGCTTGTTGTCTTGCAATACTTGCTTGACGTGCTGAAGCTCGGCGGCCAGATCTTTTCAGTCACAGATCCCTCGTGCTCTCTGAAACAAAGATAAACCCACAGTAGCTAACTGTGACTAATGCCTGCAGTTCTGCTTCTGATGGTGCAATAAGCACTGCATCATCAGCATACAGCAGACAATTAACTTTTATGTCACCCAATTTCACACCCAAACAGCTATTTTTCAGCTTCTGTAAACAGCTGTCGAGATACAGTATGAACAGCCAGGAAGACATGACACAACCCTGTTTTACGCCCGCTTGGACGCTAAACATGGGTGACATGTCATGCCCTACCCGCACACAGGCTTTACAGTCATAGTAAAGTGACTGCACAGCCCTTAACAATCGACCATCCACACCATATCCCAGCAACAGTTCCCACATTTTCCTCCTTATAACCTTTTTTTTTTATAGAAGAGCGGGCAAACAAGCATGCGGCTCACCTGATGTTAAGTGACTACCGCCGCCCATGATCAACCGTAACACCAGGAGAATTGCGGGTGCGTTGCCGGCCCTTTAGAAAGGAGTAAGCTCTTTTCTTGAAGGTCCCCAGGTCGTATCGGTCCGGAAAAATCGCCGGTGGTAAACTATTCCACAGAGAGGTTGTACGTGGAAGAAAACTCCTTGTGAAACGTACAGTGGTGGACCGCCAAGCATCCAGATGGTGTGGATGGTATCGAGACGTTTGCCGCGTAGTGCGTTCACGAAATTTGACGGCTGGAATTAATCCGAACAATTCCTCAGAGCATTCCCCGCGATAGATGCGGTAAAATACGCAAAGAGATGCAACATCTCTTCGCAGCGCCAGTGAATCGAGCCGATCGGAAAGCACTCGGTCGTCGACGATTCGAGCCGCTTTGCGCTGGATGCGGTCAAGTGGAAGGAGCTGGTACTGGGGAGCCTCAGCCCAGAGATGGGAACAGTATTCCATGTGCGGCCGAACCTGCGCCTTGTAAAGTTGCAGGCGGTGTGCCGGCATGAAATACTGTCCCGCTCTGCTGAGCACGCCAAGCTTTTTAGAGGCCAATTTGGCCTTCCCTTCCAAGTGACCACGAAACTGCACGTCACTCGATATGTCGACGCCGAGGATTCCGATACTGGCTGAGGCAACAAGGGGAGTGCCTTGAAACTGAGGGGATACGACAAAGGGGTTGTTTTTAGCGGTTAATGCGCAAACTTGTGTCTTCTGGGGGTTAAACTGGACTAGATTTAGTCGTCCCCAATCCGAGACTCTGTTCAGCAAAGACTCGACTTCAGACACAAGTTTGTCCCGGCACTCGGAGACGTTTTCCCGAGAAATATTGGCTCGGCCGGTGTAAAGAGCATCACTTGTGCTGTCATCCGCATAGCAATGAATGTTACGGGTATGCAACATATCATTGATATGCAGAAGAAACAGCGTTGGCGATAACACGCAGCCCTGTGGAACACCAGCATTAATAGGCTTGCAATCGGAGCTTGCACCGTCTACAACGACCTTGATGCCGATCTGCAAGAAAGCTGGTGATCCAATCGCACAATTTCTCGGGAAGCCCATAGGAAGGGAGCTTCGAAAGAAGCGCTTTGTGCCAAACCCGATCGAAGGCCTTCGCAATGTCCAAACTAACGGCTAATGCCTCCCCCTTGAACTCTACTGCCTCCGCCCATCTGTGAGTGAGGTAGACCAGAAGATCACCAGCTGACCGACCACAACGAAAACCGTATTGGCGGTCACTAATCAGCTGGTGATCCTCAAGGTACCTCATGAGCTGGCAGTTTACAATGGACTCCATTGTTTTGGAGAACAAGGAGGTGATGGCGATTGGCCGGTAGTTGGACGGGTCTGAGCGGTCGCCTTTTTTAGGGATCGGGTGGACGAAAGCCGTCTTCCATGATTTTGGGACTACGCCTAGGGAGTAAGAGTACCGGAAAAGACGCGTTAAAACCGGTGCCAACTCTGGAGCACACGTCCTCAGCACAATTGGGGGGATTCCGTCAGGCCCACTCGACTTGTGGATGTCCAGGGAGAGGAGTGCTTTGCGAACCGAGCGCTGTGTGAACTGCACTTCCGCCTATGTGCTCTGACTTTGCCATGGCAATGACTCTTTTGAAGGACCTAGAGGCGGAATTATACTTCTTTTTTAGAGCGCTGGTGTTTACATCCCGGGACGCTGATGCATCAACCCAGGCTTGGTAGCACTCCTGCTTATAGCATGATGCTATTTTACAGGAACGACCAAACCATGGCTGAGATTTGCCTCCAATGGGCACCAATGAGGAAGGAATAAAAAGTTCCATACCCTGAAGTACCACATCAGTAACATAATCCGCAACAACGTTGGGATCATCCGGCGAGAAGCAAACCCACCCCCAAGGGTAGGATGCAAAGAAAGACCGCATCCCATCCCAATCGGCTGACCTATAGTGCCAAACACGGCGGCAGCCTGCAGAATTCAACCACGATTTCAGCGTGAGTGGCACAACACTCCGGACCAGACAATGGTCCGAGGAGCCTAAAGGGGCGTCGACGGAAATCTGATAGCCGTCCAGGTGAGAGGTCAGCAGAAGGTCCAACAGGGAAGGTGCATGATCCTCCACATCTGGAATCCGCGTAGGCGAAGTAACCAGTTGTGTCAGACCATATGCCAAGGCGAAATCATGAACAGATCTCCCCGCATGATCGGTTAAACGTGAACCAAGCCATTCGGCGTGATGGGCGTTAAAGTCGCCGAGGATCACGATCTCTGCGGAGGGGATCTGCTGTAGCAACGAATCTGCAGCCATTTGCACTTCGTCGAAGAGTCGGTCTGTTTCGGCATTACCGCTATGGGACCTATAGAGGCACCCGTAGACGCGTGGATGGCCGTCGCTGTCTACGCGTAGCCAAAGGATGGACAGGTCCGAACCTTCAAGTCTGCCGAGGCGTCGAGAACAGATGTCCTCTCTGACGTAAACGCAAACTCCAGCCCGAGGCACAAAGGAGTGTTCCAGTTTGTACCCCGGGTAGGAGAGATACGAGACATCAGCCGGAGAGGACACCTGCGTCTCGGTCAGAAAGAGCAGAGCCGGCCTCGCCGTCTCGAGATGGTAGTGGACGGCGTTTAGGTTAGAGTGAAGTCCCCTGATATTGCAGAAATTCACGGACAGCGTGGCAGGGGTCGCCTTGGTCTTGTTGCTCCGTTTGCCCCGAGCAGTTGTAGTCTTGAGCGGAATTTTGCCCCCCCCCCCCAGAATACGCGGGGCAGCCTGAGCACCCACGCTCAGAAGTGGAGAAACATGGTCGTGGATGCTCAGCGAGGGATTCTCCAGGGGTACTGGTACCCTCCTGGGGTAGTCTATTATTATTTAATTCCGCTACCATGTTTATGGGGGAGGGGATTTGGGCCACCGGCCACCTGCACTCACCAGACAAAACGCGGAAGCAGAGCTTCCACTTCACGCCGGTATTCTGTGAGGTCGTGGTACCACCCCGGCTTGAGCCGGCCCATACGTGCAACAGCGTAGCTGCCGCGTGGCTCTACCACTGAAAAAACCTTATCAAATGCTTTCTCCAGATCCACAAAAGCACAGAAAGTCCTCTGGTTAACACTCAGAAGCTTATCCGTGATCATGCGGAGAGAAAACATTTGATCCGTGCATCCTCTTCCAGGTCTAAATCCGCATTGTGCCTCCCATAAGAATCTTTCCGATTTCTCTCGCATCCTACGTGTCAAAACCTTCGAGTAAATTTTACTTGCTAAACTGGTCAAGCTGATCGCCCGATAGCACCCGCAGTCAAAATGTGAACCTTTACCTTTATATAGAGGCACAATGACCGCGGATCGCCAATCGTCCGGGACATCTCCCGTCCGCCAGCACAAATTGCACAGCAGATGAAAGCTGTCCCAGACGCGAGGCCCAACGTACTTGATCATTTCAGCAGTAACTCTGTCTAGTCCCGCAGCTTTACCACATTTCAAACTTCGAATCGCACGTTCAATCTCTTTCATGCTGATGACCTTAGTGTCATCGAGGTCCGTGTCTGGCGTGCCAGTCACGGCGTCACCTCCGGATCCTTCACTAAGATCATGACACGCATACATTTCTCTATAAAATTCACTCCATCGCTGCATGACGTCCGATTTTTCTGACAGCACGTCATTGGTTCTCGAAAGCACTTTGTTCATTCTTAAGGCTGTCACACCACTCCGGGACCTTCCAACCTCTTTCCAGAAGAGTTTGGAGTTTTCCCTAAAGTTGTGCGACAACCTCTCGTCCGCTTCTATTCTACACCTTTCACGTACTTCCTCAATCAATGTTTTCGCATGAACTTTTTGCAGCTTATATCTTTCTTTCATCTTCTCTCTCATATGCTCATCGTTACTAGAGGCCAAGTAGTCTAACCATGCTTTTTTCTTCATTTTTACAGCTTCTCTCACTGCATCATTCCACCATGCATCTCTTCTTTTACTACTACCTCTTTTTGTTGTTCCACATACTTCTTCCGCTGCACTTACCATTCCATCCCTAAGGTTCTGCCATGTTCTCTCCACACATTCTTTCCTGCCATCGATGGTGACAAGCTTTTCGGCTACCCTCGTGTGATATTTGTCCCTAGTATCCGCTTCCTGAAGCTTCCAGCTTCGGATGCGACAGACCGACTGTGGTTCTGTTACTGTCGTCCGGTAGCGCCAACCCGCGAACAAACCCCTAAATCTAGTAATTACTAGATAATGATCCGTTCCCAGGTCAGCACCCCTGAACACTCGTGTATCCATCACCTGTTTTCGCAGTCGGTCATCCACCAGGAACAAATCAATCATACTTCTCTCATTCTTTCTTTCTCTAGTGTACATATGGATTTTCCTGTGATTAAACATAGTGTTTGTCACAAGAAGACCCTTTTCCTTGCATACAGCCAGTATAAGCTTGCCAGCATCATTAACCCTTTTATCTCCAAACTTTCCAAGCACCGACTCGTATCCTGGTCGAGCGATACCTACCCATCCATTCAAATCACCACATACAACAGTTCTTTCGTTTCCCTTAACCAAATCTAGAACTTCTCTTACATTCTCCCAAAACTCCTCCAGTTCAGCCTTGGACGACGAAGCTACCGGCGCATAAACAGCCAAAAGGAATAACTTCGTCAGTCCCATTTTGAAGCGAACCCAGAGAAGTCTTGAGTTCACAACCTTGTATTCAGTCATAAGATCGACCAACCGGGACGACAACAGCACTCCCACTCCCTGACAGGCGCTCTCGCTTTCCGGGACTCCGGACCATATAGCTAACGTCCCGCCAGGGAGCTCTTCAGTACCACTGCCTTTCCGTTTGGTCTCCGACATACACACGACATCTAATTCTCTTTCTTTCATTATTTCGATCAACTCATTCGTCTTATCTCTCATGCCCCCTCTAACATTCCACGTGCCAACTCTGCACTCCGTCCTCCACCTTCCGCCGTGTCGGGCTGTGCGTGACGGGTGGCGGTCCCCATCGCCGCTTTGCGCGCTGCATTCCACACCAACGGGGAGCTGGTGTGCGTCGCCTTGGTGGGACGCCCTAACCCTCGTTTGCATGGGTGCGCAGCTGTGTAGAATTGCAGCCCTGAAAAGGGCTGGCAGGGTTCGCGACGAGCACGCTTCTACAATGACCCACTACTTCTACAATGAGTTTTGGGTATTCACTTATATTCACGTTGTTCCTTATTTTCAGCATACTTTTTTATCATTGAAAACCTGGACCATAACGTAGAAGGTTTTAATTTTGCTGAGAGTTCGGAGAAGTATGCCAACATAACATTTTCTGAAAAACTATTTGCTTTTTTCTCTTTTTCCCAAGCAATAAATTCGTCGTATGTAGATATATAGCAACTTTTTGACTTTTCCGGTAAAACGTTCTCCGAAGCATTTTGTGCAATTGTAGTTCCGGTGGTGTTAATTCAAATAAAATATCGTCAAAATTACTCATTTTGTGCAACAAACAACTAAACTGGCAAAGAACATGTTTGGGAAATGGCGCCAATCGTAAAAGAATATAAGCAGAGATTTTTTTGTTTTCTTCGCCCATTCTGGGTAGGCAAAGGGAACTATGCCCACACAGCCAAGTCTTCAGTAGAATTTTTTATATTGATATGAAATGAAAATGAAATTTAATGGGATGAAATGAAATGAAACCTAACCCAACTCTTTGAATCAAATCATTAAATCTTATATTGAAACAAATTAGTAGCTTCTTTTTAGAAATATTTGCATGAATCATAAAAATTTCTATAATTTTTCTTGTAAAAACTTCGTGGTTGGTTTTTCTTTTTAAAAGACATTATTTTGACAGTTGGGAAAGAGAACGCACGAGTTCAGAAAAGGTAAAGAAAAAGCTCGAGTATGTAATAGCCCACATCTCGAACGCTATACGTCCCTGCAATACGCCACTTTTTGAGCAACTGTATTAAAATAAATATTTCAGCCTCGAATTGCCATGTCTGTAGCTCATCAAATGTCATGTCTTATCATGTGTAAGAGAAACCGTGAGAGCTTAAGGCCTTGGTGTAATTTTCATAATAAACGAATAACCTGATTTATATTCCGTTAGCTCCACTGAAATATTTTATTGCTTAGCTTTTAGTTGCTTACTTAATGTCCTCCAGAAAGAATTTTAGTCGCGGCGACGGTCTTATTTATCACTAATTTCAGCAATACTTAGTTTATTCATACTACATGTTATCACTTCATTATATTTTAAAAGGATTTATTGTAAGTAAAGCACTCGTAATATTGCTATTGCAGCGTGTTGGTGACGCGACATAAGACTTTATCCATCCGAAAAGCGTTCAACGGGCATATCATACGAACAAAATATACCATGCCCTTATAGCTATTGACAATAAACTGCTTACATTAGCCTATCGGTAAATAGTGATATTTTTTATTTACATATTAATTTGTGATATTGTGAAGAGTCAAAATGTGTCGAAAAAGGCACGTATGGAAATTCAAAATGCTGTGTTAGTCCCTACTTTAACGTATGGTAGAGTTGGGTGTGGCAGAAGAAGCACGAGAGTAAAATAAACGCAGTAGAAATGCGGTCGTTAAGGAGTATGTTAGGGCTGAATCTGAATGACGGGGTAAGAAATTGTGTAATAAGAGAAGAGTGTGGTTTGCAAGATGATGTTGTGACCAGGATTAAGAAAGGAATGCTTCGGTGGTTTGGTCATGTGCAAAGAATGAATGAGGAAAGAGTGACAAAGAAAATTTATGTTGTGTATATACTTAATATAAGTGAATTGTGTTAATATAAGTGAATGGCAGAGTCGGAAAGGGACGTCCTAGGCGAAAATTTATCGACCAAATTGGCGATTTATTGGAAACGGGCCAAATTAGGAGTACCCTTAACCGACGAGCATGTATGCGTAGGTGTATGGATGTGAAGGAGGCGAGAGAGGTGTGTCAGGATCGTGCCAAATGGAAATCTGTAGTCTCTGCCTACCCCTCTGGGTGACAGGCGTGAGTGTTTATGTATGTTATGTTATGTATTAATTTAAAAAAAAAACGTATACAAGAACAGTAAGCTAAATGATGTTAAGAAAATATATACAAATATTTACCATTGAACCACAAACTAGGATAAATCGTACCCAGGGCGCAATGACGCGAGCTCATGAGAATATACCCATCCAAAATCACCCAACGCGCCTAAACAAGTTTTCACTTTAAAAATTATTAAATACAAGTTCAAACCGTTTTAGTTTAACTCTAACAAGAGTTAAACTAAAACGATTATGTAAGTGTAAAGTTTCCAACACAATAGAAATTTGGTTTTGCTGTGTCTCAATATTACGAAAGCTTCTGAGCAAAGTTTATGAACAAGCACAAAACTTTATTCAATATCGCAACGTTTTGATAAAATTGATGTATCATGTTAGTTACGAACGTTTTATGGCTGTCTGTAGAATATAATTAGATTGGAACAAAATAATTTTAATTCAACATAAATAAATGAATTATTTACACATATACGCCTGCGTAACTAATACAAGCATATCTAATGAAATTCCATCTAAGCCTATGGCATTTGAATTTAAGCTCTTTATGACTCCTAAAATCATAAAGAGCCTATTAGACTTAAAACAGTGAATGTTTTAAGTCTAAATATAGCAGAACTAAAGCGACGGTTTTGAAAGAAGGTTACTTCAGATAACGACAGATGTTTGTTATTAAGTAACTTTAAAAAGTGTTCGCTTAAAACGTCAGGATTTCTTAAAAATGTGGGTAAGTAGAACTGTTTTATCTTACATACTTTTTTATATAAGAAGGCGGTTCTTCCCCGATCGAGGCGATCCATACGTGCTTTAACCATAATTTAGTGTGGCTCTACTACGTAAAATTTTATGTTTCCTTTATTCATTACGGCCTATCAAAAACCCCCCGAATGAAAATAGGCTTCACCCCTAGACTGCCTTTTAGTAAGTGTTTTGACGCAACTGCCATGCTTTGCAGACAAGTTGGCATACTTAATTACTTTATTAATATCTAAATTTTTCAGGAAGCCGCTGCCTTACGATGCCCATGGAATGATATATGGTTTTGGATTTATTCTTGTGCCACCATTATACCATACGGTGTTTTTAGTACCCGGTGGGTTTTTTTATACTAATCATTGATCTCTCTATTGCTCGTTGCCATGTTAACAATTTATTTTTGTGTGAAGCTGCTAGGGCCCAAGATCCGCATCCGTATGTTAATTAGGAAAGAATACATATTTTAAACACTTCATTTTCCTGCCATTTCCTACTCTTTACTCTTCATTATTTCTTTTAGTGGCCAACACTTTTTCCACCCACTCGCTATTATTTTATTTACTTCTTTGGATGTCAGGTCTTTTGATGATATGATTTTACCTGAATAAGTGTATTCTTCTACGTATTTTAGTACTTCACTTCTCTCTTGAACATTATTTTGGTTTTCTCTGTGTTCGTTTCCAAATCTATTTTTTACTTTCATTTGATAAGTCTTGTTTCATTACCTCAAGTGTCTTGGGATTCTCTTCGAATAAAACGATGTCATCGGCGAATCTGAGGTGGTGAACTATTTTTACATTTGTGTTTAAGCAAATTTCATCTAGTTCGTTCGTTCGTTCTAGAGCCAAGAAAAATAAATTTGTTGAAACAGGGTCATTTTTTTCTGACCCCTCTTTTTATAGGAAAGTGTTTCCTAGTGATTCGAGGCAAAATCTTGCTGAGTATTTATCATAAACTTGTTCTAATATATTTATGTACGTTTTGTCAATTACTTGCCGTTCTATACTCTCCCAGATTATTTTTTGGTAAAAACTATCATAAAAGCTTTTTATACTCTACAAAGGCTAAGTAGAGTGGTTTATTATACTCATTGTATTCTTCGAGAACCTGAATTCCGCCTTTTCGATTAGTTGATTATCGCCTAATTGAAGAGTAATTCTGCCAAGAATTATTTTAAGGAATATTTTGTAAATGTTCGACATTAAGTTGATTGGTCTACTACATCTTTTGTTCCGCTCTTTTGTATTAGTATGATGCCTGATATTGATTGACAAATGCCTCGGTATTTGACCTCCGTATAAGAATTCAGTGCAAATTATTGCTGGTATTGGACATAATTCCTTAGATGTTCCTTGTAGTCTCATTTGTAATCTTCTCTATTCCGGGTGCTCTATTTACTTTTTGTCAGTTTAATGCAATTTCTACTTTGCTTCCTAATATAGATGGGTATTTGTCATGTATTGCAATAACTGTTTGAAACTTTTTATGCGACGATACTTCTCTATTGTAGAGAAGTCTTTAGAAATCAGTGGCATACTCTATGATGTTCTTACATTTGGTATTTAGGCTTTATCCTTCTTTTTACTAAACCTGATTTTATGATGTGCTTTTCAATAACTTCCAATCTGTATTTTTCCGGTCATGCTTAATGGCTTAAAAGAAAGCTTTACCTATTTCTGCAAGCTCTTTTTTTTGAGTTTTCTGTATTTCCAAATTTTTGACATTAATTTTTTGTCTCTTTTATAAGTTCGATTTTTCTGTGTTAATGTACGTATATTCTCTTTCGAAGCAGTAGATGGGCCACTCAGTTGATTTTCTATTAAGTTGTATTCTTTGTTGTTCTCAGTTGATCTAGTGACTTTAGGTTCTCCCTTACAGGGGTGTTATGTTTTGAGTGAGACGAATAAGGCCATTTTGATTTCTTTCATGTTGTTACTTATCTCGAATTTTTTCGTAATTATTTTACGTGATTTTTTGTAGGTACCAACAGAAGAGATGAACGAACTATACAATGATGAGTGTTTTGATTACTTTAGTGTATATAAAAGCTCTATGATTATTGGTTGTAGATAATACAGGCTGTCTCATTGCTATATTTTTCATGCGGTAATTTCTGAATGGACTACCATTTGGTTTTGTAGTTCTTTCTGCAGAGGAGGTTTACTACAGTAAAATTAGCTTCTAGCAGGAAATTAATCGTTCTTTGCCCATACTTGCTTCTTTACCATGATCGAATTTACCAAGAACATTCTCTTCGCCACTACTTCTTACTCCAACTTGTGCAATAAAGTCACCTATATGATATAAGATATGGTTATTTTTTACTTTATTTATTGTTCCGATAAGGGTTTGATAGAACTAGTCTAAGTCTGTGGGATAAGCTTGCTCACATTGGTATATATTTTTATGATTTTCCAATCCTTGCTATAACCAGGTACGTCAATTAACATAGGCTTTACGATCAGATATACCTCTGAACTCTAATCTAATATTTGGTTTTTAGCGAGGCTTTAATTACGAATCCGAATCCTCTTTGTCTCGGAATCACACCTTTATAGTAGATCATGGTCTTCGATTAATTATCCAAATCTGTGCATTTCGCTGATCCCGAAAATGTCCCGTCATAGTCCCGATAGCGCGATTTCGAACTCCTGAAGGTTTGATTCTTTTCTTAACCTCTCAAACGCTAAGCTCCCAAATTTGACCGCTTCGATATTCCGTTAATTGAATTCAAGAGGTCTAATTTGACTGCACCCACATACAGCACTTTAACCCATATAAACTTATGTTTAGAGACTACTTTTCTATGAAGAAGTTTGGCATTATAGAATCAATATGAAATGTTCTATCCTCTAGTGGAATAAAAAACAGTTAGTCTATGGATATTAATTTATATTCTACGTTCAATATGTACGCCATTTTCATTTGGATGATATTGTGTTGATTTTTGGATTTTTCTAGTACTTTATTAGTGTTTTTTTTAAAGTGTTTGTGTGAATGTAATTTATCTTTTTAAGTTAATAATTTCGAGGAATATATAGAAATAATTGTGATTTTCACGCTGCCGACATCCGCTTGGTATTTTTTTTTGTTATCAAAATACAATGAAATCTTTTTGTAATGAAGTAAAGCCTGCCTTTTGTTTAGACCATAGGATAGAGAATTCTGTATAGATTTTATAATGCCGAACTTCTTCATAGAAAAATAGTTTCCAAATGTAAGTTTTAATGGTTTTAAGTGCTGTGGGTGGGTGCAGTCGCATGCGATAGCTCGGGATTTGCCGGGCGCATGCGACTGCATGGGAATTTTATGGGAATTGAAGGGTTAAATTTCTTGCGTTAACCGTTGATATTTCGATTGTACCTCTTCTTTTAGAATATTTTTGATGTTAGGAGAGTTTGTTTTTTATTTGATGAACTATCGCTGGAGGGTTCTGGTCTAAAATACCCGCAGCGATCACTCGTGTTGCGAGCTGTGCTTAGTGTTTTCGTAAAGTTTTCTTTCATGCTGCTTTATAAGATGTGAAGTTTATTGCTATTCTATAGATTCCATCGTTTCCTTAACATTCTTGTCATATTTTCCTTCGCTTTTGTTGTCGCGATAATTGCCTTAATTGTCCTATTTCTTTTAGAAGTCTGAGTAATGTTTTCGGTAAATGTAAAGTTGGCAGTTTGTTGGTAGTTGGTAAAGTTTTCTGGTGATACCCATAAATTTCGCTTAATATTTTGCCTCGGTGCTTTTTTATTCTCAAGAATTATAATTATATCGTCCCCGATAACTGTATTGTTTCCTTACTCAATATATATATATATATATATATATATATATATATATATATATATATATATATATATATATATATATATATATATATATATATATATATATATCTTATATCTATCTATAATCTTCCATAGTAAAGAGAGTTTTTAAGGGCTTGTGTGTTACCAATGTGTCAATTAATTAGTCGAAGTTTGCGTGAACCACAAATGCGTGCTTTATCACTGCCACCCCTTCACCCAACACCACTATCCCTTACAATGTTATCTTGGAAAAACACACTAATTTGAAGCGGACCATCATCAGGAGAAACATGTCTATGCATTGTAGAGCCACGCTGCAGCTATATTATGGTTGTAGAACGAATAGTTCGGCTCGACTGTGGTAGGACTACGCTCTTACGGAGTACTAGCTTAAAATAACAGCTAAATGAGTTATTGTAGGGAACCAAAAACCTTTTATTCTGGAGGCATGCATTTTCATTCTTAATTGAGGATAAATGTTTATGAATATACACATTAGGCGTAACTCAAAAATTACTAAGATGAAATGATTTGATATATATCCTAAGCGATAGATGTAGATGTCTATGAAGTACAGTATCCACTTACCATCAAGTGGACTGTGAGCTCATTAGTCACCCATATTCTAGAAAAAATAGATAGACTACGGTATCTCGCCACTATTTAATCGAATTTTAACGTAGATTTTAGTTAGTTAATTACCCTAATATCATTAAGTGTATATCTTAATAACATACCTTTAACGTATATTAAATTTATCTAAAATAACTCCTAATTACAAGCAATTGTACTGTACCTCTCAAGCTGCCCTCAAACGTCTGGGTTCGAAACATAGTAGACTCCTCTTCCCAAAATCGATGTCGTAAATAAGACGCTACCAACCTGAAACAGAGGCAATTATGGCAAATATCCGTTCTATGAAGCATTCTATTGGGAGGTCTATCTATGGCAGTGAAATTGTAATGGGCTGTAATGATGATGATGATGATGATGATGATGATGATGATGATGATGATGAAAAGCAATGGGACTTTTCTGGCGTTTCCTATGGTCGGTGTTTCTTTCACCACCATATAAAGATAATCTACATGTATAAACACTGAAACAATTATATGGTACCGTCATGCTGCAGTGCAGCTGCTATATTATTATTGTAAAACAATTAACTGGGAAAGGAACACACTGTTACAAATTGCCAAGGTAAAATTGCAGTGTAATGATGATGCATTTAGTATGGTGGGTATTGGGAACTGGATCTCCTTTAAACCCTGAAAAGGCATTCCATCTTAGTCCTCGGGGGTGACAAAGCATCTACATTTGGATTTTTAATCGATGACAGGTGAAGATGTCTATAGGCCATAGCATTCACTTACTGGGGGGTTGTATGCACGTTGTCAGTCTTATTCTATAAAAAATGTATAAGCTGTTGGTTGCACTACACGTTCCTTCCCCTATTTAGCTTTCTATAAAATTGAATAATAATAGTCAGGAACAATGGCGTGTGTAGTCACTACAACAAGGTCAAGCCGCACACAAGATGGGAGCAATTAGCCAATGCGCCTGTTCAACGAACGGCTTGTATTACGTAAGTTGTCTAACACTGGTATTATCTTTAAACTCAGTTAAAAGGGAATACGGTTCAATTTAGCTCAACAAAATTTTATCGTGACTCAATCATATCAAGACAACCCGCTCCCTGTTACGTGATTAATACTATACTCTCCGCACGAACGCGGGTACTGTCGAAGTAAAATTTTTGTTAAATCAACCGTGTTTGTATTAATTAACAATTTTTCCATAATGAAATCTACCTACCCTATTTAATTTAGACACTCCTGCAAACGAAATGAAAATATTTGTTACCATTGAAAATAAAGCTTTTATTAAAAAGTAAGTGCTAAAATTTAACATTTGTACAACCGACTTCAATCTAAAGAAAATCGCTATATCGATATCGATCAAATTTAAATGGAACCACTTGGAAAGTGTACCCTTTAAAACAAAAAAAAGAATTTTCCGAATCGATTTTTACGTTTTCGAGTAATCGGTGATGAACATACATAAAAAAGGTTCCGACGAATTGAGAACCTCCTCCTTTTTGAATTCGGTTGAAAAGCTGACTTCATAGAACTAAAAGGACTAAAATTTACATTACGATGTTGAATTAAGATTAAATGTATATAATAATTAATTTTATTGAATTTAAAAATTTGACGTTAAATATTTTTATATATAGTACATAATTGCTTATGTTTTAAAATATGCTTCTTTAATAATTTAAGTCATCAATATCGTAATTAAACATTACCATATATATTGAAAAAAAAATAACTTTATTTCAGGCATCAAGGACTTAAAAATTAAGAACATTGGCCCATAGCAATATATACCTTAACCTAAAAATATATATAAAATATAAATATAACACTATTTAGGGAACTTTCTTCTTTGGCGCGTCCCTGTGTCGGCGAAACACTACTCCAGAGGGCCAGAAATCGGGAGCAAGGAATGTCTCTTTGTATTTTGCAGTAACCTGGAGTCCGTAGGATTTGAAGTTCGTGGATCTCTTAGACTCCAGACGCTGCAAATGTAAAGAGATCGGATCCTCTATGCGGCATCGGCTTCGTTCTTCCACGAAACGCAGGACGTCTTCTCCCGACGTACTTTTGTCCAAACGGGAGATGTAGAGCTGTATGGTGGGCTCCACAATACGCAGAGTTGTACTTGCGTTTATTTTGGCGGTCCCACGCTGGTTACAGACGGGTCTCGACCGACCTCTCTTCTCAACAAGAGTAAACCCGTCATTCTCTCTCTTGGTTTGGGTCACCACAGGAACTGATTTTACATCCACATTCTTTTGTTTTTGACCACATGAGGGTAACGGTTGCGAAGATTTTCGAGCAACATCCGCAAACGTCTTTCCTTGTTGACAGGTTGGCTTCGGCAGAAGAGTACTCAAGGGTTCAGTCAAGGGCTGAGGTGGTGATGCAATGACGACTGAGGTCGCTCTAGTTTCACGATAAAATATTGCACGCAGCAAGTTCTCATTAATAAATAATAGCAAAGAGATTACCCCCTAAAATAACATCATTATATTATGTACTACGTTATGGCAATAAATAAAATTTAAATTGAATTAAATTTAAATGGAGAATTAAAAGCCAGGCTCAACTTCAAATGAGAAATATTTTTTTATATTTATTTCTTTAAAGCGAAAATTTTTTTGTACTTTTTTGAGTGGACTAAGAAATATTACAATCTCAATGTCGTCTACTCTTATTTTCAAACCATAGGGAGGGGGGCATTCTTTAATTTTATATTGGACTGTCCCTTAAGTATAATCTATAATCTACTCAATGAAAAATTGGATATTCTTACAACTACCATAGACCTGGTCCGTGTCAAATATTCCGTACTTTTTTTTTCAATATAAATAGTTACAGCCGATACACGTCTCACTCCTGGGCACTTGCCTCCTCTCATTTAGAGTGTTTTAGAGACTGGAATCCGCCGCGCCGCCCTGATGCGTGTTGACGAACTTCACATGTCTTCACATGTCCTTGATTTTTCAATTTTTTTATTTCTCAGAAATGCAGGTTTTCTAACGATTTTTCCTTCACCGCTCAGCACATGGTAAATCAGCGCTTAAAATTGCAAATAAAAATTTCATCGGTGCCGGCGGGGATCGAACCCGTATTGTTCGCGTACTGTGAAATTTACAGCGAGCACTTAGCCCCTGAGCTACCACGGTTAAATACTTCTTAAAAACTTTAGCAAAGTGTAACGGTATTCGAAAAGATTAATAAGCCTAGTACCTACCTATTACCTTACTATTAGGACATCCAGAGCCTCCCCAGTACCAAATCCTTCCTGTTGGCATTCAGCGTAGAGCGACTCAAATCGTCGACGAACGAGTTCTTTTACAAAGACTGCCAGAATTTGTCTTTAGCTTTACAACTTTATGAAAAGAGCTTAGGGCACCTTTTATGTCTTAAGAAACATTTTAATACTATTTATAACCCAATTAATTATAAATAGTAGAATATAAAATTATTTATATTAAAATTAATATTATTAGAAAATTGATATTTTAAAAGAAAATTCGATAGATTTTTTGCCTTAAGTTAAAATTGAACATTGGAAAAATGTTTGTTGTCGGTACTCGAACGAATAATCAATATAATTCATTTCTTAGTCAGGCAATGTCTGGCTTTTCGGGGAAAATCCCCCTTATTCTATAAAAAAGAACTTATTTGACAATTTTTAACTACACCATCATAAGCGTATTTTAAAGTAAGCGCTTTTTGGACTCTTGGAAAATTAGAGGGTAATGCTCAACTTTATCACGACGAAAAATCAATAACATCCCAGTCGAGTAACTATCCGCGAGCATGGATAACGAATCATTGAGTTAAAATAGATCTCAAACTAGACATTCCTGAATTAGGCAATTTTAATTAGAAACTGATTTGACTTACCGGTAAACTTTATTGTCCGTAACCAAGAGTCAACTGGCTTACGACTAAACTAATGTTATGGCCGTAAAAGTGTCGAAATGAAACTACTACAAAAATTGTGTGTTTACAATGTATTTGGAAATTAATACATTTTATATTGGTACTGCCGTGTAGTAAAAATAACAAAATAATTTCACGTTCTGAAATCTGTGCTTTAATTATTCTACACTTTGATTAAACACCGACTTCAGACTGTAAAACTAAATTATTATTCTTAGTTATTACATTTTTTACTTTTTATTTAAAGTTAGTTTTACCCTTTTTAAAGGACTAAGGAATTTCAACGTTTCAGTTTCGTCTGAATAATGGCTTTAAAAACGTTATCCCCTTTTACGCTACCGTTTAGTGGTAGAACATGTCTACAATTTATATGAGCACGATCCTGAAGTATAACCTATTTAATCAGAAAATAAAAATTGATTCAGCATTGACGTTGATATCGCGTAACTTACATACAAAAAGCCATAGGTGTAGTATATACTGACGTTCAAAAGCACATGAAGTCAAATTGAGATCCTCAATCTTCATTTAAAGTAAGCCAACAAGAAATAAATCCAAATTTAAAACATGAAATCGAAACATATTTAATAATATTAGTATAGAGGCGAACACATGCGTACCTTGTTAATATATTTGTCAAGATATCTAGCGAGGCGACGTGTTGACAACGGACAAGCGACATAATAAGTAAGACTCGCGTTACAATGTCTCCTGACACTGGTAACATGCGACACTCGTCTTACATGATATTAAATATAATATTGTTTCCAATTCCATTAAATTAAAAAAGTAGTATCCCGTAGGATAGCCAGCTATTAGTTCTTTCGCAATGTTTCACAATGATTGATTTCAACCCAAAACTTTTATGGTTGTGGACAGTAAGCTTATTTTACGTTCGTTTGAAATTCTGTTGTTCGTGAAGGCTATTAAAAAATCTCTCAATAAATTACGACGTGGCAGGCAACCCCCCGACTCGTGCGTCAACGTGAGTGGGTCTGAAGTCAGAGTGGGGCGGTACATGAAGTACTTAGGCCTCCACCTAGACAGCAGCGACTTCGAAGGACACTTCTTCCTAATTCACCGGATCGAAAGTTTTTCTATCCAGCTTGATACAGCTGTAGCGTGACTATTTGATATGAAAGACTTCGCAATGAAGACATACGCAGTTAAACCAATGTAACCTACCAAACATTAGAAAACAGTACGTTAAACGGGAAATACATTCAGGAATTTGATGGATGCATGTAGCCCGGGACGGTGTCACGGACCTCAGTTCAGTAGTAGACTTGTTAATGTTTGAAATCATGATGATTATAATGATGAACATAACTGGTGCTGGGAGGGATCAAACTAGGGTTGTTCGACTTCTTTGTTAATAACTATGTTCATAATGCAGCAAAATAATCTTAAAATAATATTCGTAAAGTAACAATCAGGACACCAGTTGAAATAAGTCAGGCCCGCTCCAGGCGTGTGCAGTTAATGCCTTCTGTTATTCCTGTAGTAACTTATTAACTAAGCGATGAAACTTGAAAGTTATTACGGAAAGTATTTGATTTAACGAATTGAATCTGAATATAGAAAAACAACTATCCTCGCTCACTTTCCACCTTTGGACATTCTGGCAGACTTATACTCGAGGGTGCACCGGATCCGTGTTCGCCGGGAGTGAGCCAGATGAGGCGTTCGAGGGGGTTAAGAGGCACAGGAACGAGTTAAGGCAAACTCAACGTGGCGAGCTCGCCTTCGTGAGGAGCATTATGCGTGCAAACCCAGTGTTTTAGCAATTCTACCGTACTTTGAAACCTGAATGAACCGACGGGCAGGAATACTCACCTACAGGCACAGGTAATTACCGGGCATGGGTGCTTCAGTGATTATTTGTGTAAAATCGAACACGAAGCGACGGCGAACTGCTTACACTGCGGTGGGCGGGACCAAGACTCAGCATCACATACGCTTGTGTTATATCCATCGTGGAACCAAGAACGGACGATCCTGGTGAACTGGATCGGACGGATCCTCTCCCTGTCCGCAGTCGTGTTGGCGATGCTGAGCGGGGAATGGCTTGGAGGGCCGTTGCTACCTTCTGTGAATCTGTTATGATTCAGAAGAAAGCTGCTGAGCGGGATAGGGAGAGGATAGATTCCGCTTGGAGACGACGTCGCCAAGGAGCTCCCCCCTTAATGACGGTGTTCCACTGCCAGAAACGTGGCCTTCGGGGTTACAGGCGCTCGGGGCGGGGGCCCCGAGGAGCACGATGTCTGGAGGAGGACTACCACCGGGACGAGCTTAATAAAGCAGATCGAGAGAGAAGCCCCAGTTGCGTTCCAAACGGAGATTCCGGAACTCCTCATATACGCTGATAATGATCACCGTGGAGTTTTAGGCGGTAGGAGTCCGGCTTAACCTTTTTCGTTGCCTCCACAGCGGAAGGTAAAACGATAAAAAAGTCATCTTAGTATTTAGGGGTGACAATGCATCTGCAATTTGATTCTTAATAGAAAATAAATGTAGATGTCTATGGGCCGCAGCATCCACTTACCATCAGGTGGACTGTGTGTAAACGAACACATATCCTTTAAAAAAATAGACGTCATATACGAACACGCTCTTTAATTAATCTAACATATGAAAATGTACGGGCTTACTCGTGCAATAATTATAATATTATAAGTCAGTTAAACCTAACACAGACTATAAGGGTTAGGCCAAATTTGCTACGCAATTTGGCAAGCATTTTGCAACTTGTCGAAAAGCGGTTAAAGGAAGTATTTCAAGCGCTTTTATTACAGCCTTTTCAACTACATTATAAACCCTCTAGGCAAGTTAAACGGGATTTTAATGTCGATCTTAAGCTTAAAAATGTTAAAGCATGATACCTAAAAGTTATAGAAAGCCCATCACATAGATTAGTTTAACAAATATTATGAAAAGAAAGTAAAAAACATAATCTTTAATTAGCCACGTTTTAAAACTAAACTAACTAAAGAAACTGTCTCATTGTTCACACGTGATAGAGCTATGCTGCAGCTATATTATAGTAGTAGCACGAAAAACTCAACCGGGTATACTTCCCCGCTTCAAAGACCAGCGTAAAAAATCAGTCTAATGCTGCTGTGTTTTGTATGTTTAGTGTAGCGTAACCGGAGACCCTTTTTTATACGAACTAGGCATTCCATCTTAGTCCTCAGGGGTAATAATGCATCAGCATTTTGATTTTTATTTGGGGATAGATGTAGATTTCATAAGTTACATCATCCATTACCATACCTTGGGTTACAATATTGAGATTTTCTTAGGGATACCTACCGCCTATTGAAGTCCACAGCTAAACAAAGGCCTCCCCTATAGATTGCCTCAGGTGGTCTTTGATTATCCTTAATCTAATTAATATTTTTGACACATAATTGATGCGAAACCGGATCGTGTTGTTATTTTACTAATAAAACGTTAATTTCATTGCGATACCTGAATTTTGATACGCCATGAATACAATATGGAATAACTGAAATATTCTATAATATTATATTTATGTCCCGATTATTACACTAGTCATATTTGCTAATTGCTACGCCTTGTAGTTGGCAAACGCAGGTTCTTTTTTATTTTGCAGTTCATATTAGATATAAACGCTACTATAGTATACCCATCTCTTAACTTGTTTCTCTCTGTTGTCTCTTTCAATACCCATTATCACAGTGGTAGAGCCACGCGACAGCTTTGCTGTTGCACGTATGGGCCGGCTCAAACCGGGGTGGTACCACGACCTCACAGAATACCGGCGTGAAGTGGAAGCTCTGCTTCCGCGTTTCGTCTGGTGAGTGCAGGTGGCTGGAGGCCCAAATCCCCCCCCCCCATCAACATGGTAGCGGAATTAAATAATGATAGTGTCTACGCCAATAGCGAATGAGGTGCGGGAGGCGGACGTGCGGGGAAGCCTGTGGTGACCGCGGCCAACGAGGGCGCTCGTGCACTTGCCATCACGCATTACGAGAACGCGCAACCATTATTGTTATAATTATTTAATCTGCAAGTAAAAACATTTTCAACACATCAATTTTATTTCTTGTACCATAATCGCCTACAGATAGACTACCCCAGGAGGGTACCAGCACCCCTGGAGAATCCCTCGCTGAGCATCCACGACCATGTTTCTCCACTTCTGAGCGTGGGTGCTCAGGCGTATTCTGGGGGGGGCAAAATTCCGCTCAAGACTACAACTGCTCGGGGCAAACGGAGCAACAAGACCAAGGCGACCCCTGCCACGCTGTCCGTGAATTTCTGCAATATCAGGGGACTTCACTCAAACCTAAACGCCGTCCACTACCATCTCGAGACGGCGAGGCCGGCTCTGCTATTTCTGACCGAGACGCAGGTGTCCTCTCCGGCTGATGTCTCGTATCTCTCCTACCCGGGGTACAAACTGGAACACTCCTTTGTGCCTCGGGCTGGAGTTTGCGTTTACGTCAGAGAGGACATCTGTTCTCGACGCCTCGGCAGACTTGAAGGTTCGGACCTGTCCATCCTTTGGCTACGCGTAGACAGCGACGACCATCCGCGCGTCTACGGGTGCCCCTATAGGTCCCATAGCGGTAATGCCGAAACAGACCGACTCTTCGACCACGTCCAAATGGCTGCAGATTCGTTGCTACAGCAGATCCCCTCCGCAGAGATCGTGATCCTCGGCGACTTTAACGCCCATCACGCCGAATGGCTTGGTTCACGTTTAACCGATCATGCGGGGAGATCTGTTCATGATTTTTCCTTGGCATATGGTCTGACACAACTGGTTACTTCGCCTACGCGGATTCCAGATGTGGAGGATCATGCACTTTCCCTGTTGGACCTTCTGCTGACCTCTCACCCGGACGGATAGCAGATTTCCGTCGACGCCCCTTTAGGCTCCTCGGACCATTTTCTGGTCCGGAGTGTTGTGCCACTCACGCTGAAATCGCGGTTGCATTCTGCAGGCTGCCGCCGTGTTTGGCACTATAGGTCAGCCGATTGGGATGGGATGCGGTCTTTCTTTGCATCCTACCCTTGGGGGCGGGTTTGCTTCTCGCCAGATGATCCCAACGTTGTTGCGGATTCTGTTACTGATGTGGTACTTCAGGGTATGGAACTTTTTATTCCTTCCTCTGTGGTGCCCATTGGAGGCAAATCTCAGCCATGGTTTGGTCGCTCCTGTAAAATAGCATCATGCTAGAAGCAGGAGTGCTACCAAGCATGGGTTGATGCATCAGCGTCTCGGGATGTAAACACCAGCGCTCTAAAAAAGAAGTATAATTCCGCCTCTAGGTCCTTCAAAAGAGTCATTGCCAAGGAAAAGTCAGAGCACATAGGCAGAATTGGCGAGAAACTAGTTCGCCTTCCTTCTGGAACCCGTGCATTCCAGTCTCTCGCCAAGGCTGTCCAGGGGAATTTCTGTCAGCCATCTCTTCCATCTCTGCACAGGGAGGACGACTCACTGGCCCATACTGCAAAGGAGAAAGCCGATCTTGTAGGCTCTTTCTTTGCGTCTAACTCGACCCTCGATGACGGGGGGAGTACGCCACCGACCATCCCGCGGTGTGAGTGCTCCATGCCGGAAGTGCAGTTCACACAGCGCTCGGTTCGCAAAGCACTCCTCTCCCTGGACATCCACAAGTCGAGTGGGCCTGACGGAATCCCCCCAATAGTGCTCAGGACGTGTGCTCCAGAGTTGGCACCGGTTTTAACGCGTCTTTTCCGGTACTCCTACTCCCTAGGCGTAGTCCCAAAATCATGGAAGACGGCTTTCGTCCACCCGATCCCTAAAAAAGGCGACCGCTCAGACCCGTCCAACTACCGGTCAATCGCCATCACCTCCTTGTTCTCCAAAACAATGGAGTCCATTGTAAACTGCCAGCTCATGGGGTACCTTGAGGATCACCAGCTGATTAGTGACCGCCAATACGGTTTTCGTCGTGGTCGGTCAGCTGGTGATCTTCTGGTCTACCTCACTCACAGATGGGCGGAGGCAGTAGAGTTCAAGGGGGAGGCACTGGCCGTTAGTTTGGACATTGCGAAGGCCTTCGATCGGGTTTGGCACAAAGCGCTTCTTTCGAAGCTCCCTTCCTATGGGCTTCCCGAGAAATTGTGCGATTGGATCACCAGCTTTCTTGCAGATCGGAGCATCAAGGTCGTTGTAGACGGTGCAAGCTCCGATTGCAAGCCCATTAATGCTGGTGTTCCACAGGGCTGCGTGCTATCGCCAACGCTGTTTCTTCTGCATATCAATGATATGTTGCATACCCGTAACATTCATTGCTATGCAGATGACAGCACTGGTGATGCTCTTTACACCGGCCGAGCCAATATTTCTCGGGAAAACGTCTCCGAGTGCCGGGACAAACTTGTGTCTGAAGTCGAGTCTTTGCTGAACAGAGTCTCGGATTGGGGACGACTAAATCTAGTCCAGTTTAACCCCCAGAAGACACAAGTTTGCGCGTTAACCGCTAAAAAGAACCCCTTTGTCGTATCCCCTCAGTTTCAAGGCACTCCCCTTGTTGCCTCAGCCAGTATCGGAATCCTCGGCGTCGACATATCGAGTGACGTGCAGTTTCGTGGTCACTTGGAAGGGAAGGCCAAATTGGCCTCTAAAAAGCTTGGCGTGCTCAGCAGAGCGGGACAGTATTTCATACCGGCACACCGCCTGCAACTTTACAAGGCGCAGGTTCGGCCGCACATGGAATACTGTTCCCATCTCTGGGCTGGGGCTCCCCAGTACCAGCTCCTTCCACTTGACCGCATCCAGCGCAGAGCGGCTCGAATCGTCGACGACCGAGTGCTTTCCGATCGGCTCGATTCACTGGCGCTGCGAAGAGATGTTGCATCTCTTTGCGTATTTTATCGCATCTATCACGGGGAGTGCTCTGCGGAATTGTTCGGATTAATCCCAGCCGCCAAATTTCGTGAACGCACTACACGGCAAACGTCCCGATACCATCCACACCATCTGGATGCTTGGCGGTCCACCACTGTACGTTTCACAAGGAGTTTTCTTCCACGTACAACCTCTCTGTGGAATAGTTTACCACCGGCGATTTTTCCGGACCGATACGACCTGGGGACCCTCAAGAAAAGAGCTTACTCCTTTCTAAAGAGCCGGCAACGCACCCTCAATTCTCCTGGTGTTGCGGTTGATCATGGGTGGCGGTAGTCACTTAACATCAGGTGAGCCGCATGCTCGTTTGCCCCCTCTTCTATAAAGAAAAAAACCCAGGTGATGGCGGACAGGGGGAGTCGTAAGGGATATTCATATACCGCCACTCAAAGATTGAACATACTACAAATATAATGTAAGATTTTAATTACATTTTCATTTTTTATCTAGCTAGTGGATCTGCTCCGGCTTTGCGCCGGTGTATTCTGGATCTTGACGACTGCGCCACCTACCGAGTCCGAATGTAAATCTCAACAACACACAAAAACTTCTTCAAAACCGGTCGAGCCGAGTAGGGAGACTAACGGACGGCAACTGATTTTTATATACAGAGATAACGTTACATTCACACTAGGATTTTCTCTCGTATCGTGTAGGAGTTTATATTTTTTTTAAACTAAGATGAAATTCGAACTTACAGTCCACCTAATGTTAAGTGGCTCCTGCACTCCATGGACCCCTACAACTAACTTCAAGCAAAGAAGACTACAGATGCATTGTCACCTCCGAGGACTTGAAGAAATGTTTTACAGCCAGTAATTATACTGGTTCTCTATAACCTTAGGATCTGAATACAACAGCGCTAGCGTGACTATTTGGCTGCAGAAATAGATAAGAGAGGGGCGGGGGTTCTTACCCATAAGGATTGCTAGGCAAAAAAGGGGACCAGTTAAAACATACTTAACATACACAAACTGTCTTCTCAACCAAATGGAAAACTATACCTACTTTATTTTAATTCACAAAACGGACGTATATTATATCTTTTGATAAAACTGACCACAGTCGACGTAAAAGTTACAGCCTATATACGTCCTACTCCTGGGCACAGGCCTCCGCTCATTTCTGAGAGGGTTTTAGGGCAAGGAATTGTCTGCCGCGCAGCCCCAATGCGTGTTGGCGAACTTCACATGTCTTCGAAATATTTTTGTTCTTATTTCTCAGATATGCAGGTTTCCTCACGATGTTTTCCTTCGCTGCCGAGCAACATGGTAAATCAGCTCCGGTCGAGCCAACCCATTCGTATTTCAATCATAATGTAGCTGCACCGTGGCTCTACCGTGAATAAAATAAATATATACGTGTATTTATTTATACATATATCTTTATTAACTTCCCAGTGGGAAGTTATTGTAATGATTCTGATTTTGAAAATTGGAAATTTTAACATATATCCTCGTATCAAGGTCTTTAGAGGCGAATAGCATGGTTTTTAGGAGGACTTCCGTGTGTGCACATGTACTTATTTATGTATGTATGTTCTGATTCAATTTTCGCCTCGTGTATCTCGACAACAAAGAGTGATATTGACATGGGACCAGTTTCATTTAACCCATAATCGTGTAACTCTAAATAAAAAAATAAACTCGTGTATCATTAAATTTTGAGCAAAATCGGTCAAGTCGTTTTTTGTGCAAATGCGGCAAAAAATGAAAAATTGTATAAAATATTAAAACATGATATTTTTTTTATTCTTTCCACTGGGAAGTTAGTCGTGTGGATCTTTCGGGTCGCACCTAGACCGCTTTTATTTATCTTAGTATTGATATTTACGGAGATAAATGCCGTCAAAAGTTGTGATCTTCATATGACCTCTGCCCATTTGATAAGAAGGTACCATGCGAGGTCATTAGGAAACGATGGAGATACTGCAGTAAAAAATCCACATGAGATCATGTGAAAAATATTATGTCAAATATGTCAAAATATCTCAAGTTCTGCTCTGTGCAGCACCTTGTTTCGATAATTATCCCCAGTAATATAAAAATTAACATTTTTCGGGGGTAAAAGCCTAGTATTGTTATTATTATATCCTTATTTTCCACGAAACTCAATACTCAAAAAAAAATAAATCGCTAGGCCCGGCTAGGGATTAAGTAAAACAAAACAACACATGCGGCTGTAGGCGATGCTAGCGGCGAAATGATTTATGTGACGTCACCATCGCGCTTATTATTTGCTTATAAATGCCGGCGTTCGGTGCGAGCGACGTGATGTGCAAGCTGTTAAAAATTAAAGATTTAAAACAATAATAATTGCTAGGTATTCGAGCAGAGCTTCCGCACTCCGTGATGACCGATGGCAAAAAAGGGACGCTCTTGATTCAGAGCCTCCTCTAACACTATGACAATTGATTGTATTTTATAGCGGCAAATAAAACAATTGACTTTCAATTAGTGTTGTGTGTCGTCTATATGAAAAAAAAATATTCTACTATAAACTATTTTATTTTATTTTAATGACTTGGGGAGGCATCGTAAGAGAATCCATCGCCACATTCCGCCCCGTGAACGTCTTTAAGAGGCAACTTTGAGAAAGCCCAAAAAGACATAGCGGCAATCTCTTTATTGCAGTTTTAAATACCCACACATTTTGAAACTATTTCGTGACTAGATTTTGCTTTTAGCTTCGCTCACGTGATTTATTCCCAATTTACCCCCTTTGGAGTAAAATTTTTAAAAATCCTTTTGACGGATGATTACGGACAAATTTCAGCCCAACCCTTAGAGTTGTTTGAGCTGTGTGTTGATAGATCAGTCAACCAAACAATTAATCTTTTATCAAATAAATAAAAATGAATTGTTTGTTTCTATATGTAATGTCAAAAGAAAGACTTTACTAACGATGCATACTAAAGTACTAGATACGGTACTTATAACAAAAATTTTTATCTGTTTGTTTGTTCAGGCTAATCTCCGAAATGTCTGTACTGATTTTTTCACTAGCAGATAGCTGATTTTATGAGGAGTAACTAAGACTAATTATATTTCTAATAAATCAAACGCGGACGGAGTTGCAAGGAAGAGCTAGTATTATTTTGTATATTTTTAATTATAATATAAGGGGAATAAGTCGCTCGCGTCCGTAGGCTTTGACCACCTAATCCTAGGCCCACCCTACACGTGTCCCCCGGGTGGTGCTAAATGAGCGACAAGCCGATACCACAGACTCGGCTCCTCGCCGTGGTAGCGGCGTTAAATATACCACCCTATTCGCACCATGAGGAATCAAATTAAAGAAATGGCCCCGAGTTCCCGGTGCCCCTTTAATGGGGCAGGGGTGCGAAGAATCTCCGGGAGGAAAACCGGCGACGAGGCTCGCCACCCGTCACGTTCTGTCTCCCGGAGGGGCGAAAAGTGGATTGCAGAGGCCCGTCTGGCTACGTTGAATGTATGTGGAGGAATGAATGATAAAATGGATGAAGTATGCGAGGTGATGTATGATAGAGGAATAGATTTGTTATGTGTAAATGAGACGAAACGGAAGGGAAAGGATGTCACTATACATGGCATGTATACCGCATACTGGTCTGGTGTAGACGAGCTCGAGCGGGCACGCCAGGGAGTAGGTATCATCCTATCAGAAAGAATGGTGCAATGTGTGAAAGAGTATGAATGTGTAAGCCCAAGACAGCTATGGATACGATTGAAAGTGGGCTTAAAAAAGTTGTTTGTGCTAGGGGTCTACGCCCCAGACATGTCTAAGCCCACTCATATCCGAGAGCAGTTTTGGGAAATGGTAAGGATGGTATTAATGAAAAGTAAGAGAAATGAAAATGTTGTTATGCTAGGAGATTTTAATGGAAGAGTTGGGGTGAGGAGGCTTGGTTATGAAAGGATATTGGGAACGTTTAGGATGAAAGTATAAATGAGAATGGTGAAAGCCTCCTCACTGTATGTATGGAAAAGAATCTTTTTGTGACGAACACTTTCTTTCGCCACAAGAGGATTCACATGTACACATGGGAAAGAGGGGATGATAGAAGCATGATAGATTTCATAATTGTGGATGAAAGATTGAGGGGCGCAGTGGTGTATACAAGGGTTTACCGGGGGTCAAACGTAGGAACGGATCATTTTTTGGTTTTATGCCGAATTAATGGTCTATTCAGGCGGTGGCGCCATCGGTCATCTGTGTCTACCACTGCGTTACAGCGTATTAGAACAGAAAGATTACAAGATGAAGGTGAGAAAAACAAGTTTAAATGTAGACTGAAAGAAAACGTAAGTGGTTTGGATGAATTATGTATGAATGAGTTAGACTTGGAGAATGTATGGCAAAATGTTAAGAAAGGTTTAGTAGTTGCAGCTACCGAAGTATGTGGTGTTAGTAAAAGACAGAATGAAAGGAAAAATAATACGTTATGGGGGGATGATGAGATACGTACGGAAGTTGAAGCAAAGAAGAGAGCATGGCTAGATTTACTAGCAACCAAGGCTGGTAATTCTAGCGGTACGAATGATGATTATGAAAGAAAAAAGGCAGTCTTTAGACATCTAAATAAAAGAGTAAAAGAAGTAGTTGAAAGGAAAAAGCAAGAAAGAACGGATAAAAATGATAGAAGAATATCGGATAACTTCCAGGCAAATATTAAAATGTTCTGGAAACTCGTAAGAACTGCCAGGGGATGTTCAAAACAGCCTATAATGAATGCATAAGAGATGAGAATGGCTATATTCTGAATGATGAAGTTTTGAGTTTAAAGAGATGGAAGGAATATTTTGAAAGCATGTTTATGAGTGAGGAGACAACGTATGAACTGAATGAAATAGGAACTCCGAAAGAAGAGGAAGGAGGTAGCGAGATAAGTATAGATGAAATAATGAAAGCAACGAAAAGCATGAAAGCAGGTAAGGCTGCCGGATATGATAGAGTTTCACTCGAAATGCTGAGGGCTGGAGAGGAAGTGGTGGCAGGCCTGCTGCACACCTTGTTTAATTTATGCTGGGAACTGAAACGGGTACTGGGAGACTGGTGCAAAGCCGTGATAGTCCCAGTATATAAGGGAAAAGGGTCGCAGCAGGACTGTAAAAACTACCGCGGTATCAGCCTTCTTAGCATCGTGGGAAAACTGTATGCCAAGGTACTAATTGAAAGGGTCATGAAAGAAACCGATGGAAAAATTTGGGATGTGCAAGCGGGACTTAGAAAGGGAATGGGATGTACAGATCAAGTCTTCTCCATGCGCATGATCGCGGAGAAGTTTTTGGCCAAAAACCAAAAGGTTTTTTGTGCGTTCATGGACTTGGAGAAGGCCTATGACAGAGTGGATAGGAATGTGCTATGGCAAACACTGAACTCATTTGGGTTGAGCGCTGGCTTGATACAGGCATTGGAGTCTCTTTATAGAGACTCTAGTGCTTGTGTTAGGATCAACGGGGTCTACTCGGACTGGTTTGGCATCCATAAAGGTGTCAGACAGGGCTGTGTGGCTTCCCCGTGGCTGTTCAACCTATTTATGGACAGTTGTTTGCAAAATTTGAAAGTTGATGAATGCGGATTAAGAATGGGTGAGTTAACCATCAAATGCCTTTTGTACGCCGATGATCAAGTTATTCTTGCGTCGTCGGCGGCTGAGTTGCAAATGATGGTTACATTAATGAACAGATCATTAAAAGAAAGGGGTATGAAAGTGAACGCAAGTAAGACGAAAATTATGGTTTTTGAAAGAGATGAAAGTAAAACGATATGTGAAATAAGAATAGAAGGGGAGTTGATCGAGCAAGTAGATGAGTTTGTATATTTGGGGTGCATATTTAGCAGGGATGGGAGATATGATAAGGATATAGAACGACGAGTGAACGCAGGAAACAGAGTAAATGGGGCCCTGCACTCTATTGTGAAGAGTCAAAATGTGGCAAAAAAGGCACGTATGGCAATTCACAATGCTGTGTTGGTCCCTACTTTAACGTATGGTAGTGAAAGTTGGGTATGGCAGAAGAAGCACGAGAGTAGAATAAATGCAGTAGAAATGCGGTCGTTAAGGAGTATGTTAGGGCTGAATCTGAATGACAGGGTGAAAAATTGTGTGATAAGAGAAGAGTGTGGTTTGCAAGATGATGTTGTGACCAGCATTAAGAAAGGAATGCTTCGGTGGTTTGGTCATGTGGAAAGAATGGATGAGGAAAGAGTGACAAAGAAAATTTATGTTGCAGAAGTGAATGGCAGAGTCGGAAAGGGACGTCCTAGGCAAAAATTTATCGACAAAATTGGCGATTTATTGAAAACGGGCCAAATTAGGAGTACCCTTAACCGACGAGCATGCATGCGTAGGTGTATGGATGTGAAGGAGGCGAGAGAGGTGTGTCAGGATCGTGCCAAATGGAAGTCTATAGTCTCTGCCTACCCCTCTGGGTGACAGGCGTGAGTGTTTATGTATGTTATGTATGTATTTTTAATTAAATTACCAGCGAATTAATCCGCGTGAATTTTGGTTTTAAAATTCTACGCGAACCTCGTTAACATTCGTTTCCGTTATTACTTACGATTCTTCAATATGAGCTGTTATGAGGTTACGTAAGTCCCGCCGCATGCTTTTGGAGATCTGTCTGTTCAGTTGCCTGCATGCTGTCAGATCTGCTGAAGACTGCGACTTATTTTCTCTTCTAACAGCCATAAGGTTAAAAGTGTGATCGGAGAGTTTTTGTGTTCTTTTACAACGGGTCTTACAGTACTTAGCTCCGGCAGCATGGATAGTTTCCACAAGCTTGTCATTCATATCGTCCACTTCATTGCAGTCTTTTAGGCACTGAAAACGATTTTGTAACTCCAGATGAAAGTTTTCAAGGCTTTGGAATAGAGTACGAGGGGGGCGGAGCGTTCACTTCATTTGACATGACCTCTCCAACTTAACGTTTAGCTTCAGTGTGCCTCTCATCATTCTATGATCGCCGCCAGTTTTCACCAGTGCGATCACTGAAACATCACTGACGGGTGGTCGTCTGGTCGTCCTAATGAAGTCAATCACATTATTTGTCGAACCGTCGGAGCTTGACTAGATCCACTTTCTGTGTGCCCGCTTTTGGAAAAAAGACTTCATCATAAAGAGTCCCTTTTTCTCCATAAAGTCAGCCAGCTGCTGGCCCCTTGAATTCCGTTACCTTACCCCGAATAAACCAAATTTCAGCTAACCTTTCTCTCTTGTGCATAGTTTCGCGTTGAAGTCTACTATTAACAGGTTTTAGAGGAATTTGTGGCTCTAGAAATATCCACATACGTTGATTCCTGCACCTCCTCATCGGGATGTGCTGAGGTTGGTGCCTAAACCTGTATGACCGTCGGCGAATACCGTTTGGTGATTCTGAGTATAAGGTACGCAACCCTCGTCGTCACACTCCCACGATAGAACAAGTTTTTTTTTTTTTTTTTTATAGAAGAGGGGGCAAACGAGCATGCGGCTCACCTGATGTTAAGTGACTACCGCCGCCCATGATCAACCGCAACACCAGGAGAATTGCGGGTGCGTTGCCGGCCCTTTAGAAAGGAGTAAGCTCTTTTCTTGAAGGTCCCCAGGTCGTATCGGTCCGGAAAAATCGCCGGTGATAAACTATTCCACAGAGAGGTTGTACGTGGAAGAAAACTCCTTGTGAAACGTACAGTGGTGGACCGCCAAGCATCCAGATGGTGTGGATGGTATCGGGACGTTTGCCGTGTCGTGCGTTCACGAAATTTGGTGGCTGGGATTAATCCGAACAATTCCTCAGAGCACTCCCCGTGATAGATGCGATAAAATACGCAAAGAGATGCAACATCTCTTCGCAACGCCAGTGAATCGAGCCGATCGGAAAGCACTCGGTCGTCGACGATTCGAGCCGCTCTGCGCTGGATGCGGTCAAGTGGAAGGAGCTGGTACTGGGGAGCCCCAGCCCAGAGATGGGAACAGTATTCCATGTGCGGCCGAACCTGCGCCTTGTAAAGTTGCAGGCGGTGTGCCGGTATGAAATACTGTCCCGCTCTGCTGAGCACGCCAAGCTTTTTAGAGGCCAATTTGGCCTTCCCTTCCAAGTGACCACGAAACTGCACGTCACTCGATATGTCGACGCCGAGGATTCCGATACTGGCTGAGGCAACAAGGGGAGTGCCTTGAAGCAGAGGGAATACGACAAAGGGGTTCTTTTTAGCGGTTAACGCGCAAACTTGTGTCTTCTGGGGGTTAAACTGGACTAGATTTAGTCGTCCCCAATCCGAGACTCTGTTCAGCAAAGACTCGACTTCAGACACAAGTTTGTCCCGGCACTCGGAGACGTTTTCCCGAGAAATATTGGCTCGGCCGGTGTAAAGAGCATCACCAGTGCTGTCATCTGCATAGCAATGAATGTTACGGGTATGCAACATATCATTGATATGCAGAAGAAACAGCGTTGGCGATAGCACGCAGCCCTGTGGAACACCAGCATTTATAGGCTTGCAATCGGAGCTTGCACCGTCTACAACGACCTTGATGCTCCGATCTGCAAGAAAGCTGGTGATCCAATCGCACAATTTCTCGGGAAGCCCATAGGAAGGGAGCTTCGAAAGAAGCGCTTTGTGCCAAACCCGATCGAAGGCCTTCGCAATGTCCAAACTAACGGCCAGTGCCTCCCCCTTGAACTCTACTGCCTCCGCCCATCTGTGAGTGAGGTAGACCAGAAGATCACCAGCTGACCGACCACGGCGAAAACCGTATTGGCGGTCACTAATCAGCTGGTGATCCTCAAGGTACCTCATGAGCTGGCAGTTTACAATGGACTCCATTGTTTTGGAGAACAAGCAGGTGATGGCGATTGGCCGGTAGTTGGACGGGTCTGAGCGGTCGCCTTTTTTAGGGATCGGGTGGACGAAAGCCGTCTTCCATGATTTTGGGACTACGCCTAGGGAGTAGGAGTACCGGAAAAGACGCATTAAAACCGGTGCCAACTCTGGAGCACACGTCCTCAGCACAATTGGGGGGATTCCGTCAGGCCCACTCGACTTGTGGATGTCCAGGGAGAGGAGTGCTTTGCGAACCGAGCGCTGTGTGAACTGCACTTCCGGCATGGAGCACTCACACCGCGGGATGGTCGGCGGCGTACTTCCCCCGTCATCGAGAGTCGAGTTAGACGCAAAGAAGGAGCCTAGAAGATCGGCTATCTCCTTTGCAGTATGGGCCAGTGAGTCGTCCTCCCTGTGCAGAGATGGAAGAGATGGCTGACAGAAATTCGCCTGGACAGCCTTGGCGAGAGACCAGAATGCACGGGTTCCAGAAGGAAGGCGAACTAGTTTCTCGCCAATTCTGCCTATGTGCTCTGACTTTGCCTTGGCAATGACTCTTTTGAAGGACCTAGAGGCGGAATTATACTTCTTTTTTAGAGCGCTGGTGTTTACATCCCGGGACGCTGATGCATCAACCCAGGCTTGGTAGCACTCCTGCTTATAGCATGATGCTATTTTACAGGAGCGACCAAACCATGGCTGAGATTTGCCTCCAATGGGCACCACAGAGGAAGGAATAAAAAGTTCCATACCCTGAAGTACCACATCAGTAACAGAATCCGCAACAACGTTGGGATCATCCGGCGAGAAGCAAACCCGCCCCCAAGGGTAGGATGCAAAGAAAGACCGCATCCCATCCCAATCGGCTGACCTATAGTGCCAAACACGGCGGCAGCCTGCAGAATGCAACCGCGATTTCAGCGTGAGTGGCACAACACTCCGGACTAGACAATGGTCCGAGGAGCCTAAAGGGGCGTCGACGGAAATCTGATATCCGTCCGGGTGAGAGGTCAGCAGAAGGTCCAACAGGGAAGGTGCATGATCCTCCACATCTGGAATCCGCGTAGGCGAAGTAACCAGTTGTGTCAGACCATATGCCAAGGCAAAATCATGAACAGATCTCCCCGCATGATCGGTTAAACGTGAACCGAGCCATTCGGCGTGATGGGCGTTAAAGTCGCCGAGGATCACGATCTCTGCGGAGGGGATCTGCTGTAGCAACGAATCTGCAGCCATTTGGACGTGGTCGAAGAGTCGGTCTGTTTCGGCATTACCGCTGTGGGACCTATAGAGGCACCCGTAGACGCGCGGATGGTCGTCGCTGTCTACGCGTAGCCAAAGGATGGACAGGTCCGAACCTTCAAGTCTGCCGAGGCGTCGAGAACAGATGTCCTCTCTGACGTAAACGCAAACTCCAGCCCGAGGCACAAAGGAGTGTTCCAGTTTGTACCCCGGGTAGGAGAGATACGAAACATCAGCCGGAGAGGACACCTGCGTCTCGGTCAGAAAGAGCAGAGCCGGCCTCGCCGTCTCGAGATGGTAGTGGACGGCGTTTAGGTTAGAGTGAAGTCCCCTGATATTGCAGAAATTCACGGACAGCGTGGCAGGGGTCGCCTTGGTCTTGTTGCTCCGTTTGCCCCGAGCAGTTGTAGTCTTGAGCGGAATTTCGCCCCCCCCAGAATACGCGGGGCAGCCTGAGCACCCACGCTCAGAAGTGGAGAAACATGGACGTGGATGCTCAGCGAGGGATTCTCCAGGGGTGCTGGTACCCTCCTGGGGTAGTCTATCTTTATTTAATTCCGCTACCATGTTGATGGGGGGGGGGGGGGATTTGGACCTCCGGCAACCTGCACTCACCAGACGAAACGCGGAAGCAGAACTTCCACTTCACGCCGGTATTCTGTGAGGTCGTGGTACCACCCCGGTTTGAGCCGGCCCATACGTGCAACAGCAAAGCTGCCGCATGGCTCTACCACTGAAAACACACATACGTGCAACAGCAAAGCTGCCGCATGGCTCTACCACTGTTGCCGGACTTGAGGATTACCGAGTCCTTTCTCTCTCTCTCTCTCTCTCTCTTGGGACCTCAGATAATCCTATAATTGAATAAAACTATTATTTACGGATTTTATCGCGTTTAATTACTTTTAATTTATTTTTATTATTATCCCGACGTTTCAGGTGCTTTACAGCGCCCATGGTCACGGGGGGGACTGAGATGTTTGACGTCCCAATGTCATAGTTAGTCCGGCTACGTTCAGTTTTTTAATATTAATTTTTGGTCCGATTTACGCAAAACGAGCTTATAGTATCGTGAAGTCTTGCAGTGGTATGCTTGGGTTTGGGTTTAATTTTGTTAATTATAGGATCCCAAGCAGATGGTAGCACCCAACCATCTTCTCTATTGAAATTTGGATGTTTTTTAATTTCAATAGCCTCGCGTATCATCCTTGGTAGGAATCGGTGTTCTTTTGCGAGAATTTGTGGTTTATCAAATCTAATGTAATGGTGGGGACGATCTTGAACATGTTCGCAGACTGCAGACTTCCCGGAGCGTCGGTGCTTCACATCAGCTATATGTTCCTTCACGCGGGTTTTTATAGATCTCTTTGTTTGACCTATGTAAGAGAGACCACATTCACAATCTAGCTTGTACACACCTGCATTTTGTAGAGGAATATTACATTTGATGGATGGTAAAAATTGACAAATCTTCTTCAGCGGCTTGTAGTATGTCTTAATGGACGCTCGCTTCAAGATGTAGCCAATCTTGTCCGTGACTCCTCTAACATATGGTAGTAGAGCAGGCGCGCGCTCGACTGTGGCCAGCTTCACTCGTTCACTGTGACGTAGGCGCGGGACCTGAAGCTTGTTGTCTTGCAATACTTGCTTGACGTGCTGAAGCTCCGCGGCCAGATGTTTTCTGTCACAGATCCCTCGTGCTCTCTGAAACAAAGATTTACCCACGGTAGCTAACTGTGAAGGATGATGGTGAGATTCACCATTTAGATATCGGTTGGTATGGGTCTTTTTCCTATACACAATGTGACCAATAGTGTTATCAGGATTTCGGATGACTAAAACATCTAGGAAAGCTAAAGAATTATTTGCCTCTAACTCCATTGTGAATTGTATTTTAGAGTTTATGGAGTTAAGGTGGTCTAAAAATGCAGTTACTTTGTCAGATGGTAAAATTGTGAAAGTGTCGTCTACGTACCGCTTGTAGAACCTTGGATTTACAGGAGCAGTAAGAAGGGCTTTCTCCTCAAAGTCCTCCATGAATATGTCGGCGACTATGGGAGACACAGGTGAGCCCATCGCCACACCATCTACTTGTTTGTAGAACTCCTCCTTCCACAATAGATAGCCAGATGTGAGGCAATGTTCAAGTAGTATTGCATATTCTTGAGGCATGTTATTTTCTTCTAGCTTCCTAGTTACAATTGAGATGCAGTCCACAATAGGTAGGCATGTAAATAGTGACTGAACATCAAAACTGACCATAGTTTCATTGTTAGCGAGATGTAGGTCTTTTATCTCACTCACAAAATGGTATGAATCCTTTGTGTGTGCTCTGGTATGTCCCCTTAGTGGTGATAGTATTTTTGCTAAGTATTGTGCCAGCTTATAAGTTGGTGAATCGATCTGGCTCACTATGGGACGTAGTGGAGCATTTGGTTTGTGTATCTTCGGTAACCCATACAACCTCGGTGGTTTGACACATGATGGTATTAGCGAATTCACGTCGAGATTTAATTTTTCGGAGTATTTCTTTTTTAAATCGCTAGTTGTTTTAAGCGTGTTAGTTGTAGGGTCTGTTTTGACCTTTTTATATGTACTTTCGTCCGATAAAAGTTGTTGTATTTTAAAATTATATTCCGACGCGTCCATTACTACCGTAGCATTTCCTTTATCCGCGCGGAGAATCGTGAGTTCTGGTCTGTTCCGTAAGTTATTCAGCGCTGTAAATTCGTCTTTGGGAAGGTTTGGTTTCGGAACTGAACTACGACGTAACAAGGACGAAATATCTTGACGTATGGCCTCCAAATCTTCCTTACCGATATTATTCTTAAACAGACAATCCTCAACACTGCAGATAATTTCTTCGTACGGGATTTTTCGCGGAGTTAATGCGAAGTTCATTCCCTTCGCTAATATTTTCATTGTCGGTTCGTCCAGTGTATGTTTTGACAAATTATAGACAGTGCGTTGTTTATAGTTTGTGTCTATGGTCAACGGTTGTTTATTGTTCTGGCGTTGACTTGGATGTTTGGCATTTGATTTGATCGTTAATTTTTGGTATTTTTCTATTTGTTTATTTTTGCATTCATTGTATTTTGATGTTTCTCGTTTGTTTAAAGTCTCGATGCAATTATTAAAATCAAATGTCGTTAAAATTGTCTTTAGTTCACTGGACAAATTGTCTATGGTGTTGTTTATGAAATGTAAATCGAACCGTTTCTGCTGAATCACCGTCCCTAACAACTTTTTACTTGCCTGATTTAAGATCTTAGCGCTTCCTCGAATGTCCTTCTTTGTTGATATTTTGACACACGTAGGAATGAGATTATGGTCTCTGCATCTCTTCAAGAAATTTAAAGATGTTATATATCTTGCGCGCTTGGTTTTAAGATCTTCTAATCGGCGAATTTTATTTGCTATTACCAGTCCGTACTGGTTCACATAATGATTTCTTAAATTTACGCGAACACTACACATTGAATAAAACTATTATTTACGGATTTTATCGCGTTTAATTACTTTTAATTTATTTTTATTATTATCCCGACGTTTCGGGTGCTTTACAGCGCCCATGGTCACGGGGGGACTGAGATGTTTGACGTCCCAATGTCATAGTTAGTCCGGCTACCTTCAGTTTTTTAATATTAATTTTTGGTCCGATTTACGCAAAACGAGCTTATAGTATCATGAAGTCTTGCAGTGGTATGCTTGGGTTTGGGTTTAATTTTGTTAATTATAGGATCCCAAGCAGATGGTAGCACCCAACCATCTTCTCTATTGAAATTTGGATGTTTTTTAATTTCAATAGCCTCGCGTATCATCCTTGGTAGGAATCGGTGTTTTTTTGCGAGAATTTGTGGTTTATCAAATCTAATGTAATGGTGGGGACGATCTTGAACATGTTCGCAGACTGCAGACTTCCCGGAGCGTCGGTGCTTCACATCAGCTATATGTTCCTTCACGCGGGTTTTTATAGATCTCTTTGTTTGACCTATGTAAGAGAGACCACATTCACAATCTAGCTTGTACACACCTGCATCTTGTAGAGGAATATTACATTTGATGGATGGTAAAAATTGACTAATCTTCTTCAGCGGCTTGTAGTCTTGCGGCGTGTAGTATGTCTTAATGGACGCTCGCTTCAAGATGTAGCCAATCTTGTCCTTGACTCCTCTAACATATGGTAGTATAGCAGGCGCGCGCTCGACTGTGGCCGGCTTCACTCGTTCACTATGACGTAGGCGCGGGACCCGAAGCTTGTTGTCTTGCAATACTTGCTTGACGTGCTGAAGCTCCGCGGCCAGATGTTTTCTGTCACAGATCCCTCGTGCTCTCTGAAACAAAGATTTACCCACGGTAGCTAACTGTGAAGGATGATGGTGAGATTCACCATTTAGATATCGGTTGGTATGGGTCTTTTTCCTATACACAGTGTGACCAATAGTGTTATCAGGATTTCGGATGACTAAAACATCTAGGAAAGCTAAAGAATTATTTGCCTCTAACTCCATTGTGAATTGTATTTTAGAGTTTATGGAGTTAAGGTGGTCTAAAAATGCAGTTACTTTGTCAGATGGTAAAATTGTGAAAGTGTCGTCTACGTACCGCTTGTAGAACCTTCGCATTAACTCCGCGAAAAATCCCGTACGAAGAAATTATCTGCAGTGTTGAGGATTGTCTGTATAAGAATAATATAGGTAAGGAAGATTTGGAGGCCATACGTCAAGATATTTCGTCCTTGTTACGTCGTAGTTCAGTGCCGAAACCAAACATTCCCAAAGACGAATTTACAGCGCTAAATAACTTACGGAACAGACCAGAACTCACGATTCTCCGCGCGGATAAAGGAAATGCTACGGTAGTAATGGACGCGTCGGAATATAATTTTAAAATACAACAACTTTTATCGGACGAAAGTACATAAAAAAGGTCAAAACAGACCCTACAACTAACGCGCTTAAAACAACTAGCGATTTAATAAAGAAATACTCCGAAAAATTAAATCTCGACGTGAATTCGCTAATACCATCATGTGTCAAACCACCGAGGTTGTATGGGTTACCGAAGATACACAAACCAAATGCTCCACTACGTCCAATAGTGAGCCAGATCGATTCACCAACTTATACGCTGGCACAATACTTAGCAAAAATACTATCACCACTAAGGGGACATACCAGAGCACACACAAAGGATTCATACCATTTTGTGAGTGAGATAAAAGACCTACATCTCGCTAACAATGAAACTATGGTCAGTTTTGATGTTCAGTCACTATTTACATGCCTACCTATTGTGGACTGCATCTCAATTGTAACTAGGAAGCTAGAAGAAAATAACATGCCTCAAGAATATGCAATACTACTTGAACATTGCCTCACATCTGGCTATCTATTGTGGAAGGAGGAGTTCTACAAGCAAGTAGATGGTGTGGCGATGGGCTCACCTGTGTCTCCCATAGTCGCCGACATATTCATGGAGGACTTTGAGGAGAAAGCCCTTCTTACTGCTCCTGTAAATCCAAGGTTCTACAAGCGGTACGTAGACGACACTTTCACAATTTTACCATCTGACAAAGTAACTGCATTTTTAGACCACCTTAACTCCATAAACTCTAAAATACAATTCACAATGGAGTTAGAGGCAAATAATTCTTTAGCTTTCCTAGATGTTTTAGTCATCCGAAATCCTGATAACACTATTGGTCACACTGTGTATAGGAAAAAGACCCATACCAACCGATATCTAAATGGTGAATCTCACCATCATCCTTCACAGTTAGCTACCGTGGGTAAATCTTTGTTTCAGAGAGCACGAGGGATCTGTGACAGAAAACATCTGGCCGCGGAGCTTCAGCACGTCAAGCAAGTATTGCAAGACAACAAGCTTCGGGTCCCGCGCCTACGTCACAGTGAACGAGTGAAGCCGGCCACAGTCGAGCGCGCGCCTGCTCTACTACCATATGTTAGAGGAGTCACGGACAAGATTGGCTACATCTTGAAGCGAGCGTCCATTAAGACATACTACACGCCGCAAGACTACAAGCCGCTGAAGAAGATTAGTCAATTTTTACCATCCATCAAATGTAATATTCCTCTACAAGATGCAGGTGTGTACAAGCTAGATTGTGAATGTGGTCTCTCTTACATAGGTCAAACAAAGAGATCTATAAAAACCCGCGTGAAGGAACATATAGCTGATGTGAAGCACCGACGCTCCGGGAAGTCTGCAGTCTGCGAACATGTTCAAGATCGTCCCCACCATTACATTAGATTTGATAAACCACAAATTCTCGCAAAAGAACACCGATTCCTACCAAGGATGATACGCGAGGCTATTGAAATTAAAAAACATCCAAATTTCAATAGAGAAGATGGTTGGGTGCTACCATCTGCTTGGGATCCTATAATTAACAAAATTAAACCCAAACCCAAGCATACCACTGCAAGACTTCATGATACTATAAGCTCGTTTTGCGTAAATCGGACCAAAAATTAATATTAAAAAACTGAAGGTAGCCGGACTAACTATGACATTGGGACGTCAAACATCTCAGTCCCCCCCGTGACCATGGGCGCTGTAAAGCACCCGAAACGTCGGGATAATAATAAAAATAAATTAAAAGTAATTAAACGCGATAAAATCCGTAAATAATAGTTTTATTCAATGTGTAGTGTTCGCGTAAATTTAAGAAATCATTAATCCTATAATATCACGGTCCAACTTATCTATCCCTTCTTCCAGCTCCTCAGTCTTCTCGTCAGTCCCCAGGATGCGCGCATTATATGTTGCCAGGTCGAGTCTTATTAGGTGGCAACTGAACCTCCACTGGATTCTTAGAACCCCCTTTCCCGCCATTACCATGTTCACCACCGTAGCCAGGAACAGCGGAGTCGCGAGGAACAAATTGAACGGCCGCCAGTTTATATATGTCGTTGCTCATAGGGGGTACATAGTTGCCACGCTTTGCGAGCGGGTTGGCAACCACAGTTTTTTATTTGTATCAAAATCTGAAAGTTATTATACTATAATTTTAAAATCCACTTAGGAACGAAAGAACAGCAAAAGAATATAATATATAGACATCACATGATTAAAACTACTTTTACGGATTTTATCGCGTTTATTTTATACTCCTTATTTTTAATTCCCGACGTTTCGGGCGCTTTCCAGCACCCATGGTCACGGGGGACTGAGATGACTGACGTCCCGATGTCATTGTTAAACCCGGAGTACCTTCAGCTTTTTTTATTATTGTTTATGGTCCGATCTATGCATAATGAACTGACTATGTCTTGAGGTCTTGCAGTGGTATGCTTGGGTTTAGTTTTAATTTTATTGGTTATAGGATCCCAAGCAGGTGGTAGTACCCAGCCTCCTTCTCTATTGAAATTAGGATGTTTTTTAATTTCAATAGCCTCACGTATCATCCTTGGTAGGAATCGGTGTTCTTTCGCGAGGATTTGTGTTCTATCAAATCTGATGTAATGTTTGGGGCCGTCTAGGATATGATCACAAACTGCAGACTTCCCGGAACGTTGATGCTTCACATCAGCTATATGTTATTTTACGCGGGTCCTAATTGATCTTTTGGTTTGTCCTATATAAGAGAGACCACATTCACAATCAAGCTTGTACACTCCTGCATCTTGTAGAGGAATATGACACTTGACGGATGGTAGGAACTGACTGATCTTCTTCGGCGGCTTGTAGAATGTTCTAATAGCAGCTCGCTTCAAGATATAGCCAATCTTGTCTGTGACACCTCTGACATATGGTAGTACAGCAGGCACACGCTCGACTGTGGCCGGCTTCACTCGGTCACTGTGACGTAGGCGCGGGACCCGAAGCTTGTTGTCGTGCAGAACTTGCTTGACGTGCTGAAGCTCGGCGGCCAGGTGTTTGCTGTCACAGATCCCTCGTGCTCTCTGTAACAAAGGTTTGCCCACGTTAGCTAACTGTGAAGGATGGTGGTGAGATTCACCGTTTAAATATCGGTTTGTATGGGTCTTTTTCCTATACACAGTGTGACCAATGGTGTTATTAGGATTTCGGATGACTAACACATCTAGGAAAGGTAAGGAATTATTTGCCTCTAACTCCATAGTAAATTGAATTTCAGAGTTTATGGAATTAAGATGTTCTAAAAATGCAGTTACTTTGTCTGATAGTAAAATTGTGAAAGTATCGTCTACGCACCGCTTGTAGATCCTTGGTGTAACAGGTGCAGTAAGGAGGGCTTTCTCCTCAAAGTCTTCCATGAATATATCGGCGACAATGGGAGATAAAGGTGAGCCCATCGCCACACCATCTACTTGCTTGTAAAACTCTTCCTTCCACAATAGATAGCCAGATGTAAGGCAATGTCTTAGTAATACTGCATATTCTGCTGGCATGTTATTTTCCTCTAGTTTCCTAGTTATAACTGAGATGCAGTCTTCAACAGGTAGGCATGTAAATAGAGACTGAACATCAAAACTGACCATGGTTTCATTGTCAGTAAGATGTAGGTCTTTTATCTCACTGACAAATTGGTATGAATCCTTAGTGTGTGCTCTTGTGTGTCCTCTGAGTGGTGATAATATTTTAGCTAAGTATTGAGCCAATCTGTAAGTTGGCGAATCAATCTGACTCACTATTGGACGTAATGGAGCATTCGGTTTGTGTATCTTTGGTAACTCATACAACTTCGGTGGTTTGGCACACGAAGGTATTATCGAATTAACGTCCAGATTCAATTTTTCGGAGTATTTCTTAATTAGATCGCAAGTTGTTTTAAGCGTATTAGTTGTAGGGTCCGTTTTGACCTTTCGATAAGTAGTTTCATCCGACAAAAGTTGTTGTATTTTAAAATTGTAATCTGACGTATCCATTATAACCGTAGAATTACCTTTATCTGCGCAGAGAATCGTAAGCTCTGGTCTGTTGCGTAAGTTTTTCAACGCGTTAAATTAATTTTTGGGAAGATTTAATTTCGGCGCTGAACTTCGACGTAACATAGACGAGATGTCTTGACGTATGGCCTCTAAATCTTCATTACCAATATTATTTTTATACAGACAGTCCTCAACACTACAGATAATGTCCTCATACGGTATTTTTCGCGGTGTTATTGCGAAATTAATACCTTTTTCTAAAACTTTTATTGTGGCGTCGTCCAGTGTTTGTTTTGATAAGTTGTAGACAGCGCGATGTTTATGATTCGTGTCTGTGGTCAACGATTTCGTATGTTGGACATTTGATTTAGTTGTTAATTTATGGTATTTATCAATGTGTTTATTTTTGCATTCATTGTATTTAGTTGTTTCGCGTTTATCAAAAGTTTCCATGCAATTTTTATAATCAAATGTCGATAAAACTGTCTTTAATTCACTGGACGAATTGTCTATGGTTTTGTTTATGAAATATAGATCGGTACATTTTTGCTGAATCACCGTTATTTACAACTTTTTACTAGCCTGATTTAAGATCTTAGCGCTTCCTCGAATGTCTTTTTTAGTGGATATCTTGACACACGTAGGAATGAGATTATGATCTCTGCATCTCTTCAAGAAATTTAAAGCTGTTATGTATCTTGCGCGCTTGGTTTTTGGATCTTCTAATCGGCGTATTTTATTTGCTATTTCCAGTCTGTACTGGTTAACATAATGATTTCTTATATTTACGCGAACACTACACATGATTAAAACTACTTTTACGGATTTTATCGCGTTTATTTTTACTTCTTATTTTTAATGCTTTTTAATTTTTAATTTGTATGCTGTACTACCATATGTCAGAGGTGTCACAGACAAGATTGGCTATATCTTGAAGCGAGCTGCTATTAGAACATTCTACAAGCCGCCGAAGAAGATCAGTCAGTTCCTACCATCCGTCAAGTGTCATATTCCTCTACAAGATGCAGGAGTGTACAAGCTTGATTGTGAATGTGGTCTCTCTTATATAGGACAAACCAAAAGATCAATTAGGACCCGCGTAAAAGAACATATAGCTGATGTGAAGCATCAACGTTCCGGGAAGTCTGCAGTTTGTGATCGTATCCTAGACGGCCCCAACCATTACATCGGATTTGATAGACCACAAATCCTCGCGAAAGAACACCGATTCCTACCAAGGATGATACGTGAGGCTATTGAAATTAAAAAACATCCTGATTTCAATAGAGAGGGAGGCTGGGTACTACCACCTGCTTGGGATCCTATAATCAATAAAATTAAAACTAAACCCAAGAATACCACTGCAAGACCTCAAGACATAGTCAGTTCATTTTGCATAGATCGGACCATAAACAATAATTAAAAAAGCTGAAGGTACTCCGGGTTTAACAATGACATCGGGACGTCAGTCATTTCAGTCCCCCGTGACCATGAGTGCTGGAAAGCGCCCGAAACGTCGGGAATTAAAAATAAGAAGTAAAAATAAACGCGATAAAATCCGTAAAAGTAGTTTTAATCATGTGTAGTGTTCGCGTAAATATAAGAAATCATTATATAGACATCACTTGTAACTTTTATACATAATAGTTTCCATTAAAACCTTATTTAACCGTTATACAGTTGATAGCTTGCCATGCGCTCATGCTGCCATAAATGTCGTTAAAATTTATCATATAACGGGTGTTTGCCGGCAGATTTTACACTTTGCATCGAGCTCACAGCGTGCAGCAAGGCGATGGCGGGGGGTGCGGGGTATCGTTCGACGTGGGAGTGTTGCAGGTTGTTTAGTAGCCATGAGTCAGTGGACGGGGGCGCATCGCGCTTTCGCTGTCGAGGCCTATTTTGCGAACAACAATTCGATCAGTGTGGCGAGGCGTTCTTTTAATTCTCGCTTCGGTATCCGCCGATTAAAGGATGGTCCGTCGAATTAACTGATGTGGGCGTAAGTCAAGAAGTTCAGAGAAACTGGATCAGTCATAAATGAGCCTCGGCCTGGACCTTCAACGTCTGTAACTACGCCTGAAAACACAAAGCTTGTGAGAAGGGAAATTTTGCGAAATCCTCGCAAATCTATCCGGAAGATTGCAGCTGCAACAGGTGTGAAAAAGACGTCAGTTCACAAAATAATTCGAGAAAAGATGAAGTTCCATCCATACAATCTTCAAATTATCCAGCAATTAAAAAAAGATGACTACATAAAGAGGCAGACTTACGCAAGAGTGTTTTTGGAACGATTTTCTACGCCTACGCGTATGTTTAACATATTTTTAAAGACGAGGCGCATTTTTACCTTGGAGGGTATGTCATTAAACAGACCATGCGATATTGGAGTGAGAGCAAATCAAAAACCTCTTCACAGCCCGAAGGCCACGGCTTGGTGCGCCATTTCTGGAAATGGCATAATTGGCCCGTATTTTTTAACAGAGGTGAAACTGTTACCGCAGAGCGGTACCGCGCTATGTTGGATATTTTTTTATACCCGAGCTGCATCGTCACGTCGGCTACAATAACAGAACTCACTTTCAGCTGGATGGGGCCACAGCACACACCGCTCGGGAGTCAATGATTAAAGTGAGAGAGCTTTTTCCTGGAAAATTAATAAGTCGATTCGGCGACGTAGCCTGGCCCCTAGATCTCCAGATCTGATCCCTTGCGACTTTTTCCTCTGGGGATATCCCAAGTCTCGCGTATACAATAATTTTCCATCAACAATGAACGCCTTACAAGAAAATATCCGCCGCGAAATTCAGGCTATCAGTCCAGCACTTTGCAAAAGAGTTTTCACCAATATGAAGAAAAGACTGCAAGAATGTTTGCGACTAGAAGGACGTCATTTGAGTGGAGTAATTTTTGAGAAGTGATTTCCGCACTATCCTTTTGTAAGAAAATAAATAAATAATTTAGATTATGTAAATACATTTATTTTATTTTATTTTATAAAGTGTAAAATCTGCCGGCAAACGGCCTGTATAATTATATAAAGTTATACTTGTATCAATCCTCTATTGTGATTCAAAATAAAAATGCGTTGTTACCCCTACGGACTAAGATGGAATGCCTGTGGTCATGAGTATTCTCGTCTCTCACAAACCATACGAAATACAGCAGCTTTATGATGCTATTTCACATGTTGGTATTCTGCGAGAAGTTGTCACTTACCGAGTCGAATCGACCTATTCATGCTATAGTATTATTATACTTCCGAGTCCTAAATATAGCACAGTTTTGGCAGTTGTTCCAAAATTGTGCTATATTTAAGACACAGGTGTCGGGGACAACATGTTAGGTGTCATAGGTCGTATCCAGAACAAGATTCAACTTCAGTCTTGTTCACATACGACAATAACATTCAATATAGTTCTTCAAAATATGTTGGTGCCGTACATAAATGCCACTTAGCGCACACCCCGCTTCGTTTCGCGTTTTATGGTTCAACATCGGGTGTTTTCGAATAATGAAATTTCCATTAGCATAAGTGCTTTAAATAATATTGGTGGATCAAAAATTTCATATTTAATAAATAAAGTAATGTTCCATGGATGCCGCTTACTTCTAACGCTTGGAATTTAAGATAAGTTAAAAAATTATTTTCAACAAAAATAAAAGCTAATTCTTTTTTACACTTTTTAGTGGGCGAACGAATATCACAACCTCTCTAGTGTTGTCTAAAGTTCATCCTATATTTTTCCCCATAGAGGTTAAATTCTTTCTCCAAATTTATATAAAACTAACACTGAAATTCAACTTATGAAATAAAAAAAATAAAAATTAGTTTGCAGTTGAAGATATCATCATGATTCATGATTCAACTGTAAAAATGAAAAATAAAACTGGATAATAATTTATTTTATAAATAATGCTTCACATAAATATCATTATATTAAAAAAGCATACTATTAACTATTAAAACATATCAATGACGGTATTAACAAGCTGTTCAGTGGTCAAGATTAAGATAGCGTATTTTAAAATATGATAGTAACCATAAGATATTAAATGAACAGTAACTCAATTGTTTAAATGATAAAATACACGAGATTCAGATTAGCATTCACATATTCGACCGATTGCATATTCTTGTCATGGGTCTAACTCACCTATTTTATTTTAGAATCAGTATTACCTCACCTCAACGGGCATAGTAACGACAGTGAGATTCATACAATGACCGGCTGATCACTCTTAGTCGCCTGCGCCCTTTATACTGCTAGAATGAGTTGGAGATTACAGTTCTACCCTCATTCGTTCGCATTTACTTTTATTTGTTACTGTCATTCCTAACAATTCCATAACATTAATATATGAATATTATATATAAGTATAATTATATGGCCTATAAATAACTGACCGAGTGTAAACGTTTCATACACATAATCATCATTACTGCATTTTACAAGTCCATTGCTGAATATGAGTATTCCCCAAGGAATGCCACGAAACATGGTCTTGATTCTGAGCCTCCTGCATTCATCGGATTCCTACTGTCTTACCAGGTTATCACTTCATCTAGTGGAGAGCTTCCCTACGCTTTGCTTACCACAGCAAGATGAGCTGCCATTTCAATTTATATTAAAAGCTTCAACCTCTGTTTTGCAACCCTCAGGGGTAGTTCTTTTTTCTAATTTTTTTATATGACCACCCCTGAAACTTAATCATCAAAATTGGATCACTATTTCTTTTTCTTTTTTTATATACAGTGTGATTTTCTTACCGTCTGGAAAAAATTAGGATGTAACACAGGTGAACGGGATAGAAGCCAATGGCATTGAAATTTTACATTTTTTTTCTTTTATAGTAACATATTATGAAATTGATCTATTAATAAAAACTACTAATTTGAAATCAACTTTCAGTACTAAAAAAATAAAAACAAACATTTTGAACTAAATATATGAAATCAATTAAAAACTACGGAAATTAAAATAATACGCATCCAATTAGTAGTATTTATTGATAGATCAGTTTCATAATATGTTAATGTAAAATAAATGTAAAATATGAGTGCTTGATTTGCTTTTGCTGAGAATTTTCAGACGGTAAAAAAACAGCCAGTATATTATGTTATATACAAAAAAATGTGCGGTCGAATTGTGTCCTTTTTTTGAAGTTAACTAAAAAGGAGAAAAATGTAATCTACTTACATTAAAAATATCGTTCGTAAGCAATATCTTATGTGTTGGAAACGAATGACATACCAGTGTAAGCTTACGAAATTCGTATAAATCTATGATTATTTCCTAATCGGATGCCATGACGGAGTTATATAATATGGTTGGCTTCCGCGTGCATTAAAATTACTCCACATTTATATAATCTTGTGAATAGTAGCAGTAATGCGAAGCCGCGAGAATTCTTTTGTTATTAGATTCAATATCCGATAATATATAATACGCTCAGATGCTTTTATATTTTATTTGCGAAGTCACGAACCTGATGTTTTTTTTATAAAAGAGGCAAAGGAACATGCGGCTAATCTGCCGCTCATGAACAACTGCTACACTAGAGAAATTGCATTGCGTTGCCGGCCATGTGAAAAGGAGTAGACTTTTTTCTTAAAATTCCCGAAATCGTACCTGTCTAGAAAAATCTATGGAGGTAGAAAATTCCACAAATGACTTATATATTATGTGAGGAAGAAAACTCCTGATAAGCCGCACAGTTGCGGTTCGCAAGGCTCCCAGGTGGTGTGGATGATATCCCGTATTTTGTCGCATTAGTGTAATATAAATTAATTTTTATCAATTTTTTACTATTAATTTCATAAGGAGCTTCCCTTCAAGGTTCATTTTTGATAGTCTTACTAAATGTTTACAGCAATGGAAAACGTTTTATTATTTCTTAACATTTAGGTCTTCCTCTGCATTCGAGTAATCTCAGCTCGTTGTTTTTATGCAATATTAAAACTGTTTTTCATAAATCTGAAGTAAAAAATGGACTGACAGTTCACCTGATGAATGGCTACTGCATCCCATGCACATCTGTAATCAGCTTTAAATGAAAAAGGCTACAGACGCGTTGTTACCTCTGAGGACTACGATGGCATGCCTGACCGTCTATAATGAAGCTGACGATCTATACCTCTTACACCTGAACACATCAGTGTACGCACTTCTACTTGGTGGCAAAAATAGATGAGGGTGGAAGTTACCAAGACAGACTCCTAGGCGAGGGCACCCTACCATATAGAATACTTATTTTTAAATTTAACAATATTAACTGAATATTACACACACAATACTTGTAATATACTTAATAGAATAAGGAGCATCTCCCTCTTTCCCTCAATTGCGTGCACTATCGCCATCACCACTAAGCCCAGCGCCACTACTCCCAACACCACTGCGCTGGGAAAAAAGACCCACCACCCTTGATAAATAGGTAACGTATTTCGCCTCTGGCTCTGCGGTGGCTGACTGCTAAGACATAGACTTCTTCTAATGAGGTAAGGTATATCATATTTAATATCTTAATATATTTTAATATACATATGTAATAAATGTAAGAACCTAACCAAAGTAAACGGCACACAACGATCCAAGCATCCCGTGTGAATAAACATATTCGTTGTAACCCTGATCGGCTTAGACACGTCTCATACTGCAAAATGTTTACTTGCGTTTCAGTTATTACTTTTTTCATCTCGAAAACGAACAACGATTATTAAAGCTATCATTGAAGATGTACGCTTCTGGAAATCCTTGCTTTTATATCAAAAATCTACTTATTACTTGGAACTCTAATATTTTCCATCATAATTCCCGTACTTAATTGTATTTATCATACCTATCCTTAACTGCCATGATCTGTTTTTTTTCCTTTTACTAACTTAATTATGCAATTTAAGTACACCTTCTCTAATCGCAAATCATTATTAAATATGGCTTCTGCGCTGAAGGTTGTGAGTTTTATTCTCACCGAGGACAAACATTTGTGTGATGAAGAACAAACATCTATGGTTCTTTGTTTTGTGTTTGTATGTATTTACAATTTAATTTTAGAAAATTAGTTTTAAATTATCTCTAGTATGTACCCATAGTATCTCAAACTATACAATGCTAATTTAGAATATGTATAAAGATGTAACTGTTAATAATATTGTATTGTATGAAATATTTGCTAGAACTCTTACACATTGTTTTGAGCGATAATATATATATGTATATAATTAAATAATTTTGGATTTCTGTGCAGTTTCCCCACAACGGTATACGGTTAACGCTTGCCATGCAAAGGGCATTAGTCTTAAATGTTGCTAAACCTGGGACACTCATGAGGTGGGTTCTACTTACAACAAGGAGCCAGGTTCACACAACAGATATACCATATAGCTATTTAGAAAAGGTTTTCTGTAAGATGGAGGCAACCAATTATTGTGTCTCAAGAACCATTCTCAACATTGGATGGAAACAACAGTACCCACTACCGGGTACTGTTGTTTCCATCCAATGTTCCATCCAATGCAGCTGCTGCAGGAGCGCGGAGCGCTGCTGGAGCGCGAACATAATGGATACCCACCTTTAAACTCATAAGTGGGAACACTTATTGTGACGGACGGGAAACTACGGAACCCTACACTGAGCGTGGCCCGACACGCTCTTGGCCGGTTTTTTATAGAATAAGTTTGACAAACTTGCACACAGTCCAACTAATAGTATGTGGACGATGTGAAAACTCATTATATCGGGTGTCCCAGAAGTCGACGTCAAGCCGAAACTTTCTGATAGGCGAGGCCATACTAGTTTCCAGAAAAATATAATAAAAAATCTAACTCATGTATTTCAGAAATTATAGTCATTTTTTTTTCGATAAAATGTACACCATGAGACAGTTTTTTCATTCCTGTTGCCACAAATATTTATGTTTTGCCAATTTTTTTTCTCTTACGTCATCCTGAATAGTGCTTCTGTAACCTGTAATCCTAAACCCTGTGCCGTTCACTCCAGCTTTAAAGGAAATGTATTTTTATACCGAACCTAGTTTTCAGAATTAGTTTTTTGCACTACTTCAACTGACCGTCCTGGAAAAAATTGTACTACGCCAGTTTGGCAAGTAGCTTTAAAAGTTAGCAAATTTAATAAGGATTCTAACGAGGTATAACACTAACTCCATTATTTCTTAGATCAGCCATAAAAAATTTTTTGTTAAACAAAGTCAGTTTTCAACATTTTTTTGGAACTTACATTAAAACGATTCTAGTGCAACCAAGGCGTTCCTAATGACCACAGAGTGGTTTAAATGAGATAGAGATAGACATTCCATAAATTGTGAACGAGACAGATAGTGACGCTCACGAGACACAGACGCAAATGAGTAAACAAGACAGAGAGCCATGCTAAGTGTGAGCAAGACAGGTAGTGACGCCTCTTATTGGTATTGATACACGCACTACAAATAAGTCAAGTACTCTGTGAAATCAGTACGCAACGCTTCTTCGTTTACTACGCATCTTTTCGTATTCGCTGGTGATGTCTCGTGTTCTTACTACTTTGGCTTCGTTTACTGGACTTGTTTGCGTGTGATTTGGATTTGGACAATTGTGATCTCTTTACGACTACCTTTGTTTTTCCCTGGACAAACGTGTTATTGTGTATTTGTACCATACCAGGGCTGTGTACACCACACAGGAATATACCAACATGCACCTCATTTATGGGGAATGCCAATGTAATGCCAGTGAAACCACTAGACGGTATCGCGAAAGATACCCTAATGCTGATCGCTATCCAGATCACAGAGTTTTTACCAATGTGCACCGTCTACTCTTCTCTGATGGCCGACTGCCAAACCAAATGCATGGTGAAGGTAGAATTTCATTACCTTACGAGGAAGTAGTCCTTCAAGCAGTTGATGAGGACCCAAGTTGTTCGGTACGTGGAATTGAGGCCAGCACAGGTGTGCCCAAAAGTATAGCTCACCGAATATTACAAAAAATGAGCTCCACCCTTATTATGTACAGCGAGTACAAACGTTATTACCTCGGGATTATGAACCTCGGGTTGTATTTTGCCAAACCATGATTCAAAAACACCGAGAAGACCCACAATTCTTAGAAAATTTTTAGTGGTCGGATGAATCAACCTTTAAAAAAGACGGCTACATGAACCTTCACAATCTACACGAATGGCATGTCAAAAATCCACGATTAATGAGACAAGATAGATCACAGTACCGTTTCAAAATAAACATGTGGACTAGAATTTTAAACGGAAAAGTCATAGGGCCTTTCGAGTTGCTAGAAGTTTTAAATGCTGAAATTTATTTAGATTTTTACAAAATCATTTACCCAATTTGCTGGAGGACGTGCCGCTTATTATTTTCAGAGATATGTGGTTCCAACAAGATGGTTGTCCAGCGCAATATAGCCGCTTAGTTCAAGAACACCTTAACGAGGAATATCCGAACAGATGGATAAGGCGGGCTGGTCCGATCTCGTTGCCCGCCCGCTCACCCAATTTAAATCCTCTAGATTTTTTTTACTGGGGAGCAGTGAAGGAAAAAGTATATTCCAAGCCGATTGAAAATGTAGAAGAGTTTATACAGAGAATAACGGAAGCAGTTGAATTTTGTAATAATGGAAGATTCGCCCGCCTGATTTCACGATCTTTTTTAAGAAGATGTCGGGCTTGTATTGCAGCTCAAGGACGGCAATTTGAACATCTTTTGTAAAATAAGTAATAAATTTTGTCATAAAAACGAAACTGACTGTCTTAATTTTATAACCATTATTTTATTACTTTAGTTTCTATTTGCGTCTGTGTCTCATAAGCGTCACTATCTGTCTCGATCACACTTTATAAAATGTCTCTCTCTATCTCATTTAAACCACTCTGTGGTCATTAGGAACGCTTTGGTTGCACTAGAATCGTTTTAATGTAAGTTCCAAAAAATTGTTAGAAACAGACTTTGTTTAACAAAATTTTTTTATGGCTGATCTAAGAAAGAATGGAGTAAGTGTTATACCACGGTAGAATTCTTATTAAATATGCTAACTTTTAAAGCTACTTGCCAAACTGGCGTCGTACAATTTTTTCCAGGACGGTCAGTTGAAGTATTGCGAAAAACTAATTCTGAAAACTTGGTTCGGTACAAAATTACATTTTCTTTCAAGCTGGAGTGATCGGCATAGGGTTTAAGGATTACAGGTTACAAAAGCACTATTCAGGATGACTTAAGAGAAAAAAAGTTGGCGAAAAGTAAATATTTGTAGCAACAGGAATGAAAAAACTGTCTCATGGTGTACATTTTATCGAAAAAAAAAATTACTATAATTTCTGAAATGCATGACTTAGATTTTTTTATATTTTTCTGGTAACTAGTATGTCCTCGCCTATCAGAAATTTTCGGCTTGATGTCGACTTCTTGGACACCCCGTATTTGAAACGAGAAGAGTAAGCGAGGCGTTGCGTGCTATTTACATCGTTAATTTTCCAGTTGTTCTTCCAATTAAAACAACGACCTTACATTCTCGTTGCATACACTTTGCATAATTTCGGGCTCACAAAGTGCAGCGGTGCTTCAACTGAGCCAACAGCGTGACTAACAATACAGACACGCATCAAGTTCTGGGGAACATTTATGATTACAAAATGGTATCGACTGTCTTTGGAACTATCCTTGCTCAAAACGAAGCAATTTCCTTTAAAGTGAAAGGCAATAAATGCCTTCTATAAATTCAATAAATATCTGATTCTGATGAAATCTGCTTCAGGATGCAAATCGTACATCAATCTTTATTTTATTTTATTTATCGCTAATGTTATTTTGTATTATACTTGGTAAAGATGTGCTACAGCTATATTACGGTTGATCGGGGAAGGATCACGTTCTCACAGAATAGCAGCTTAAAATAGCAGCTCAATGCTGCTTTCTGTGTTTCGTATGGTTAGTGTAGAGAAATGGAGACCATTTTGTAATCGGGGCATGTCATTTGTTCTTAAGAGGTGTTAACTCATTTACATTTTAATTCTTAATCCAGGATACGTGAACATTTATTTATATGAGCCATAGCATCCACTTACGAGTACCATCAGTTGTACTGTGTGCACCTTTGTCACGCTCATCTACAATATAAAATTTGTAAACTAAAATATCATAAAATATTATTAGTTACCTACGGTACAGTTTCAAGAACGCTAGCTGCGTTTCCATTTCACTTTCGTTTATTGGCTAACTTAAGCTAACGCGCGTAAAAAATGGAGTTGTGACAAAGGAATACAAAATCGACCCAATGATAAGTGGATACGTCACACATAAAAAAAATCTTTATTTCAGGCAACAGAAAACCCACATATAGTATGTTAGTAAAATTGAAGTGAAATATAACTTTTATGAATTTTAGTGTTAGCAATCAATTTAATTTAAATAAATATAATAAACGCAAATATAAATGAAGATGTTGAGATCATCCGCTAAAAGGGCAGCGGTATCTCATACCTTGCCATGAAGCCGTATCCAGTGCTCAAGCAGCGGTGAGTCCCATCTATCTGCCATTATGTTAAGAATACTATTGGAGTTGCCGCGCAAATGCTTCAGCATCTTTTGCGTGAAAACCATCAGTGTGCATTTCAGTAAACATTCCTGACGCACTGCAAAAGCGCAGCAGCCCCATCAGCTTCCTAAACCCATTATTATACTGGACACGCAACGCGCTGTATACTCGCTGCGTATAGTTAACTCATAGGTTGCCCGTGTAAAAAGACTGGCAGTAGGTTTTGAAAATAGTAATCTTTACCTGCCTACTGCAACGAGCAAACCTTCGGGCCACCATGTTACATCGGATGGACAGCGCCCGGCGTTCTCGCTTTATATTCATATTATCACGCAGATCCTCAGTGACCCAGTGACCAAGATACTTAAAATGTGAGACATGCTTTAGAGGTGAGTTGTTTAGTGTGAAGGTAGTCGCACATGGTCGGGATTTGACTGCTGCCTTGAACACCATGAATTCGCTCTTTTTCACATTGTATCGGAGTCCATGGGACACTGCATATGCTTCACATACTTTTAACAGTTTTTGCATGGCACCAATCGAAGGGCTGAGTAGCAACATGTCGTCTGCCTAACTTATGTTATTGACACATACACCATCAATATGACAGCCTACCAGGCCAGGCCATTAATGTACATATTGAAGAGCCTAGGAGATGTAAGACCACCTTGCCTCACCCCACATTCAAGTCTATATACATAAGAGTATGAGCTCGCCCATCTAACACAGTTGGTCTGCCGCTCATACCACGATCGTAGCAACGCAACTAACTCTTGCGGCACATCAGTCTCGTTTTGAAGCTTTTTCCGTAATATGTCGTATGATACCAAATCGAACACCTTGGACAGGTCAAGACTGAAAGTCTGAAGACTGAAGACTGAAGTCAGAAAACTGGCAAAAACTGGAGTGCTCCTATCAATGTAGTATTTGACAGTTTGCTTGGACACAAGATAGCGCTTTCGGTGAACAGACCTGGTTGAAAACCAAATTGCGCATCGTTAAATTTTAAAGGGTTTAATTTATTTGTAATTTATAAAAAATTCTGCTGTATTTGTCTGTAATCCATTGTATAATCTTCATACGGATAAAAATGGAAAAAAAATTAAAAAGTTTACTAATATCATAAATTAGGAATCCACACTAGTAACTGTAATTATTAAAAACCCTTGTAAGTATATATTCTTCCATTACTATTAAATAAGCGTTCTCTCTCTTTCTTATATAAAATTAATTATTAACCTTCTTCGTTACCGTTACAGCCCTAAAACCTCTCATTTGCATAGGAATTACATGCTTTGGTTCCTCCCTCTCCTTTTTACCATTTTACAAGGTGGTTGGCGGGTTTCCACCTCTTTTTTGTAAATATTCCACGCATTAGAACCAAACGGTTTACTTCGTCCTTCGTAATGCGTACAGCAAATACGTGGAATAATTTGAATGAAAGTGGATGATGTCATATCAATTATTCTTTTTATTTTTCTTAAGTCGGCAATGACTGCTTCATTGGTTGTAACCGTGATTGTCGATCATAAGGTTGTCGGTTTGAATCCCAGGTCGGGCCAAAATTATTTATTAGGTTTTTCAGTAGCAGCCCAGAGTCAAGATATAGACAGCGTTTCATACACGTACCTCGGAAAGTCCATAAAGCCGTTGCTCCTGCGCCTGTTCTCTCTCCGGTCGTGTAGGATGACCGTCCCAACGGATTATAAGAGTGAGGGAACAGAGATTGCACCTGTTGTTGCGCACACACTCTTGTCTTACATACGAGTATATGGTTTGCCGTGACTGCGATTTTGGCTAGAGGGTATAGTCAGATTTTACGTTTTATTACGAATTACCTTTTTTCACACTTTTGAAAGGACTACGGAATATCACAATCTCAACGAATAGTTACATTAAAAACTTAATCACCTTGTTATGAATTACACAAGTTCATAGAAAATTAAAATTAAACTTACAAATCATTTATCGTCGAGTTCCTGGTATAAATTACATCTTCAATATAATATATCTAATACTTAAATTTAAAATATACATACTCCTGAAGAGAGTATAATATCTACCATATTCCCTTTTAATAATTAAACTTGTTTCTTTATCTATATTATATATTATTCAAACTCAGCCTAATATTAATTTCCAAATTAAACTCTACACATGCTATGATCCCTTAAGTGCTAGTTGCAGCTGTTCATTAATTAGTAAGGCCTCTGAGACTAAGTATTTAGGAGTCATAGCATAGACACATTGAACCACAAACCACCAACATTTGTCATGGCATAGACACATTGAATTAATCATGACTAGACTTAGGAAACTTACGTGGACATTTAAAACACTAAGACAAAAAAGTTTACTAAATATATGTTGCTTTGGCTCAACCTATGTTAGTATATTGTATTCCTGTATGTGGTGGAGGTACAAATATTAAATTTCTAGAAGTTGAAAGGGCACAGAAAAATTTACTAAAATTATGCATTTTAAATCAAAAAGATTCCCTACAGAAGATCTTTATGGCATAAGTAATGTACTTACTTTTAGGAAACTGTACATCTTATATTCGGTTCTAAGACGGCATATAGGAAAACTGCAAAAGTTTAACCGTTGTATTGTAGCCAAAAGAAGGAAAAACGTAGTGACTACAGCTGTCGCTGTTAAAACTGTCTTAGCTTGGAGGTGATATGTAAAACAGTCAGCGACTCTATATAACGCCATTAATAAAATCATGAAAATTCATCACCTTACCTATATTCATTGCAAATAGTATGTTCTAACCGAATCGCTATTCCTTAAGAGTTATAATGATACTGAAGCTTTTTTAAGAATATGAAATAATGTAATTTACTTATAGTACACACAAGCGCGCGCGCGTGCGTGCACTCACTAACTTGCTAACTCACTCATTCACACACACACACACACACACACACACACACACACACACACACACACACACACACACACACACACACACAAACGCAGGTACGCGCACGTACACCTTTGGCGTGAATATTATTATTTTTTTAATTCTATAGTTAATTATTATGTAAAGATCATGTAAATAGTAATATAAATGCTATGGAAGAGTGGAGTCTTCTAACACAAGTTTTTATACTTAAAAGGAGATCTCATTCCCGGTTATAACTTATGTATTATCATATACTGAATAAACTATTTTTATTTATTTAGTACTATTAAACCAATAATACAAAAATTTACTACTTTTTGTAATACTTTATTATAAAAACTAAACAAAAATAAAAACCTGTTAGGCAGACAAACCCGAATAGGTTAATTAACTTATCGATAGCTAAAGTTGTGGTGTGCATCACTACATTGCAGTACTTTCGGTTGCAGTGATACCAGTTTTTTTTTACAACAATTGCATACATTTGTTACGAAGTTATGGTTAAAGATATTTTATTCTCAAAAGAAATATACATTTCACTTAATGAGAGGTTACAATATTCAAGTTATAAATGAGTTATGAGCATACGGATAGCAAAAAAAATATATACATATATATATTAACATTAAAAAGGGAGGAAAGAGTTTCGTGACATACAACTTCTTATTAGTTTAGGCATACAACTTAATACTTCCAATATTATCGTTTTGTGTATTGATGTACAAGTTAGCAATCTTTTAGTAGATAGTAATAGATAAAGTGGGTAGTAAGTAAGGTATTTCTTATCGTTACCGATAACGCTGATTAGCGGTCGGCATATAGACAGGGTCGGATTTAGAACTTATTCGTTATATGTTGTTTTAGTTTGCTTTTAAAGATGTTAAAACTAATGATTTCTTATATTTACGCGAACACTACACATGATTAAAACTACTTTTACGGATTTTATCGCGTTTATTTTTACTTTTTATTTTTAATTCCCGACGTTTCGGGCGCTTTCCAGCACCCATGGTCACGGGGGACTGAGATGACTGATGTCCCGATGTCATTGTTAAACCCGGAGTACCTTCAGCTTTTTTATACCATATATTGGTTTTTTACATTTTGGACCATAAACAATAATTAAAAAAGCTGAAGGTACTCCGGGTTTAACAATGACATCGGGACGTCAGTCATCTCAGTCCCCCGTGACCATGGGTGCTGGAAAGCGCCCGAAATGTCGGGAATTAAAAATAAAAAGTAAAAAAAAAAATAAACGCGATAAAATCCGTAAAAGTAGTTTTAATCATGTTAAAACTATTTAATATTTTTATTTCTTGTGGTAGTTTATTATATATTTTAACTCCATCAAAAAGTATGCTCTGCTTACCATAGTTTGTTCGTACCATAGGTATGTAAATATTATTAGTGTTGCGAAGTACTTTCTCTCCTTTGCCTTTATTTGTTATAAATTTTAATTGTGTGTGTATTTTATTATCCAAAATTTTCTTTATTAGAATACAAGTATTATAGCAATATGTTTGATAAATATTCATAATTTTGGTTTCACTGTACAGTTTGTCCGTAGGTGTAAAGAAGTTATAATTAAATAATAGTTTTATTATTTTATTTTGGTTTATTTGTAGGTCCTTTAATGTTATTTTGTAGGTGCACTCCCAAATTTCAACTAGATAATCCAGATGTGGTTTGACTAAAGCATTATAAATTGTTCGGCGAACACGGTAAGGAAGGCATCGAATACAACCATAAAGTGAACCCAGTAGAGAAGATAGTTTCGATCTTATTTTGCCTATATGACCCTTCCATGACAAGGTTTTATCTAGTACTAAGCCTAAATATTTCTCTTCGGCTGACTCGTGTATTGTAGAGTTGTCAATGGTGAGAGGGGAATAACTGCAAATGTTTTTGTTTTTTGGTTTAAATATCATGTACGAGGTTTTTGATGTATTTATTGTAAGCAAATTGGATTGGAACCATTTATGTACTATATTTAGATCTACTTGGGCTCGTGCGATAACTTCTTCTATGGAACGTCAAAAGTAGAAAATACAGGTATCATCTGCATATAAAGAAATTTCGCCATTTAATTTAAGATCAGTTATGTTATTTATATAAATCAGGAAAAGAAGTGGGCCCAATATAGAGCCTTGGGGAATACCGTACGTAATGGTTTGTGGGGAACTTTGATAGTGACCAATCTTTACAATTTGATATCTTTTATTTAGATAACTTTCAAAAATTTTTAAGGCATGGCCGTTAATACCTATATGAGAAAGTTTCTTTAATAGTAGTGAGTGACTTATTGAATCAAACGCCTTTTTTAGGTCAATAAAAATTCCAGGAAAGAATGTGTGGAGAGAATATGGCAGAACCTTAGGGATGGAATGGTAACTGCAGCGGAAGAAGTATGTGGTACGACAAAAAGAGGTAGTAGTAAAAGAAGAGATGCATGGTGGAATGACGAAGTGAAAGAAGCTGTAAAAAAGAAGAAAAAAGCATGGTTAGACTACTTAGCCTCTAGTAACGATGAGCATATGAGAGAGAAGATGAAAGAAAGATATAAGCTGCAGAAAGTTCATGCGAAAACATTGATTGAGGAAGTACGTGAAAGGTGTAGAATAGAAGCGGACGAGAGGTTGTCGCACAACTTTAGGGAAAACTCCAAACTCTTCTGGAAAGAGGTTGGAAGGTCCCGGAGTGGTGCAACAGCTTTACGAATGAACAAAGTGCTTTCGAGAACCAATGACGTCCTCTCAGAAAAATCGGACGTCATGCAGCGATGGAGTGAATTTTATAGAGAATTGTATGCGTGTCATGATCTTAGTGAAGGATCCGGGGGTGACGCCGTGACTGGCACGCCAGACACGGACCTCGATGACACTGAGGTCATCAGCATGAAAGAGATTGAACGTACGATTCGAAGTTTGAAATGTGGTAAGGCTGCGGGACTAGACAGAGTTACTGCTGAAATGGTCAAGTACGGTGGGCCTCGCGTCTGGGACAGCTTTCATCTGCTGTGCAATTTGTGCTGGCGGACGGGAGATGTCCCGGATGATTGGCGATCCGCGGTCATTGTGCCTTTATATAAAGGTAAAGGTTCACATTTTGACTGCGGGAGCTATCGGGCGATCAGCTTGATCAGTTTAGCAAGTAAAGTTTATTCGAAGGTTTTGACACGCAGGATGCAAGAGAAATCGGAAAGATTCTTATGGGAGGCACAATGCGGATTTAGACCTGGAAGAGGATGCACGGATCAAATGTTTTCTCTCCGCATGATCACGGAGAAGCTTCTGAGTGTTAACCAGAGGATTTTCTGTGCTTTTGTGGATCTGGAGAAAGCATTTGATAAGGTTATAAGGAAGAAAATGTGGGAACTGTTGCCGGGATATGGTGTGGATGGTCGATTGTTAAGGGCTGTGCAGTCACTCTACTATGACTGTAAAGCCTGTGTGCGGGTAGGGCATGACCTGTCACCCATGTTTAGCGTCCAAGCGGGCGTAAAACAGGGTTGTGTCATGTCTTCCTGGCTGTTCATACTGTATCTCGACAGCTGTTTACAGAAGCTGAAAGATAGCTGTTTGGGTGTGAAATTGGGTGACATAAAAGTTAATTGTCTGCTGTATGCTGATGATGCAGTGCTTATTGCACCATCAGAAGCAGAACTGCAGGCATTAATCACGTGTATGAAAGAGGAATGTGAAATTAAAGGTCTCCGTTTGAATGCTAATAAAACTAAGGTTCTGGTATTTGAAAAGGACGAAGAGAGAACGAAATGTGAAATATGGGTAAATCAGGAATGTCTAGAACAGGTAAATGAAATTGTATACTTGGGGAGTGCTTTCAGCCGGGATGGAAGATGTGATTTAGATGTGGATAGGCGTGTCGCTGCCGGAAACAAAGTCAATGGTGCCCTGAATGCATTAATAAAAAGGCAAGGCGTGGTGAAGAGTGCACGCCTTGCAATACATAACGCAGTGTTGGTACCGACTTTGTTATATGGCAGCGAAACCTGGGTATGCCAGAAGAAGCATAAAAGCAAGTTGAATGCAGTGGAGATGCGATCTCTTCGTAAAATGTGTGGCGTTACCATAGCCGACCGAAAGCGAAACGAAGAGATTCGCAATATGGCAGGATTGAAAGATGACCTTATCACAAAAATTGATAGGGGCGTACTCCAATGGTTTGGACACGTTGAACGAATGAGTGAAGATCGAATGGTGAAGAAAATATATAGAGCGAAAGTAAATATTAAAAGGTGTCGAGGTAGACCGAGACTAACTTTCGAAGACCATGTGAGCAAATTGCTCGAAGAGGGGAGGGTCAAGAGTACTCGGATACCTAGACGTGCATGTATGAAGAAGTTAATGAACCTGAAAGAAGCGAAAGAGGTATGTAAGGATCGTGACACTTGGCGATCTGTTCTCTCTGGCTACCCCGTTAGGGATTGTGCGTGACGATAAGTAAGTAAGTAAGTAAGTAAGTAATAAAAATTCCAAGCCCTAAGTTTTTTGCATCATTGTTTTTTTTCATTTTGGTAATCAAATCTACCGTTGCGGCTAAGGTATTTGACCTAGGCTGGAAACCATACTGACAGTTTGAAATAAAGTTAATTGATATTAGGTATATCTTTAAGCGGTTATATATTACTTTTTCAAAAATTTTGGAAACTACTGGTAAGACAGAGATAGGACGGTAGTTACTGGGGTCACTTTTCGTACCTGATTTGTATATAGGTGTGACTTTAGCTGTTCAGTTCATCTGAAAATGTTCCGCTTTCAAGACAATCATTTATACAAGAAGTAAGCCTTGTAAGAATTAAGTCCTTAATACACTTGACTACCTTTGTTGTAATGCCATCTATTCCCGAGCTCGTATTAGGGTCTAGTTGGTCGATTATTTTAGCCACTTCATATTGGTCACATTTTTGGAAATTTGATAGTTCATTAATTGCATTTTTATGTTTGTTACTAAAAATGTATGAATTATTTACCTCCGAAAAAGTCTGTGTTATCTCGTTAGCTAAGACCGATCCAATTTTTGCGAAAAATAAATTATATTCTTCACAAATACGATTTCCATCTGTTATTTCTCCTAAAAGAGTATTTAGTTTTGGAGGACTATTATCCGTTTTTATTTTATTTTTGCTAGGGTTTCAATAAGCCTCCACATTTTTTAGGGTTATTTTTACAGATATTAAATGAGTTATAGTAGTACTCACTTTTTGTTTTAGTTATGAGTGTTGTTACTTCATTTCTTGCTTTTTTATGTAGCTTTATGAGCTTTTCTTTTTCATTTTTTAAGTTTTTGCCAAAATTTATTTCTAGAATGTATGCTATTAATAATTTTGATATTTATCCAATCATTTTGGGGTGGGTTTTGTATTTTTATTTTACTGATTTTACTTTTAGTTATAACTTTTTTTATTGATTCATTAAGATTGTAAAACTCCTTGCTATCATTTCTAGTGTCACAAAACTCTTCCTCACTATATTTGTACAAAAGATCATAATTAATAGCTTCATATTTTACTCGTTGTAGTGGAACTGGTTTAAATTTCTTTATTCCTACAAAAATTTGTTTATGGTCTGATATTGACGAATCGTGTATAGCTAAGTGAAAGCTTCTGTCTCTTAGGTTTGAAATCACATGATCTAAAATAGTATTTGTGGTTGCTGTTGTACGAGTAGCGTATTCTTTTTCCACTTTATTTAAAATAGTATAATCAGATTCGCATATTACATTCATAAATCTCTTCGTGTTTTTGTCAACCGTAAGTAAATCTAGATTGAAGTTACCGAACACAACAGCTCTCTTTATGTGTAATAATTGTGATTCAAAATCTTGTAGAAAATCATTAATATTAGAGTCCCCAGGTTTATATACAAGTCCGACATCTATTTTAAGTTTGTTGAGTGTAATCCATAAGTAATTGTTATTGTGAGCATATTTGTGCTCACTTAGGCTATGCTTTATATCGTTATGTATGAAAATGGAAACTCCACCTCCTCTGGCAGCTACTCTGTAGTTATAATAATGAGTATAGTTAGGAATTTGTATTCTGTTTGCTTCTTGTTCTGTTTTTATCCACGTTTCAGTTAGTAAAATTAAGTGTATTGGCGTAGCAATGGATTTAATAATGCATTCTAGTTCGTCGAGCTTACTAGGTCGAATAATGCTTCTAATGTTGGAGTAGAAGAAGTTCAGAGAAGTACGTAGTGTTTCGATATTATCATATGTGTCTATTATTTCGTATGTGTTATTTTGTTCATGTTTTTTATTATTAAGTAGGGTAAGTTGCGAAGTGACAAGTTTCGATTCGACTTATTTGGCCTTTAATTCGTATAATATTTTGATAAAGACTAGTTATCGATTATATTAAATTATAACATGTATAGTGTGTAACGTGTTGGGATTGAGCTGAATATTTAAATCATTTGACAAAATCCACTACACATCTTAACGTAATGATTATTATTTACCACGAACTGATTTAGTTGATATGAAAAAAAATTTCGTTAATATTATTATGTGTAGTGAATTATATTTATTTTAAGATCTATTATTTTTCACTTCATAAACAATGCTGGCAACACTTGGTATTTTACGAAAATGTTCAGAAAATACGAGTTTTAACGATGATGTTATATTAAAAGTACTCACAAATGAAAAGCCTCATTGTCCTTTTGTAGATTTGACGGTTTTGATTTTTTTGCGTGAAAATACACTGCAATTCCGCATTTTTGTCAGAACTCAGTTGACTGGCACGCTCACGTAATGGCGCTAGGCATGTCGATCTAAAATCGATTAATCGAAAAATCGATTCTTTGGAGCAAAATTTTTAGATCGATTCGGAGCACCGCAGCGATTCACTGAATCGATCCAAAAACCTCTCGAATCGGACCGATTCATCTGATTCTAGAACCAGCGATAAAATTCCCAAACTGGCTGGGGTAAGATTCCGCAGTTTTTTAATTTTTTGCTGTTGGGGGACGCAAAAACAACCGATCTTACTTGGTTGATAATTTGAACGCAATATACAACACGTAACATAATTAACGCATTTTGAAAAAGTAGTTTGTTCAGAATTGTTTACTGAATCGATTCCTATCATTTTTAATATAAGTAATTTTTTAACCCAAAAATAATTAAAACTACGTAAATTACAGTCACACTAAATCTGTACAGTCAAAACAAATTGAAATGGACCGTAACTTAAGGCAATAAGACTTTTAAGAGTGCAGTTTTATTTGTGTTATTACTAATTCAAAAACAACAACAATTGCTTTTAGCCTAAAATGTCAAATAAAAGTGATACATGGAATCACTTTGTAAAAAAGGGATCGAGTGGCGAACCACCCCTAAAACAAGCGTTTCAAGCTTACCAGGAGAGGTTAAAAGAAATATTAGTAACTTTAATTAATAAGATTACTAATATTTTAATTTAAAAAAATATTAAAGTTCAATTAAAGTAAAAATCGCAAATTCTTGAAATTTCATGTTTGAGTATGTCGCGATTAATCGGAAATCGATCTTTTAATCCTCGATTTAATCGATAATCGATTCTAGTATCTTCGATTGGAATCGATTCAGAGATCGACTTTTTTAAGAGTGAATCGACATGCCTAAATGGCGCACGACGCGAAGCAACTAGTTTTATATAACGGCTATGAGTCGGACTCTCGTACCTTTTACCACAGAATAAATAATGGTACTACGAGTACGTACTTTTACAGAGGGGTATGCCTTGCGATGCCGTCACCTTTGGTTTAATACTCAAAGACGAACCCTCCTGCAGGTAACTTTAATTTTATTTATAAATATGTTTCATCATCATCATCGTGATCGTCCTTATAGCCCTCCACAAGAGCCACTGGTGAACATAGGCCTCTTTTAAATATGCATGGATGTTAAAAATTAATTGGCTAAGATTCGAGTAATAAAGCCTCTACACTACTCCAAACAACACTACACTACACAAAATATCTTATACAGAGGCTAAACACTCGTTGTGTTATCGACGGTGGTGTGTCTTACCTAGAGTAGTGGTGCTGGAAGTAATGGTGGCAAGGAATAGTGCACGCAATTGAGGGAGGGTGGGAATTGCTCAAACTAGGTACATCATTTTTTTTCATTACGTGGATCTTAGCTAATTAAATTTTAACATATTTAATAACAATTTTATAAAACAATATGTTTTTGAAGTAATTGAGCTCATCACATCACAGAAAAACAATTTTTCCATATTATTACTTACGATTTTTCCTTCATTTCTCCTTCACCGTCGAGAATGTGATAAAATTCAGCACTTTACACAAAATTGAAACTAAAATTTCATTGGTACCGACCATGACCTGCTTGCGTACTGTAAAATTACGGGGAAACTGAGCCTTGCGACCATTTATTACAAAAGAGCGGCCTACCATGTAGAAAACTTGAATGTGTTGTATAAACACTAAACGTTATCCACAAACTACGTACTTTTAGAACAATTATTAAACTAATCCTAGCATAAAGCTCTCGGTGAAAGTTTGTTTAATTAAGCTATGCATTATTAATCTCCTGAATGGTCATTATATTTCGCAATAATCCTAAGCTTCAATATTAAGTCTTGAACTGACGTGTATTACTTTCTTCTCTCTAATCTTTGGAGATTTGATTTTTTTTATAGAATAAGTGACACAATCGAGCACAAGGTCCAACTGATTGTAAGTGGATACTGCGGCCCAGTGGCATCTAAATCAATTCTCGGTTAGGAATCAAAATGCCGATGTGTCGTCTCGTCTTATTTTATTCAACATAAAGAATCATCAATATTGGTTCAGCATTGACGTAGATATTGTGTAACCAAATACGAAAAACCAAAGATATATTGTATACTGAGGTGCAAAACACATAAAGTCAAATTGAGATCCTCAATCTTTTTTTGAAGTCAGATAACAAGAATCTAAATTACAAACATGAAATCGAAACATGTGTAATAATATTGGTATAAGGAAAACACATGTGTACCTTGTTAATATATTTGTCAAGCTATCTAACGACGCGACATGTTGACGGCAGACAAGCGACATAATAAGACTAGCGTAACAGTATCTCCTGCCTCTGGTGACATGTGACACTTGCCTTACATGACATTAAATATAATATTTTTTGAACGCCATTAAATTAAAAAAAGTTGCATCCCATAGGATAGCCAGCTATCAGTTCTTTCACAATGTTTCAAATGGATGAGTTGAACCCCACAACTTTTAAGGTTGTGGCCAGTAAACTTAGATTACTGTCGTTTTAACTGTTATGCGTGAACATTATTAAAAAGTGCACACTCTATTTCCGTACTAAAAACACTGCCAACTTCCTGACTCCGAGTTGTTGCTGAGAGTTTCTTTATAGAAAAATCCAAAAACTGAATATGACACGACCCGAGATTTGAATTCGGGGCCACTTGATCAGTACCTACTCGCGCTAACAACTAGACCTATGAACGGTCTGTTCTGAAAAGCCGTGCCCAGCAGTGGAATTAACTTCAAAATTATTTAAATTGTTATTTTTGAAATGATTGTGTGCGAAATTATGTAAATATGTAATGCAATGTAACAGTGAATGCTGTCGAAGAGTAGGTACCGCTCAAATACTGAGACTGTAGGGTGCAAACAAAACACTGTCTACCGTAATGCCTTGCTAATGGTACCAAATTTATAATAAGAACAAAATTTAATACAATGCCTGAGAGTCTTGTATGTGACAAAACCATGCTGCTATCATATATTATGTCTGCAGCTAAAAGAATGGGACGGCTCGACCGGGAAAGAACCACACTCTCACAGAACACCATCGTCAAATATCAGCTTAATGCTGCTGCCCTTCGTGTGGTGAGTGTTGATAACCGGAATCCTTTTTACTGGTTTTGGTATTCCATCTTAATCCTCAGGAGTGACAATGCATCTGCATATTGATTCTTAATCGAGGATAGATGTAAATGTCTATGGGCCGCGGCATCCACTATATATACTATCAGGGGGACTGTGTGCTCGCTTCTGTATAAATTAATTCTATAAAAATATAATCTATAAAAAAACTGACGTCGTATATGAGCACGCGCTTCAATTAGGTTACGTAGAAAGAATGAATGAGGAAAGAGTGACAAAGCAAATTTATATGGCAGATGTGAACGGCAGAGTCAGGAAGGGACGCCCTAGAAAAAAGTTTATCGACCAAATTGGCGATATTTTGAAAATGTGCCACGTTAAAAGTACCCTTAACCGACGAGCATGTATGCGAAGATATATGTATGTAAAGGAGGCGAAAGAGGTATGTCAGGATCGTGCCAAATGGAAGTCCGTAGTCTCTGCCTACCCCTCTGGGTGACAGGCGTGAGTTTATATTTTTTTATGTTTGGGGTGCTTTACAGCACCCATGGTCACGGGAGGAACTGATGTGTTTGACGTCCTGGTGTCTTAAAGTTTGCTCGACCAGCCTCCGTTTTTGAATATGGTGATACTCAGAGTAACATTAAATTATCGTTTTGTTCACGTATCAAATACGATTATGTATGCGTTCCTTGCAGTTTTATGGCTGTATACGGTACTTGTAATTCTAATAACATTCTGGTGCTTCAGCATAAAAGCCACTCACCGCAGACTCCTTTCCGTTTTATGGCTCACATCGGGTGTTTTCGAATAATGAAATTTCCATTAGCATAAGTGCTTCAAATAATATTGGTGTATCAAACATTTTAATAATATGAGAAAAATCAATAAAGTAATGTTACGTGGTTGCTGCTTACTTGAAATGCTTAGAATGTAAGGTAAGTTAAATAATAAACTTTTAACAAAAAGCAAAATATAATTATTTTTTACCCTATTTAGTAAACTTAGGAATGTCGCAACCTCTTTATCGTCTAAAGTTCATCCTATATTTTCTCCCTAAGAGGTGGAATTGTTTCTCTAACTGTAAAAATGAAATTTAAAAAAATGATAATAATTGATCTTACTAATATTGTTTTACATAAATATCATTATATGCGAAAATACTATTAATTATTAAGCCGTATCACTTCAAACAATCAATGACGGTATTAATGAGCTGTTCGGTTATCAAGATTAAGATATCGTGTTTTAAAATTTGATAGTAACCATATGATATTACGCAAACGGTAACTCAATTTTCACATACTCGAGATTCACATTGAGAGAGAGAGAGATTAACATATTCACATAAAATCGATCGAAATGTCCACTATATTTGTAATAGCGTGAGCATAATTGTTGCGTGTTTTAGCTAATTTTAGCGTTGTAATTATTTCCGTCGGGACTGCCTTTAATCTTGCTTCGAATATCAAATATTGGTGATCTTAGATTATTATGTTGGCGTGTCAAGCTAATAGCCTACATAGACTCAAAGCCGTAGAGAAATAATTTTGTTTCATAATTTGTAGTGTATTAAAACTACGGTATAATATATCAAATCGTCTTATAATACTATAATTAACCGTGATAACTGTTTAATTAGGATTATAGCTTAATTGCTAAAAACATTGTGTTGCTCTAATATTTGGATAATTTCTTTAGTAAGTATAACATGCAAGCCTTCTAACGCGAGCATCTTAAGCTAACTAGGAGTAGGCACAGGGAATATTAGTGATGATTAATAACATTGCTAGTATTATAAAAAAATATTACATAAACTTTGGACTAATTTTAATTCATCATTAATAATAATCTATACTTGAATAAAACATGGTAAATATACAAATGCTTTTAGTTATATTTTGCACACATGTTTTGCTATTTTAATATAATATAGCACGTAAATTAAATTAGTATCTACTTATAATTTAAATTTAACTGATATTACATTGAACTAAAAACATTTTAATGTAATAAAATAACTTATATGATATAAAAATTTCACAAATTAAACCTTTTTATTCAAATCGTATTTTTACAATTCAATGACCTGCAACGGTTACTAAGACCGTTGTAGATCAGAAGGTAACTTCTTGCTGTAAATTTAAAAAATCATAGTCAAAATTAAAACTTTACATTCATTTTAGGGTTGCTTAAAGCTCTTACGAACGCCAAGATTTACTTCAGTTCACAAAAACAAGACTTCAGACAAGAACCCGCAATAAACTCTATTTTTTGAGTTGTGTGAAATAATGCCTATAATTTTAAAGGTCTTATTTCAAGCGCAAAGTAAATATAATTATTATAGTTCTATTCAATTTCGTACAAAAACAGTTAAATTAAAAACTTCAACCTCTATGTTACCACCCTTAGAGATTAGACTCGTTTTTCCAAATTTTTGGGAAGAGCACCCCTGGATCAGAATCATCTAAATCGGATCACTATTGACGAAGATATTTTGTTTTCTTTTTGTATGATATAATAACAAAAAAACGTGAAAAAAGTAAATGAATTGTGAACCTCCTACTGTTTTTGAAGTCCACTAAGAGGGAGAAAAATGTAATCTACTTACATTTAAAAATATCTTTCGTAAGCAATATCTTTTGTATTGGAAACGAATGACATATAAGTGTAAGCCTACGAAATTCGTAAAAATTTATAATAATTTTCTGAGCTAGTCTTTAGTGAGCTACGCCATTACGGAATAATACATGATGGTTACCGCGTGAATTAATTACTCCACATTTAATCCTGTTGTAACGATCCCCCCCCCCCTCTATATAAAAAAAAATTTATAATATTAAATATATCCCCTTTTCAATAACATTATATATATGTGACCAGGATAAATATGTTTTGATCTTTCTAAATGATCTTTCAAAAGGTTTATTAATAGGCCGTTTTTAATATTTTGGCGTGATCGTCTTAGTTAGGACCCTTATTTACGTTGTGTTTGTTTAGTAACTTAGTTCTTTTAGGTGTCGTTTGGAAGAATGAATATTCACTAGAGCAATTGAAAGCTGTTGGTAGTGCCTTATAAGCTAAGTGAACCCCGTTCACGAAGACAGGGCTCGAAAAAGGTTAAGAACATAAAACGTCCCTATTCCACTTGTATCAGGTTTACATTATTAATTTATTATTATTTATCCCTTCCCGCTTGGAAAAGGCTCACAATATATTTATACAAAAATACCCGATACAAGGGTTTCGCTCTCCTACATTTATTTAAAAAAAAATGTAGGGGAGGTACACGGCCCCACGCACACACGCCGTGCACGGTGAGTGCCAACCATTTTGATGCACTCCCCCCGAAGGGAACGCTAATTCGGGAACTGGACCGTAGTCCACAGCAAAATAACTGGCGAACCAGTAAAAGAGGCTTGGCCCCTTATTAGTGCGTAAGCACAAACATCGACCGAAGTCGCGCATGTCAATGCGTGTAAACGCCATACAGAATACGAACGAATCCAGCCACAGTGAATGTACGTCACACGGTTTAGGCAAATAGGCACACTGGCCGTAAACCCTTCGTGAGCGCCACCACCTGCCAGACCGCCGCTCCTGCAGACGTGATGTAAGTGTATGGCATCACCACCAATTGCATGATCAGCACGGCTACTAGCCGCAGAGCGTGTCGTGAGACTACTGCTCACCTCAAGGGAATGGGGTCCCACGTTGTGCGGCTTTCAGCCGCAGCCTTGAGAGTCTCCTCAGATCCTCCCGCCAGCTACCACCCGCATGAGGTCGACACATATGCTCCACCAACCAATACAACGGCAGATATAGCCAAAAGGCAGTTAGAAGATAAGAGTAATAATTCGCCATCAGAAAGGGTTTGTGTCACTGACGTTGAGTAAATGCATTTTCGATCATGTTTGTCTCACCCACCAACAAGTTGCCTTCAATCATTCAAAGGTGGGAAAGTTACAGAGATATAATATTATGTTGTTATATAAAACATCGTGGAGGGCAGACAGTCTGCAGCCCCGCAATGAAGGGACCCGACTTGGGCAAAGCTACTTAGGTGTGAGTCAAACCAAGACGCAGAGAGCGCCATTGAGAATAGCGTCCCACCAAACAACCATCGCAGAGACGCAATGCTGCAGAACGCAACAAGCATCAATACGACTATCGTCAGGCTTACACCATTCCAAGGTCCCCCATACATCCTAGCAGACATCACCACCCGTATACCTCCATCGACCAGAACCACAAGAGAGCGTCGAATCAGGCGCAGCACACCCGCAGATCCATCACAAGACGCAATACCGCAAGTAGCAGTAAGCATCAATGCAACTATCATACGGCTGGCGCCCCCTCACAACACACCCAACATGATCCCTATCGACTTTGGTAACAAAGTTGTTATTGTTGTTATATAAAAAATATCACCAAAGTATCATAGTAGCACGCTACTAAGACACCAATGAACAAAACTCCACGTATCATAGCGCTAATGCACTAAGACATGAAGCTGAGTATGCCTGTTACACTTAAAAGTGCTATCAAACACACTCAACATCCCCATCCGAAAGATAGACGACACATCGCTATGCGCTACGACGCCGCCCACAAACGGTATGGGTGTGCGATGTCCACGGGAAAGCCGTATTGCTACAACAAACCCGCTTACCACCGACACTAAGATGTTAATTGTATACCTCCATCGACCAGACCAACAGGAATGCGTCGAATCAGGCGCAGCACACCCGCAGATCCATCACAAGACGCAATACCGCAAGTAGCAGTAAGCATCAATGCAACTATAATACGGGCGGCGCACCCTCACAACACACCCACATGACTCCTATCGACTTTGGCAACAAAGTTAGTATTGTTGTTATATAAAAAATATCACTAACGTATCATAGTAGCACGCTACTAAGACGTCAATGAACAAAACTCCACGTATCATAGCGCTAATGCACTAAGACATGAAGTTGAGTATGCCCGTTACACTTAAAAGTGCTACCAAACACACTCATCATCCCAATCCGAAATATAGACGACGCATCGCTATGCGCTACTACGCCGCCCACAAACGGTATGGGTGTGCGATGTCCACGGGAAAGCCGTATTGCTACAACAAACCCGCTTACCACCGGCACTAAGATGATATGTCTAGGACACATCGGTTAGCGAGTCCAAGTTTACCTCGGACCAATTGCTCGTGAAGCAGCACACACGCCACCATAATATTCCTTTTCAAGTCCCTAATAAGGACTAGTCATTTTGCTACAGTACTAGGAGCAGTCAGTCACCCGACCACCCCATACAATGCTTATGCATCAAGGAGACCTCCTAAATATTGCTTTTGTATCATAGACCTTACTTTCATAAGTCATGTATATATAGGATTCGAACCCACGACCCTACTATTGTAATGCATATTAATCATAGAGACCTTCTATAGTATTGCTTTTGAATCACAGACCTTACTTTCATAAATCATTCATATATAGGATTCGAACCCACGACCCTACTATTGTAATGCATATTAATCACAGAGACCCTCTATAGTATTGCTTTTGAATCATAGACCTTACTTTCATAAATCATTCATATATAGGGTTCGAACCCACGACCCTACTATTGTAATGCAAATTCATCATGGAGACCTTCTATAGTATTGCTTTTGTATCATTGAGTTTAATATCATAAGTCCCTAATATAGGACTAGTCATTGTGCTACAGTACTTCAGGCAGTCGGGCTCCCGACCACCCCATATATATGTACAACTGCAGGTATGTATCTCCGGCACCTCATCCATACAAGACGTCTATACGTGAACACCTTCCATAACTTAGGAAAATTTTCTTTAATACATGAACTCCTTCAACAACTTAGAAAATTTCATCTATACGTGAACTCCTTCCACAACTTAAAAAAAAATTTCTTTTATACACGAACACCTCCCATGACTTAAACAATTTTTAACAAATTTTCTAATTATCTTATAAACGTTATTTAACTTAATTTTATAATATTTTTTGACTTGTATTTCTATTATTTATTTTATTTTAAATATTTTTACAAGTTTTTTATGATAAATTTACTTATTACGAGAAACAATAATTTTGCCTTTAATTTGCTATGTTATTGGGATAATGTCTGAAATATATTAACTTTATGTTTATTAATTTAACTTTATTGCTTAATATATATGTTTTAAAACTATTTTTGACGCCCCTTTATATTGAATTTAATTATTAATAATAATATTGAGCCGTCACACTGTGAAGAGTTGCAATAACGCGAAGCCGCAACGAGTTTTCTGTTATTATATTCGATAACCGAAAAATATTACAACCTCTGATGCCTTTGTATTATGTTTGCGAGTTCAAAAATCTTACGTTTTTCAACTTCCCCCTATGAAAATATATGATTTTCGAAAATCAGGAAGTTATTGGTTTCACTCCAGTTTTCAAAAATCGAGGTTTCATCAGATCTCGACGTTTTGAGGTCCTAGGAAGCTATTCTATTTCTACGAAGATGCTACTATGTCTGTATGTTTGTATGTGTGTGCGTGTGCGTATGCGTGGGTGTGTTTTCTTCGGGTTTTCTCCGGGTTAGGTACGTGTGTGTAAATTCTCACAAGACTACTCCAACCGGTCAATCACTTCACACTCGTAGTATGTCGGTTTTCTTAATTATGTACTTACCCCATACTTTCGGACAATACATTGATTATGACATTATTCGTGGTCTTTGTGCTTTCACTACTCTGTACAATAGAGAAGAAGAGAGTTAATCGCTTTCCGAGAAACGTATAAATGATTAATTTGGCTAATGTAAATTAGTAAAAATGCAGCCTATTAGGCAGCCTCTACCAAAAAGTACCTTACACAAAAATATTACCTCAAAATAGAACTTACCAAATTCGAGCAGCGTTCTTTGGTTTACCACTTAGGTAATATTTATTGCTTTTACTAGCTACTACTTTAACGTATGGTAGTGAAAGTTGGGTGTGGCAGAAGAAGCACGAGAGTAGAATAAATGCGGTAGAAATGCGGTCGCTAAGGAGTATGTTAGGGCTGAATCTGAGTGACAAGGTGAGAAACTGTGTGATAAAAGAAGAGTGTGGTTTGCAAGATGATGCGGTGACCAGGATTAAGAAAGGAATGCTTCGGTGGTTTGGTCATGTAGAAAGAATGAATGCGGAAAGACTGACAAAGCAAATATATGTTGCAGAAGTGAATGGAAGAGTCGGAAAGGGACGTCCTAGGCGGAAGTTTGTCGACCAAATTGGCGATATACTAAAAATGGGCCAAATTAAGAGTACCCTTAACCGACGAGCATGTATGCGTAGGTATATGAATGTGGAAGAGGCGAGAAAGGTATGTCAGGATCGTGCTAAATGGAAGTCTGTAGTCTCTGCCTACCCCTCTGGGTGACAGGCGTGAGTGTTTATGTTTATGTATTATTTTACTACCGATATTCACATTTATGGTCGCTTAAACGCGTGTAAACCGCTAAATTTACGATTTTCAATACAGACATGACTATTGTCACCTTACGCCACACATCGAAGCGCCTGGTAATTTATGACGGCAAACTTTTATCTGGCAATGTACAATATTATTACTAGGCGTTAGTAATTAAAACGAATTATGTTAATATTTTTTTTGTATCGTAAAAGGTCGAAAATGAAGACGGTAGGCACCTTCGGAATCACAATACAAATATTTTTAAAAATAATTTTTTCTAAATTTATATACACAGAGTTTTGGAAGGGAAATAATTTTTAGATATCATTTACCTTGTGAAGGAACCGAACAAACCTACAAAAATGTTTTAACGTTTAGAATTACTTCTGGTAAAAGTTCTAGTGAACAGAAATACATGAAGTTTCGATAGTTCTTTTCGTATTCGGCCTTAATATTTCCACTTACCATCAGGTGGACTGGGCGTTAGTTTGTTACCTTTATTCTATAAAAAAGTTACGTGGCGCTAAGCAAGCGGACATCTGCACTTAGTCATCTCCATCATCAAAATCCATTTGCCAAATTCTACCTGTAAAGTCCTAGGATTAGCATTTCCGTTATTGACAATGACTTTTGTTGGTTTACGTTACCTTATTTCTAAATACAATTTAGGTTGGAAAACTTTTACAAAGTATCCACGTAAAATACGAGTCGATATTACAAACGCGTGAGTTTTACGAATAGAAGTGCCGCAGTCTTTTATAAGCGGCCGCGATTTTGTCAAGTGGGAATTTTACTTCTACGTGCTTATTCGGGTGGGCTAAGTCAGTATTCCTTGTAAATTACTTCAGTAGTCTAAAGTTTTAGAATTAATATATAAAACTTACTTGAATATATTTTTATCAAACAGAAGTAACAAACGAACTTGCAGTTCACCTGATGATAAGAAGCTACTGCAGTCCATGAACACCTTCAACCAACATCAATTCAAAAATGTCATAGATGAGCTAGAAGGAATGCCATTTCTTTTAAGGGTCTCCGGTCCTCTGCACTCAACATACGAAACACAGAGCATTACGCTGCTATTTCTTGCTGATAGTCTGTGAAAGCGTGGTCCTTCCTTAGTCGAGCCGACCCATTTCTTGCTGCAACAATAATAAAATACAGCGTGACTCTACCAAGATTTGATAAGTGAAACACGTGTACGAACAATTTACTTTTTTATTAATATATAATTTACTTTTTTGTAAATATATTGTTCACGCACGTGTGGCAGCCATTTATAAACATCCCTCGCTGTGAATAATTTATATTTGATTTGGCAACCACTCCCGTTGTTCTTTGAGAACGTTTGTAAATAGTTGCGTAGGACTTGAACTGTACAATACTGTATTTAATAATATTATGAAAACTAGCACAAGAAACAATTGAATTTTGTTTTTTTTTTTTATTCCTTTGTTATGAAGAAATTAAGGCGGCTTTATTTCCATATGGGCCGATTTAATATTTCAACCGTCAACAGTTATCCATCGAATAAGTTATAACCCAGATGAATGTGAAATATTTGAACTATTCATTCTAATTCATACAACTTATTGGAAACTCGATCCTTAGTTAAACTTTAGCCTATATTAGGCATCTCGCATTTAAGCATTAAAATGCATAAAAGCATTTTACAATGGTAAAAATTAAGGCATTCAGCTATACATAACAAATCTCAGAAACATTATAACTTTTATATCTTCATCCTCATCATCCAACACAGACCAGGGCGCGCGTGGGTCTCTTCCGAATCCTGGCGATTAAGATATGAATGACTTATCATAGTCACCTAATAGTATCGTAGTGGTGACATCCAGAAATTGGCCGTCCACTACCTTTTGATATGGTCGAGGAGTTATGCATAATATTTGTGAACAGGTGTTGTTAGCAGGTCTGCTGAACTCGCTATACACTAAAGAACTATACGCACGCACGTTCGTGAAATACCTAAATTTTTCAAACGTGACCCGCAGGGTTATTCACAATGCGTCGGAATGATTTCTCTCGGAAACGGAAGAGTTTCGTTCGACAAGTTTTCGATCCGAATGTCACAGACTTTGGTATTCACATCTCTCGTTTTGGATTCGACACGGAAAGTGTTTTGAATGTCAGTGGGAGTGCATTATATATTGTCTATGCGTCGGAAGTGACCTCCGTCCCTCATACAATTTTGTAATGTTTATATAGAAAGATAGTCGAAAATGGCACTACACTATAAAACGTTAAAGTCTTCAAATATGTCATATTTTTGATACAAATATTGTTAATTAATCTAAATTTTCGATAAAATAATATTACTTTTAATATACTTTATTACTTTTAATATACTATTACAGATTAGAGGTTAAAATTCTTAATAAAAATGCACTCAAAACAAAACTTGTAATATTAATCTTTTGTAACACTTTTACAATATTAATCAGCAATTAATGATTTAAGGAAATATCTAATTCCTAGCACAACCACTCTCTCCGACCATTCGAGCCAAAGTGACCCTGCCACCTCCCACGGCGACCGGCTTTCTGGGCTCGAAACCCCACCACTGCGGTGACGCAATCATTAGCCACGCCCCCTGTCTAGTCATCGCGTAACACGGCCTCTCCTGACGGGCGGTCGTCCTCGTCCGCAACCTTGATGTGTTCGGGATTTGATCTCGGCTCATCCTCCTCCGAAGTATCATGTAACGAGTCATCAGACTCCACTAAAAGTTGGAAATAAATTGAACACATTAGAATTTATCATTACGGTTCATAATAAGCATACTCCTTACAAAGCAATGGTTCATACTTCATGACATTACATTCGTTTCTCTTACAAAACCGTTCAAACCATTCATCACATTCATGCATATCGATCTCTGGAGGCCTCCCATACAACAGTTGCCTATGCTACGGTAGTGACTAGTATACCGTGACAGCACCCCTTTTGGGCCATCTGTCCTGCCGTGGTAGAGAATTACACTCGATACCAACGTGAACATGAAAAACTCCGAATGAGTAGTTCATCTGCCGTGACAGAGAAAACATCTCAATGTCAGCGTGAATATGGAAGAGATTCTTTCAGAACCCTCCATCTGCCGTGGTAGAGAATTACACTCGATACCAACGTGAACATGAAAAACTCCGAATGAGTAGTTCATCTGCCGTGACGGAGAAAACATCTCAATGTCAGCGTGAATATGGAAGAGATTCTTTCAGAACCCTCCATCTGCCGTGGTAGAGAATTACACTCTATACCAACGTGAACATGGAAAAACTCCAAATGAGTAGTACATCTGCCGTGACAGAGAAAACATCTCAATGTCAACGTGAATGTGTGTAAGCACACCAGCTTATGCATACAGCAAAACATAAGCAAAACACCTACATTACAATAAAGCGTAATAACATCGGTACCTTACAAGCAAAAAAAAACGCAGCACACGTCTCGGGAGTCCACTCTGCTGCCCACTGCACCAAGTTTTCAGCTGCAGCTCCAGTACGCTTCCCGTACGAGCCAGCCAACAGCTCCAATTTGTACCGATCATGTGGAAGTCGTTCCAATACCTTGTAAGGTCCACGCATACAGGAATCTAATTTTCCCGCAGACTGTGAAGCCTTAATCACAAATACCTTGTTTTTTACTGCAAACTCGTTAGGTGATCTACGGTCCTTATTCACCAGATTGTTTTGTTTTTGCTGGTTGATAAACAATAGTGACGACACTCGCTGTCTCTGCAGTACCATAAGCGCTTGGCGGTTTGGAGTAGCAATATCTACCGCAACGTCTCGGACAAGTATAACAGGGGTGGAAGAGTCTCTTCCAATAAGCAATTGAAGAGGATACATATTAGTCGTACTGTGTTTTGTACTATCTAAAATAAGTTGGGTTTTCCACAGTACATCAGACCAACTTTGGCCTCTATGGTTGACTTCAATAGGAAGAAGGTTTAGTAGAGTTCGGCAATAACGCTCAGCCTGTCCATACTCATGGTGCATATTTGGCGTAATGTAGTGAATGTCGCTACCGAATGAGTTTACCATATCTTGAAAAGCGGTGCTCTCAAACATTCGTCCTCGGTCCGTGACCAGGAGTCTTAGAGACACAAACATCGAAACCGCGTCAGTAAAGGCTCTTTTCAATTCGTCAGTGTCCTGACGATGGAGGGAATACAGAATACAGTATTTCGTAAATGCATCAATAATGATCAATACGTACTTCTTAGTTAAACGCGCAATATAAGCTGTTCGCTGGGCATAATTTGGAATATATCTTCTGAAATAGCCCACAAGGCGAAGGAACTGTCGAATTTGTTTGACGCTTCGAGGCTTTGGGGAATCGATCAGAGCCTGGACCTTACGCATGCTCGGCCTAACCTGACCATTATTGATAAGCCTCTCAAGATATTCTATATCACTGCTAAGAAAGGTACATTTCTTGAGATTGATAGAGAAACCTGACGAAGTAAGGGTTTCTAGGACTCGTCGTAGAAGGGCTAATCCTTCAGGTACAGTACAGTATCGGATAGCAAAAGAACGTCATCTATGTACACAAGGACCGTTCCTGATTCGATGAAAGATTTGAGCGTCTCTGAAATGATCTTTTGATAGAATACTGGAAGCATTAGAAAGGCCATAAGGGATCTTAACGTATTCGAAGTGACCCTCTGGGGTCACGAAAGTGGTTTTGGCGATTGACCCTGTTTCCATAGGCACCTGATGAAAGCCAGTCGCTATGTCTAAACTCGTAAAGAATCTACTTGATCCTAACCTATCTATATGATCCTATATGAGTGGCAAAGGAAACTTATTCTATACAGTACGTGAATTCAAGAACCTATAATCTACGCACATTCGATTTGTGCAGTCTTTCTTTTTGACGAAAATTACGGGGCTTGCGTATGGTGATTCGGATTCACGTATAATGCCTTTAGCTATTAAGTCTTTAACTATACTTCGAACGCGAAGCTTCTTATCATACGATAATTTGTACGGCCTACAGCATACTGGTTCATTGTTGGAAATTTCTATTTTCATACTACCTGTCGTGACTGTGGTCGAAGCCGTGCCGGTTATAAAGAACCTTAAAAATTTATTAATTAACCAACGAAAGCTGTTCTTTCTCTTCACCTATCAGAGGTGTGTTCACGTTATTAATACCGAAAGCATGGTTTACCGGTATAGGTATGCCTGTACGGGTCAGAATTTGAACACCATTCTGTTGCATATATATGATGCCCTCACGATTCAAAATATCGGTGCCTATAATGACCGGAGTACTGATGCAATTGTGGGGTACCACATAAAAATCAGCTTCGATAGATATGTGAGGTAGCTCCACAATTAATGTCACAAACGAGGTACATTCAATAAGCTGGCTTCCTATACCACACAAGGCGCGATATGTTGGTTTTCGGTTAGCCTTAAAGTGTTTTAACAAAGAACTCGATATGAGTGATGTACAGGAACTACTCTTTACTAATAAATCAATCGGTATGCCTGCGATTACCGCGCTTGTAACATCGATTGTTGATCTCGAAACATTACTGTCTAATTTACTACAAAAATTAACATCGTGTGGGTTGAGTTTTGTCGACTCTGAACTTTGTTTGATAAAACAGTTACTAATTCCGTGACCATTATTTTTGCAAAATGAGCATGTTACATAATGTGGGGATTGCGTGTTAGACGGTGACGACCCCAAACTATTACCTAGCCGCGTTCTTTTAGCACTCATACAGTCTATACGTTTATGCCCAAACCTTCCACACAAGTGACATTTTAAATCGCCAACTCCCTTTTTATTTTCGTTTCGTCGGGTAATGGTCGATCAATGACTAGAGCGCGATCCACGAGATATATCGCGGGTAGACGAAAAATCATTTTTAGGTTTTACGTACATCGACAAAAATTGCACTAAATCGTTGGGTTGTAGCTTTGCATTAGTAGCTGCAGCTTTAATGTGAGGATCTGTGATGCCTCTCAATACTATAGCAATAATTAGTTCGTCAGATAGTCCCTTAACCAAACCTAACCTTAACAATGAACGTCTAGCGTATTCGGCGTAAGTCGCGTAACTTTTAGAATCTTTGGTCATCGCTTCGTAGAGAATAGACGCAATATCGACGGTTCGCGGGCACAACATTTTAAATTCTCGTTTGAAATTCGTCCATGAACGATCGGCGCTAGACCACTCGTTAAGCCACACACGTGCTTCTCCCTTTAAAAATTACCGATTCGCGATAGACACTCGTTATCGTCCCATCCGTTAGTTTCTTTAGCCCTATCGACCTCTTCGCACCAAACGTCGATATTGTGAAGATGAGGGTCAAAGTTAGAAATATAATAATTATTAGACCTTACTTTAACCAGCGAAGTGATGGCCCCCACGATTCTGCCAGTTGCATTCCCGCCTGTGGCAATGCTCTCCTGTGATAACAAATGATGCGCGGCCTGCCGTCGAATTGCCGTCATGTGCGACGTCGGTGGCTGCGAGCGCGCTGGTGAGCACGGGCAGCACCGAACGCGGTGCCGACCTCGAAGATGTTGATGCAGCCTGTAAAAGTGGCTCGGACGGCGGCGGCGGTGAAGTAAAACGTTCCTCGAGCGCATTCAATCTAGCAAGGATAGCATCCAGAATATCCTTATTCGAATCACGCTTGCGTTTACGAGAGCGAGATCGTTGCTCGGATATTTTGAAATTTGTAAACCGAAAACTAAACAAAAAGAAAACTACGAAATCGTTAAAATCTAATTACAACACTAATCTTTTTAATTTTAATATTAGTCAGGTGTTCCGAAAGCGGGTAGGCAACGAAGCACTATCCCACTTCTGATATTACAGATTAGAGGTTAAAATTCTTAATAAAAATGCACTCGAAACAAAACTTGTAATATTAATCTTTTGTAACACTTTTACAATATTAATCAGCAATTAATGATTTAAGGAAATATCTAATTCCTAGCACAACCACTCTCTCCGACCGTTCGAGCCAAAGTGACCCTGCCACCTCCCACGGCGACCGGCTTTCTGGGCTCGAAACCCCACCACTGCGGTGACGCAATCATTAGCCACGCCCCCTGTCTAGTCATCGCGTAACAATACTTTATTCTATATTTTCATAAACGAAAATTAATCTTTTTACTAACATACTTCGTAAATGCTATTTTATTGTCATTTCGTTTCGGAGCAAAACAAGAGTTGTCGATTGTATTGTTGTCACTTAGCTTAGTACTCTTATTAGTTTGTGGTTGTCACTAAATTTAAATCTTTTTTTTTTGTGTGATTTAAATAAAATAATAATGGAAATTCCTGTGGTGAGTGGAGCTATTCAAGTTATTTAATTCTTACATCTTGATTTCTTTGATTTTAGTACCTAATAAGTTTGTTGATTATTAAAAATATATTCATACTTCTGTGAGCAAAGAAATTTAAAAAAACGATTGAAAATGTACATTAAAAATTTTACCTATTTAGTCTAGTCTTCATTGAAACTAATTTTAGATATATTTTTTGTATTTCAGCAAAAAAGAACACGTGTTTCCTACGAGCAGCGTGAAAAAATGTTTGAATTCATGGTGGCGCATACCGATTTTGCCAGAAATCGTGTTGCAGGCGCAGATGCTGCCCGTAGGAAATTAAAACTGCAGACAGAACTAGCCACAATTTTGAACAGCTGTGCCACAGGAGCGACAAAAAGCTCCGAGAAATGGATGTCTGTGTTTAAGTGCTACAAGTTCATACATATTGTAGTGCTAGTCTAGTGGATCGCTTAAAGCCAACTTTGTTATGTATGCCTACAAATGTGCATTCTAACCTTTATTAATGCAAATATTTGATAGACAGATTCCTGAAGGTGATGCAGAAGTAGAAGCTGGTGGTGACGAAGATGTCGACAATCCGGTTGTGGATGATAGAAAAACAACGAGAAAACGTAATTATATTGATTACTTTTTATTGTTTAGTTATTATTTCATGTCTTAATATGTTGTATGTTATTGTAGAAGATAGACTTGAAGAGTGTCTAGAAGTTCAGGCTGCAGCCATGAACACGCTCTCACAGTCTATGAATAATTTGGCTGCAGCCATAAATAATTTTGCTGCAGCCCTCAAATCCATGGCCAATAAAAGTGATGAATGAAATTTAATCTAAGGTAGGTCAATATAGTTAAATAATTTTGATTCGTATGAATTATTTAAGTTTAATTAAAAGAATAAAAGATAATAAACAATTTATTATTTATAAATTGTTATTAATAAAATAATCTTTCTATTAATTGTCGCACTTGAAGGCCCCGGTCCTATATTTGTATCTCTCTATAAGGATCTGCTGTACTCGCGTCTGGTGCTAAAGCCTCTTCATCAACTATGTCGGGAAAACTAAGTCCTGCTGTTATGCACACATTGTGTAAAACTGCACATGCATTTACAATGCAGCCTACTTTTGTTGTTTCATACTCCATTTTTCTTAGTAAGCATCGAAACCTTGACTTAAGAACACCGAAACACCTCTCAAGACTGTTCCTTGACCTTATATGGGTATTGGTATATTGACTTTGAGGTGTGTTTTATTCAGCATTAAGGATCGGTGTGAGGGGCCGTGGCTCCAGGGGATATCCGGAATCACCTGTATTTCATATAAACAACTAGAACATTACAAATACTGTTTTGAGGTTATTTGTTTCAGATTTATCGAAAATATTGTTTATTGCAATACCTAGAAGCCAGCAAGCATTGCCTTCACCATTAAGGTTCATCATCACCTTTCGTAGTGCACTAAACCTCCATATAAAGGAATCGTGTGTTGCACCAGGATATCGTGCACATACATTTAATATTTTTAAGGAACTGTCACAAACCTATGAAAAGCGAATTTAATTAGTACACAGTTTAGGTCACTTGCATAATTAATATACAGAAGTCATAATGATCTTATTATTAAAATTCAAAATCAATGTCCTGAATTTTTGTAAGGTATTTGTACTTAAATATAAATGACACAGTTCGGAGGGATCAACAAAACAGAGTGTAGCTATGTGAAGAAATCTAATTTATTTACCATTTGTGCATTAAGGGTGTGTTCACCCTTTCTATTTACATAAAGTTCTTCACGTTGTGTTGGCTTCTTAAGTTTTATATGAGTGCCATCAATATAGCCCAATACTCCAGGAATTCCGAATTTTTGGTAATTTCTGCAAATGAAAATAAGACTGATTGTGATACTAGCTTCTTAGACATTCGAAGAATAAAACTATGTGTGTCAAGGTAATTAGGTTCCTACTTAGAAGATAATTGTTATTTTTTTAAATGGTTGTAGTTATAGTTTTTAAAATTTTAATAATTTGTTGTAATTTCTTATTTAAATGTTGACATGTTAAAATAATAAACTATTTATGTAATATGAAAGTATTTATTATTTATGAAGTTTTCTGACAAACTACTTGTAAACATATTTATGTCCCACAGCTACTTATGTGCACAACCTTCTCATAAGGGGTCTAGCCTTATATCTAACTCTTAGCTGCTTTGGGTATTTTAGGAAGACGGCACATACTGCTGCTGTCTGTAACCTGGCCAGTCCCTTAGTTGCCTACTGAATGAAAACCACATGGATCACTTCGAGATGGTAGCAGGTTTGTTATGTGGTAGCCACGCTACAGCTACATTACAGTTGTAGCGTGAATGGGTCGGCTCGACCAGGGGAAGGACCACACTCATAGAATACCAGCATAATGCTGTTGTGTTTTGTATGGTATGTGTAGAAAATTGGAGACCTTTTTACTGGAATTAAGGCATTCCAACTTAGTCCTCGGTGGTGACAACACATTTACATTTTGATACTTAATTGATAATAAATGTGGATGTCTATGAGCCACGGAATCCACTTACCATTACATAGACTGTGCTCGTTTGTCACCCAATGCAATGAAAATAAAGGTACCTAATTTATATTTGCATCGGGAAAGATCACCATAATTTTTGTATTTTAATTTCTTATTGATACATATACTTGATAATACCTATGTCATTTAAATCTTGAGATTTACCTTAAAAAAGTTGCTTCCATTTGAGGACGATTTGGAAAATTAATCCATTTTTTGATAATTTGAGGTTGATTTAGTGCGGCTACTGCCTCTCTAATGGCTCTGCTGGAAGTAGGCTGGCTAACTTTGAAGTCCACATCCTTTGTTAAACTTTTTTGATAGGAGCCTTGTGCGAAAAAATGTAACGCGCAGAGGAACTAAGTACCAAATGAGAATTAAAATAAGTAACAACTTAGGTACGGTACTGAGTTTACTATCTAGATACCTATTTACCTTTAGTTCTACAGGAAGTGAGCTGGAATATTGATGTTGTTGCCAAACAGGCTTTAAATCGTTCACAATAGCCAAGGCCAAGTCCGGGGTGAATCGGTAAGTTGAATGGAAGTTTGGGTCCTCATACGGATTCGACAAATCGCGAAACCGTTTGTTTCGGATCATTGTTTGCATCCGTAGTTTCTCCTTTTCGTGGTTGCGGACTCGCCTATGAAGAATTAATGCTACTATGCCTGACATTGCTTATATCTGTAAAATTAGAGATAGAAAACTTATAAAAACGCACCTTTCTTCCAAATATTCACAAAAATACAGTTTTGCAAATTAAATGCAAATATTGAAGTAATTATATGAAAATATGTTTTATACATAATTGCAATTAATTTATGTTACGTACCTTATACTTAGAAAAGCTTATTTATCTCTTATAATTATCAATATTTAAGTTTTCGCTAGCCTCAGGGGTCTCGTAAAGTTTCCGATGCGAACTGTCACAATTCCCGAAAACGAATGTCAAATTCATCCGAACGGCGAATGTGAATAGCGTTTCATTGTTTCCGTTCGAAAAGTTATCGAATCCGAGGCGATTGTGAATAGCCCTGCTGGTGGCTAACCTGGTGGTAAATGCCTGCTACCGCTCGTGAACTACAGCATACCAAGGGAATTGTTAGGCCAGCCACGCACTTGCCTTATAAAAGAGTAGATTCTTTTCCTGAAGGAAAATCCCTAAGTTATATCGGTATAATATTTGTGCTGCTTGCTGTTCAGCTGGGTGTGCTATGCACTTTAACGGCGTATGAAAGTTGCCAAGGAACAGTCACCGCCACATTTTCTATGCCAGTCGTTGGTCTACTGATCGCAAATGCAATTGTTGATCTTGAGCACCAGCCTCCTCACCACCTTAACCTCATTACCAGCAGGTACGCTTAAGATACAAAGCAGTCGATAATCAATTACAATTTCATAGGTCGTCGGCAAACCGAACTGCCGAAACAGACAGGTATGAAGTACAGGTTACATCCCCTTTGAGTACATCTGACCGCTGTCTGGTGAAATCTGTATCATCATATTCTCCACCTGATTAAGAATACCAAGGTGTTCGACGAATATAGCGGTGCAAGTCAGCTGATGCGATACTTCTTTGCATCCTATCCTCGGCGAGCGGACTGTTTCTCTTACGCGGATCCGTCGAGCTGCGCGGATTTGATAACCGATGTATTGCGTCAAGCTATGGAGTATTTTATCTCCTTTTCTGATGTTCTCACCGGTAGCAAAGCTCACCCATGGTTTAACGCTGAATGCGCTTAAGCTGAAAAACGCAAGCATTTAGTGTACCTGTCCAGGTTGACGCTTGAAACTGCAAAGCTCCAATATGAGCTTCAAGAATAGAACTTTCAACCAGGCTGCCAAGTCCTATAAAAAAGCATTACGGAAATCCAGTTTCGATGGCATTAAACATGTTGGCGCAAAATTCTCTGCCAAATAATCCGGCACTAGAGCTTTTTGGACACTTGCCAAAGCGGTCGAGACAAACTTCTGTCGGCCTTCATTGCCTCCGCTGCTGAAACCGGATGGCACACTGGCGCATACGGCTAAAGAAAAAGCGAGCTTGTTCACATCTCTATTTGCCTATAATTCACGTCTGGACGGTGGCAACAACATTACCACCTAAATTGCCTTACTGCGGGACCACTAAGTCAAAGGTTCGTATCACAAATAAGGAGGTTCTCAAAGCCTTGCGGTTTCTAGACGTGAATAAAGTTACTGGACCAGATGGTACATAAAAACACTCACGCCTGTCACTAAGAGGGGTAGGCAGAGACTACGGACTTCCATTTGGCACAATCCTGACATACCTCTCTCGTCACTTCTAATGTGGCCCATTTTCAAAATGTCGCCAATTTGATCGATAAACTGTCGTCTAGGGCGTTTCTTCCCAACTGGTACCAGCTATAGTTCTAAAGATTTGTGAACCTGAGTTGTCTGAGGTGTCAATAATGCCAAAATCCTAGAAACAGGCCAACGTGCAGCCTGTTCGAAAAAAAAGGCAGCCGTGCCGACCCTGCCAGTTATCGACCAATCGCAATTATCTCCATACTCTGCAAGATTATGGAGCGTATATTGAACGCCCACTTAATGGCATACCTAGAATAGAATGACGTTCTTAGTGACCGGCAATACGGGTTTCACCGAAATCGGTCAACTGGGGACGTTCTAGCGTATGCCACACACGTATGGGGCGAGACATTCGAGAACAGTGGGGAAGCACGTGCTGTTTCCCTTGATGTCTCGAAGGCCTTTGACAGAGTTTAGCAAGCTAGCCCTTTGGCTAAGCTTCCAGCGTACGGCTTACCACCTGATCTGATTGACTGGAATGGAATAGAATATTTTTTATTCAATATAGATCACAAGTAACTCTTATTAAAAGTCAATTTTTTACTTTACCACTGGTTCGAAAAAAAACCTTTCTGGCCAGGGTTGAATTCAGACCCTCAGAGATAATGTATATAGAAAATAAAATTATACTATTTGTCAAAAATAATATCACGTTCGATTGTTATGTTTCTTTTATCTTTTTTCCCATGTGCCGGGATTTTGGCGTCACGCGTCTCGTTTATCTATACGTTTCGTTTTTTGACAATTTTATTTTTATTTCTGTTTTATTTTAGTCTAAAGAACTTAGTGTAAGTTAAATTTTGAATATTTGTTCTTAATATATTTCATATTCAATAAGAGTAAAAAGAAAAGAGTACAAAAGAAACAACACCTACTTAATTGAAACTGAAAATCTAATTTAAAAATATTTAGAAATTCTGTTTTCAAACTGATTGCTTCTGGAGCACAGACTTTTTATCGTGGTAGCCCCACATTATAGTTGTATCAAGAATACAACATAAATGCATCGATCGAGCACCGATTGACCAGAAAGGGAGCTAATGCTAATTTTATTAAAAACGCGGTACTCATGTACAATACAGAAATTCTCGATATCGTAGGGTTAATATTAAAAAGTAAAAGGACCCAATAATAATACAAGTAGGTCGTCCATAAGGTTAATTTATGGTATTTTTGCTTAGTACTACATATTACACACTATGAAATAATGGTACAAAGAGGATAATTATACTACGAAATCCGACCCTGGTTACGTTGTGTTATGACGTTTGTATTATGACAGATGTGCAACTTTTTTTGTATGAAGAAGTTATGAGTAAAATATTAAGAAGGGCGTATCCTTCCTTTTGAAATCATTGAATTCCTCCCCCTCCCATCCATCACCGGACAACCAGACGTTCGGCCAGTCTCCACCCTTTCGTTGTTGACATGGCGTACTCGACTCGAGTAGCGCTATGAACGCAAACGCGTTATTGGACCAATCCTAGGTTGACAGGTTCGAGGGCCGTAGCCACCTTCTGTGAATCCGTTATGATTCAGAAGGAGGCTTCTGAGCGGGATCGGTAGAGGTCGGATCCCGCTCGGAGATGACGTTGCCAAGGCGTTAGTCACTGCCCTCCTCTTGAAAACGGTGTTCCTCTACCAGAAACGGGGCCTCCGCGGTTGCAGATGTTCGGGGCGGGGCCTCGAACGCCTAGTTATGTGACACCCGAAGAGGACCATTAATCGGCAGTGGTCACGAGACATCGTGGTAGCACTGAGGGGGTGCTGGGGGCAGCAAGTGTTGCCCCCGGGACATACTATTAGTGTAGCAAAGCGATGGAGGAGCCCCGGTTGCGTTCCGAACGGAGATCCCGGGATCACTCGTATACGCTGATGGTGACCACCGTGGGGTTTTAGCCGGTAGGAATCCGGCATAACCTTCTCGTTGCCCCCACATCGAATGGTGTACAATGATGGCAACCAACAGTATAATTAAACGTAAATCAGGTAAAAAGTATCACAAAAGCCTTCTTACCTAACTCGACTGAAAGAATTTCTGGATTTTCTCAAGTATTTCTGGGTGGTAAAAATAAATAGGTATCCATGAGGATTTCACCGCGAAAAAATGTGTTTTGTTGCGTAACGTCAGAATTATAAAATAATTATAGCCCATCTACGTCACAATGCTGGGCACATCCGCTCTCATATTTAAGAGGGTTATAGAGCAATTAATCCGCCGCGGCGCTCTAAGGCGTGTTGACTGACTTCGCATTTACAAGGCGGTAAGATTGGTTTTCTGCCATCTCCATCTGGGTACTAGGTACCATCATTTTGTCTATTTCTACCGCCAAGCAACAGTAACAGGATAAACCGCAAGAGACCACAGCAGGGTTGCCTACACTGTTGTGGTCCCTTTCGACTTCTTTCTGAAGGGTTTTATAAAACGACATATTTTTGAAATAATTTGTGTCCTTAAACATGCAGGTTCTTACCGATTTTTTCTTTACAGAGCATGTAGTAAAATTAGTACTTAAAATTGCAATGAACAATTTCATAGTTGCCGAGAGCTACAACGGCCTGTTACCTACATAAGAGAGACCTATCACGTAGAAAATTTGAACGTGATGTTAATCTAAACATTATCTATTAATACTACATACGCGGCGTATTGCTCCTTTTTGAACAACTAATCCTAACATAAAGCTCTTAACAAAAGTTTGTTAATTAAGCTGTACATTAATAATCCCCCCAACTGTCATCAAAGTACTGGTACAACATTTCACAATAATCATGCTATTTAAATATTAAGTCTTGAACTATTGTATATTACATTACTTGTAGATCCTTGAAGAATTGAATTGATTGAATTAGGGTGACAAACGAGCACAATTTCCACCTGATGGTAAGTGGATACTGCGACTCAGAGACTTCTAAATCTATTTTCGGTTAAAAATGATAATCAAATAATTTTCTACTCTCTTTATTCCAGTAAAAAGAGTCTCAGGTTTTCTACGCTTACCATAGGAATGATACAGCAGCATTGAGCTACCATTTTACGTTGATATTTTGTGAGGGAGTGTTACTTCCCTCGTCGAGCCGGCCCATTTGTGCTACTACCACATATACCTGTAGCATCGCTCTACTACAATTTTGGTATGGTATGTTGTTTCTTCTATCTGTACGAATATTTTATCTTTTTAATGGTTAATTTAAATATGTGAACATCACCAAAAACCCACCGCTTAATTTTTTTTTAAGTGACAAATAAGTTGACATTCCATCTGATGGTAGGTAGCCAATGCAGACCGTGAACACCTTTAACCAACTTAAAACAAATAAGAAGACTACAAATGCATTTTCATTTTTTTGTTTTGAATTCGATTACATTGTCTAGGCAGAGATGGAAAGAGAGGGAGAGGGATTGTCATAGGTGCCACGCTTTGTTGTGGTATCCTAGTTGTAAACCGCAAGTATTTATTATTGGCATTTCCCAATTTACTTAAAAGAAAACCTAAAAAAGTAAAATATAGTGATTTCTTTTATCTACGCGAACACTTCACGTTTAAATAAAACTAGATAAGTTAATACACGCCATAAAATCCGTAAAAACTAGTTTTATTAAAACAAAATATTCTGGATTTGACGTTAAATTTGACGCGTAAATAACATGCGTAAAATGAGACTCTGGACATCACAATGTTCGTTAGCCGCGTGCATTTGTTTGATTGCAAATACTTGAGCTAATCGCTCGGAACAAACTATCCCGCACAATAACACTACACAAATGTTTCGCCCGCATTTACGAGTAAACTCCATTATACTTTGTAACCGTCACCATTACGCATCTGTAGCCGAATTAGTTTGAAGTGGGCTGCTGGTGTATACGGACAACGTTAGCTACTTACCACCAATGCATCTATTTAAGTTTTATAAAAAGCATACATTCAGCAACTCGTTTTTGTGAAATGACATTCAAATTATGTTGCTGTTAATCGCCTTAACTAACAGCACTAACTAAAAATCAGGCGTTGCTTTCCGGAAATTAATAATATTAAGGATGTTAAAATTAATTTCTTAAGATTCGCGTAATTCATTACGCTTCTCTTATAGCAAATTGATTTTAACATCTCTAATTTAATCGAATTTTAAAAGGAAGGAGGTACACAATTCGACAAATTTTCTTAATCAATCAAACAATATATTATTATTTAACGTACATCAATACACATTAATACAAAAATATGAGGTCATGTCGCTTTAGAAGCAATTTCTTCCATACAAATTAAAATAGTTTTAGATTAGTTTAAGATGGGCTATTTTCAACTCCACGTCTAGGCGCGTATTTTGAGTTTAGATAGGAATATTATGAATTATTCGAACCATGAAATCTCCTCGAAGAAGTTGAACAGTCTTTTGATGTTGCAAGCAACTTCGGGGAGTGATCACGGCGTGCCGAGATGTTTAGCCCTGTGTGCAGCGACCTCCGGACGTGCCAGCAACATGTGAGCCGCCGTTTCCTCCTCCTCCATACTTACCCTGCACAGGGGTCCTATCTGTAATACCTATAGTAAATAAATACACAAAATCCATACAAACTTATTACGCGGTGAATTGTTGTACATAACGAATGGAGGGAGATGCTAATAATTAATTAGCAAATATCCGGGTATAAAATAAAAAGTTGTGACTTATCTACTGGCTTGAAGAGCGCCTCCGCCCTTCGTCGTCCGCCACCACTAACTCCAGCACCACTACTGCCAACAATTTTACACTAGGAAAGACACACCACCGTCGATAATATGACACGTGTTTAAGAGGGAAGAGGAAGTCAGCTCAAATTCTAATTTCGCCCCCACTTCCCCGCGCGTCGTATGTTATGTACCGATATGTTTGTAATCACTAATACTGTAAGTAGAAAGGTCGTTAGACACTTATTTCATTAGGTTTATCATATTTATGCCTGTTTCTTAACGCCAAGCCAGCCGCTTCTTATTTTTATCACGGTTATTTCCCATTTTAATTTTACGTCGTACTGTTGCGTAATGTATATTCTGATCGTAAGCGACACAACCTCCCCGTTCAAAGGCCACGGCGAAGTGACCGTGCTGCAGGATCCCGCTTCAAAAGGCCGATAGTTTAGGTAATTTCTTTTTACAGTGAAAATAATGGTATTTAAACAAAAGTAAATAACATAAGCACTGCTTTATAGTTAGTTCAGTTAGTATGCAAAGTTTCATCATCTTATTTAAAGTATTTTATGAATAACAGCGGTTTATTGTTTACTTTGGAGGCAACTTTGGATTTTTTTTCTATCGAGAAAATTTTACGAAATCGTGTTTTCGTCTAACATAATCACTAACATTAATCCTCAACTTTACCATATATTTATTTCAAAATTAATGCTGCAATATTTTCGGCATAACGAAGGATCTTGTTAAGCCATTTGACATTATATTTCCCCTTAACACTCACACTCAATGAGACAATTTCATTATGTAATTCGAGGCAATTTCTTAACTATGATCTGCTCCTGAAAATTTTTCTTGGTTATTTATTGCCACCATTACAAGTTGCTAGCAATTTATTATAAATATAAAATTTGACCAGTAGAGTTGAAGAAAATTTTCTTGTAAAATTGCGGTTCGAAACTACAAACGTGAAAGTTTTGTGGGTCACAGCCGTACTCTCTAAACTCACTCAAACTGTTACCCACTGGGAATATTAGTTTTATGCTCAACTGAATAGGTTTACTTTTTCGTTAAAAGTCTCAAGATAAGAGTCAACGTAACTTCGAAAAGAAATATTACGTTAAGTCTATAAAATACTTGCATATTAATTTAAAACTACATAAAGATACAAGAGAAAATCTTAGTGTAGGGGTAACGTTTTTTAAAGAAAAAAAAACTTAAATTCTGAAATATGAGGGTGCAGGAAAATGACCACCGTTCTGTCCCTGTGTGTTTTTATTGAAGATAGCTTTATATGTAATGATTCCGCGTTTTTGTCACTGAATTCGAAAGGATTATCATTGAATGGATCTCCGGATGGTTAAGATTTACAATTGAACCCATAAATGGACCGGTAGATTTTGTTTTTATAGAAGAGGGGACAAACGAGCATGCGGCTCACCTGATGTTAAGTGACTACCGCCGCCCATGATCAAACGCAACACCAGGGGAATTGCAGGTGCGTTGCCGGCCCTTTAGAAAGGAGTAAGCTCTTTTCTTGAAGGTCCCCAGATTTTCGTATCGGTCCGGAAAAATCGCCGGTGGTAAACTATTCCACAGAGAGGTTGTACGCGGAAGAAAACTCGTTTTGAAACGTACTGTGGTGGACCGCCAAGCATCCAGATGGTGTGGATGGTATCGGGACGTTTGTCGCGTAGTGAGTTCACGAAATTTGGCGGCTGGGATTAATCCGAACAATTCCTCAGAACACTCTCCAAGGTATATGCGAAATAAAATGCAAAGAGATGCAACATCTTTGCGCAGTACCAGTGAATCGAGCCGATCGGAAAGCACTCGGTCGTCGACGATTCGAGCTGCTCTGCGCTGGATGCGGTCAAGTGGAAGGAGCTGGTACTGGGGAGCCAAGCCCAGAGATGGGAACAGTATTCCATGTGCGGCTGAACCTGTGCCTTGTAAAGTTGCAGGCGGTGTGCCGGCATGAAATACTGTCCCGCTCTGCCGAGCACGCCAAACTTTTTAGGGGCCAATTTGGCCTTCTCTTCCAAATGACCACGAAACTGCACGTCACTCGATATGTCAACGCTGAGAATTTCGATACTGGCTGAGGCAACAAGGGGAGTGCCTTGAAACTGAGGAGACACGACAAAGGAGTTCTTTTTAGCGGTTAACGCGCAAACTTGTGTCTTCTGGGGGTTAAACTGTACTAGATTTAGGTGCCCCCAATCCGAGACTCTGTTCAGCAAAGACTCGACTTCAGACACAAATTTTTCCCGGCACTCGGAGACGTTTTCCCGAGAAATATTGGCTCGGCCGGTGTAAAGAGCATCACCAGTGCTGTCATCTGCATAGCAATGAATGTTACGGGTTTGCAACATATCATTGATATTCAAAAGAAACAGCGTTGGCGATAGCACGCAGCCTTGTGGAACACCAGCATTAATAGGCTTGCAATCGGAGCTTGCACCGTCTACAACCTTGATGCTCCGATCTGCAAGAAAGCTGGTGATCCAATCGCACAATTTCTCGGGAAGCCCATAGGAAGGGAGCTTCGAAAGAAGCGCTTTGTGCCAAACCCGATCGAAGGCCTTCGCAATGTCCAAACTAACGGCCAATGCCTTCCCCTTGGACTCTACTGCCTCCGCCCATCTATGAGTTAGGTAGACCAGAAGATCACCAGCTGACCGACCACGGCAAAAACCGTATTGGCGGTCACTAATCAGCTGGCGATCCACAAGGTACCTCATGAGCTGGCAGTTTACAATGGACTCCATTGTTTTGGAGAACAAGGAGGTGATGGCGATAAGTCGGTAGTTGGACGGGCCTGAGCGGTCGCCTAGACATAGAGACGATGTAGATGGCACTATTGTCACCACTAAGGTATATTCAGCTGATATTTAATACTGGCGGTTGGCTGGCGATTAACGATCAAAATACCACGTCTTGTTTCCTATCATAGGCCTCCATATTTTCCGTCTGACGTAAACGAGATGCCTATACCCTTACTTATTGGAGCCATATGATTTTGCTGGCATTTCCCATTGTTGCATCTTACGTCACCCAAGGGATAATATGGGGTAACATGATCTCTTACCCCGCCACCACGTATTAACTTTGTTATTGAATGGTATTTACCAAAATAAAATATCTAACAACTTTTAGTTTCACTACCCGCTCAGCCATCCATCCATTACAGTGTATAAAATTCCACTGCTGTGGACACGGGTCTATTCTATAGACTGGGTCAATAGGATGATATTGCCGCAGCTCGCGTACGAGTTGGCAACCGCAGTTTTTTACTATTTGGAGTTGCAATGAGGAAGATGTTGGTGCCCATCGTTTGTTTTAGTTTCCCTCTGACGACTTTTACATCTATCACGGGAAGATTTGAAATAGTGGGTATTCTTACACTGCCACTACACGGTTTACACCTACTCTAGACTATGTCACAATCTTCTCAGTTTCATTTCCCACTCGAAAATGAAAATTAAACTATCTGATATATTTCTCTGCATCACCATTATCATCAAATTAGTCTATCTCAAGTCCAATGCTGAACATACGTCTCCAACATAGATTGCCACAAAGTACGGTTCTGAGTCACCGGAATCCATCGACTCCCGCACTTTCATCAAGTCGTTACTTAATCTCTAACTATCAGATATATCTCTCTGCATCACCATTATCATCAAATTAGTTTATCTCAAGTCCAATGCTGAACATACGTCTCCAACATAGATTGCCACAAAGTACGGTTCTGAGTCACCGGTATCCATCGACTCCCGCACTTTCATCAAGTCGTTACTTAATCTCTAACTACCAGATATATCTCTCTGCATCATCATTATCATCAAACTAGTCTATCACAAGTCCAATGCTGAACATACGTCTCCAACATAGATTGCCACAAAGTACGGTTCTGAGTCACCGGTATCCATCGACTCCCGCACTTTCATCAAGTCGTTACTTAATCTCTAACTACCAGATATATCTCTCTGCACCACCATTATCATCAAATTAGTCTATCACAAGTCCAATGCTGAACATTAGTCTCCAACATAGATTGCCACAAAGTACGGTTCTAAGTCACCGGTATCCATCGACTCCCGCACTTTCATCAAGTCGTTACTTAATCTCTAACTACCAGATATATCTCTCTGCATCACCATTATCATTAAATTAGTCTATCTCAAGTCCAATGCTGAACATACGTCTCCAACATAGATTGCCACAAAGTACGGTTTTGAGTCACGGGTATCCATCGACTCCCGCACTTTCATCAAGTCGTTACTTAATCTCTAACTATCAGATATATCTCTCTGCATCACCGTTATCATCAAATTAGTTTATCTCAAGTCCAATGCTGAACATACGTCTCCAACATAGATTGCCACAAAGTACGGTTCTGAGTCACCGGTATCCATCGACTCCCGCACTTTCATCAAGTCGTTACTTAATCTCTAACTACCAGATATATCTCTCTGCATCATCATTATCATCAAACTAGTCTATCACAAGTCCAATGCTGAACATACGTCTCCAACATAGATTGCCACAAAGTACGGTTCTGAGTCACCGGTATCCATCGACTCCCGCACTTTCATCAAGTCGTTACTTAATCTCTAACTACCAGATATATCTCTCTGCACCACCATTATCATCAAATTAGTCTATCACAAGTCCAATGCTGAACATTAGTCTCCAACATAGATTGCCACAAAGTACGGTTCTGAGTCACCGGTATCCATCGACTCCCGCACTTTCATCAAGTCGTTACTTAATCTCTAACTACCAGATATATCTCTCTGCATCACCATTATCATCAAATTAGTCTATCTCAAGTCCAATGCTGAACATACGTCTCCAACATAGATTGTCACAAAGTACGGTTCTGAGTCACCGGTATCCATCGACTCCCGCACTTTCATCAAGTCGTTACTTAATCTCTAACTACCAGATATATCTCTCTGCATCACCATTATCATCAAATTAGTCTATCACAAGTCCAATGCTGAACATTAGTCTCCAACATAGATTGCCACAAAGTACGGTTCTGAGTCACCGGTATCCATCGACTCCCGCACTTTCATCAAGTCGTTACTTAATCTCTAACTACCAGATATATCTCTCTGCATCACCATTATCATCAAATTAGTCTATCTCAAGTCCAATGCTGAACATACGTCTCCAACATAGATTGCCACAAAGTACGGTTCTGAGTCACCGGTATCCATCGACTCCCGCACATTCATCAAGTCGTTACTTAATCTCTAACTACCAGATATATCTCTCTGCATCACCATTATCATCAAACCAGTCTATCACAAGTCCAATGCTGAACATACGTCTCCAACATAGATTGCCACAAAGTACGGTTCTGAGTCACCGGTATCCATCGACTCCCGCACTTTCATCAAGTCGTTACTTAATCTCTAACTACCAGATATATCTCTCTGCATCACCATTATCATGAAATTAGTCTATCTCAAGTCCAATGCTGAACATACGTCTCCAACATAGATTGCCACAAAGTACGGTTCTGAGTTACCGGTATCCATCGACTCCCGCACTTTCATCAAGTCGTTACTTAATTTCTAACTACCAGATATATCTCTCTGCATCACGTGCTTATGAACTGCAGTAGCCACTTGCCAAGTAACTTCGTTCATCACTTCAAACTTAAAAAGATACCTAGCATTTACAAAAAAAAAAAATTGTCTTGCATTTAAGCCTTAGTGTAACGCCTTTTTTTTTGCGGATGGAAAATCATCTAATGACGCCTTTCGCTCTGGGTGGAGCGTAAGGGAGTGTCAGACTTTTACTGACTAAAAACCATCCGTGTTCCTTCAGTGCCCTTACGTTCCGGAGCCGCGGTATCTCTTTCGAACAGCCCGCAGCCCCGGCAGGCATCGGCCCTTGCGGGCCTCTTCTCACTGCTGACAGCTCTTTGAGGCGCGCGTGGAACAAAACGCGCCGTCGACACGGCCTGTCGTCGTTAGACGGACGGACGGCGAGCTACCCATTGCTCGCCGTCCACAGGCCCGCGCCTACGGTGGCCGGGGGCCACGACGTAGCCCCCGACGCCCAGGGCGTCTCCCGCGGCGGCCGGGGAGGAGAGCTGCTGCTCTCTGCTTCTCCCGCTCCGCCACCTCCTTCGCTAGCATCACTGCTTCGCAGAAGGTGGTGACGGCATCCCATTCCGTCTCGCTCCGGACCATGGCTTCGACCAGGGCCGGACGCGAGAGGTCGCCGCCGCCTATCGCCGCTACGAGGACACGGCGGTGCTCCGCCCAAGCAGGGCACAACTCCACGGTGTGTTCCACCGTGTCCTCCGGTCCATCCTCGCAGTGGGAGCACCCGGGCGTTTCCTCCCGCCCGATTCGGTGCAGGAACCTTCCGAACACACCGTGTCCGGTGAGGACCTGCGTCAGGCGGAAGGTGAGGATGCCGTGGCGTCTCTCAAGCCACTCCTCAAAGAGGGGTCTTATCGCCGCTATAGTGGCGTGCCCAGCACGGGGTTGCGACAGTCGCTGTCTCCATGTCGCCATGAGATCGTGCCGGAAGTCTGTCCGCTGCGCGACAACTTGCCGCGGCAGCGGGGTTTCCCCACGGCATAGTGCCTCCGCGCGCCATTCGTGCAGGCGCGCGAGAACTATCGCCTCCAGATCCCATGGCGGCAATCCGGCAAGGAGGCTCGCCGCCTCGCGGGAGATCGTGCGGTAGCCGCGAACCATTTTCACGGCAATCACCCTTTGGGGCGCGTTCAGGTGGTGGACGGCAAGCCGCGCCAAACCACGCGCCCACACCAGGGCCCCGTAAAGGGCCATGGACCGTACGATTCCCGCGTAGAGCCTCCGGCAGGAGGCGTTTGGCCCTCCCAGGTTCGGCAGGAGCCGCCTGAAGGCAGCCCCGGTCCGTTCCAGTTTGGGAGCCAAACGTCGGAAGTGCTCAACGAAGTTCCATCGGCCGTCGAGGACGAGTCCTAGGTACTTCAGCGTCGACTCGACGCCGATGGATACCCCTCCCACCATCACTGAGGATCCCGGTGGTGGCCTGTTCCGAGGACCATGGAAGTGCATGGCCTCGGACTTGTGCAGAGCCACCTCCAGACCCAGTTGCCGAATCCTCTCAACGACTATCGCAACCCCGCGTGTCATAGTTTCCGCCGCCGCCTCGTACGACCCCCCTTGTGCCAGTACCAGCGTGTCGTCAGCGTAGCAAACTACGCTGACGCCGGTAGGGAGGTCGGCGCGCAGCACCCAGTCGTAACCGATGTTCCACAGAGGTGGCCCCAGAACCGAACCCTGTGGGACACCGCACGACATCTCTCGCCGGTTCCACTCACCGTTGCGACCGGGGTAGATGACGGCCCTGTCCGTCAGGTAGTCCCCGACTATACGACGGAGATAGGTCGGCACCCGGTGATACCGGAGTGCCTCCCTAATGCAGCTCCAGGGCATGGAGTTGAAGGCGTTGGCGATGTCGAGAGACACCGCCAAGACAACCCGCCCTCTGGCCACTGCATCCCCCGTCGTGAGGGCTCTCACGCGCATGATGGCGTCCACCGTAGAGCGCCTTTTGCGGAAACCAAACTGGTGTTCCGCAAGATCCGGCCCCGTCCCCGCAAGGTGCTCGGCGAGGCGGTTTGCAATGACTCTTTCAAAGAGCTTGCCCACCACGGGCCGGTATGCGGACGGAGAGTCCGCAGGGCGCCCCGGCTTCCGAATGAGGACCAGCTTCCCCGTCTTCCAACGAAGCGGGAATTGGCCTCTCTCCAAGCATGCGCTTAGGAGCCTCTCCAGTCGGGGCCCGAGAGCCTCCGAGGCCAGGACCCAGGCTTTGCCAGGCAAGCCATCGGGTCCTGGGGCGGTATTCCTGGCCTTGAGCCTACGCACCGCCACTCTCAGTTCTACCCCGGTCCCTTCCGGGATGTCGTCGTCGTCGTCCTGGTAGTCCGCTTCCGGCACCGCAGGTGGCGGAGCCATAGGCGGGGGCGGATGTTCCCCTCGCGCAGGGAACAGAGCGCTCACCACGTCCTCCACGAGCTGGGGCCGGAGACTTTGCGTCAGCGGGGGGGCCCAGGTGCGGAGTTTATCCCGCACCATCTTGTAAGGGCGCCCCCACGGATCTCTGTTGAGAGTCTCCAGCATCTCCTCACGGGCCCGATCCCGGGCTCGCAGGACAGCCTCCCGGAGGGCGGTCTTCGCCGCTCTGTATCCCTCGTACAGCTCCGCTTCAATGGCTGCCGCATTCGGTGGACGAATGCGGAGCCTGTGATGCCTGGTGTACAGGTGCCGCGCGGCGACACACGCCTCGCGCAGAGACGTCAGCTCACGTGACCACCAATACACCTGACGCCGGGCGCTTTCTGGCCGGACTCGGGGCATTGCCACGTCACATATCTCGGACATGGCCTCCTGGAACCACCCTGCCTCATCATTGACGTCGGCAGGCCTGTCCGGTGATGACACCCAGGCCTGCACGATCGAGGCTTCCAGGAGGAGCTCCCGGTCCAGCTGCTTCAGCGCCCAACGCGGACCACTCGGGGCCTGTTGGACTGGCGCGCTCGAGGACTGGGTGGAGACATCAAACCGGATGTACCGGTGGTCGGAGTAGGTCTCCACCCCCTCCATGACACGCCAGTCAATGGCACGCGGCGACAGAGCGGGGCTAGCGAACGAGATGTCCACCACCGACTCGCCCCGCATCCGCACACACGTGGGGACAGAACCCCGATTTAGGACGACCAGGCCTGTCTCCAGAGCCCAGTCTTCCACCATCCTACCCCGCACATCTGTACGACGAGAACCCCAAGCCAAGTTCTTGGCATTGAAGTCCCCGAGGACAAGTACGGGAAGGGGATAACTTCCGACGACGACTGCTCTCAGCTCTGCAAGAGAGTTGTGGAGCTCGGCGAGAGATCGGTTCGGGGAGAAGTACACCCCCACAACGACGAACTCCCCGAACCGTGCTGCTACGCACCCCTGACCCCTCCTGATACCTTCAAGGGTCGGGGTACCGGCGGCGGCCGAAGAAATGATGGCCACTGAGCCGTTAAGGTCCGCCACCCAGTTCTCGCTAGGCCAGACAAAATACGGCTCAGCGACCACAGCGATGTCAATCGACCACTGCGCCATGCTCTGGAGCAACAGATGCTGAGCGCAGGCGCAGTGGTTGATATTTGCCTGGAGGAAGCTTAATGGGGCCGTTATAGGCATTCCATTTCAGCTTCCTCCACGGGGGGCCCCTCTGCGGGCGTCGGTGTCGCGACGGCGGCGGCGGCGACAGTGACCGCGGTGGCGGTGGCAGTTGCGGCCGCGGCGGAGGCCACAGAGGCGATGGCGGCTTTGGCCCCTACCCTACCCGCGGCCTTGGCCTTGGCGGGTGGCACGCAGGCCTTGCTTCCGGCCCGGTGATCGGCTGGCTTGCCGGTCGCCGCACATGCATCACAGTGCGGCGTGGCGCAGCAGGTCGCCGATATGTGTCCGTGCTGACAGCAGCGGAAGCAGAGGCCACTTCGGTCAACCTCCGAGGCGCATCTCACTGATACGTGGTGCCCCACGAGACAGCGATAGCACCTCAAAGGTCTGGGCTCCAGCAGCTTAACCTGCGCTGAGACCCAGCCTACCAGAAGCCTTCGGCCCTCCACTATGGTTTTGGCCGCCGTAACAGGGCAGCGCACCGTGGCGGCATGCAGACCCTGTTGGTCCGGGCGTATGGCGCCTGACCTGACCTGGTCAGTAGTGCACCCCCCGGACCTGGCGACGGCGGCTACCAACTCCTCCTCCGATACCGAGTCGTCCAGACCCATGATGCGCAGGTCTGCGCATCTGACGGGCCTTGACACTCGGGCCTCTTCCGCGTCCAGAGACGCTCTGAGCTTCGCAGCCAGAGCGTCCGCGGTCGCGCCGCTGGATTCCCCGGGGACCTCCAGCATACGGGCCCCCGTCTGGGTGACTTTGAGCCGGAGGCCCCCAGTGATCCCGAGCTGCCCGAGATCCAACGCCTCCTTCGCCTTCGCGAGCAGATCGCGGTAGGTAACGCCCTTCTTTTCCGCATCCGGCTGTAGTGTAATCACTACAGCTGCGGTCTTCGGGGCGCCGAGCCTAGCCGCGATCTTGCGCGCCCTGAACTGGCGCTGCCGCTCCTGCTCTTTGGCCTTTTTGGCTGCCTTCTTCCCCTTCTTTTTGTCCCCGACCACCTGCCAACCGGCTTCAGCCGTGGGAGGTGTAGGGAGCTGGGGGGGTGGTGACGGCGGCGGCGGTAGCTGGCTTGCCGCTGGCGCTGGCACATTCGCCGCAGGCACTGGGGCTTGTGCAGCCATCACCTGTGCTGCCGCCTTGCCCTTTTTTGCCTTCGTCTGGCCTCTCTTTCCCGTCGCCGGCTTAGCCGGAGCCGGTTCAGCCGGTACCGGTTTTGCCGGAGCCGGCCTTTCAGGGGGGGGAGGGGCAACTGCAGCCCCGCCCGAGGGCTGACTGGACGGCCCCGGCCTGGATGCGGTAGCCGTGGCCGCCGCGTACGTTGCCGGCCTCGCCGCCGTCTTGTTTGCCCCCAGGGGGGGGGCGCAGGACGATGCCCTCCAGCACGGACAACCGATGCTGGAAGGCAGCCAGCTCCTGCCGGACCAGGTTCAGAACCTGGTTCTCCAGCGGCACGGGCTGGCTTGGACGCTGCGTCTGGGGCGCCGCCCGAGAGGCAGGCTCACGTAGACTGGCCAGGTCTGCGCGGAGCTGCTCATTCTCCTTCTGGAGAGTCTCCACGGCAGACGTCAGGCGGGCCACGTCCGCCCGCAGCTTCGCCACCTCGTCCGCATTAGGCCCGGCCCCAACAAAGTTGGCCTCCGCAGCCGCCATGATGGAGGCGGAGGCCCCGGGAATGGCCTTGAGCTTTGAGGAGGACTTTTGCTTGTGGGCCACGACCTTGATCGCGGCCTCCACCTCCTTTACGAATCTGGCCTTACGCTCCACCTCGGAGCCGCCAGTCGCACTCGTCTCGTCGCCTGATACCCGAGCCGTATCGCCCGGGTGGCGCCCCTCCTCGGCAAGCTTTGCCGCTCGTTCAGCCCTCTGATTGGCATTCCCCTTGCCTCTCAGCCCGCCTCGCCCGTTGGTGGGGATTTTCCGAGCCGAGACCTCTTCTTCACCGGATGACGGCCACTGGTCGCCATCCCGCCTGGACCGCTTGCGGAAGAACTTACTGTTCTCCGCGGTTCCAGGCCCCACGCGTCGAGAGCTCTCTGGGCCTCCCACGCTGCTCGATGCGGCGTCGGACTCTGTCCCCGCATCGCTCCTCCTCTCCTCTATGTTGCCGTTGCCGGCGGTTTTATTTGTTTGTTTTTTTGTTTCCATATTTGTACCCACGATTATGGGGGAATAAAAGGTCCACCTTGGAAGAGACCCCTGTACCAAGGTAAGCAGATTTAGAGGATTTATTACTCGCCAGGGGGTCTGCAGGTACCCTGGCGAGGAGCGCACTTGCGGCTGATTTGTTCATAGAACCCCGTCAGCCATCCATCCCCTCGCGGTGCGTCGCCGCTTGGGATTCGGGGTAACTTTTTATAGAGGTTTTCTCCCTCGCGGTCCGGGCGATTAAGCCAAGACCCTCGGTCCTTATCAAAGCCGCGAGACATGATCCACGACACTTCGATACTGGGATTACGAGATCGGCGGTGACAGCAAAGGATGAATCCTTCACTGTCTGCCCGGAGGCAGGGTAAGTGCACACCGAGCCCTCCCTCGCTCCTCTGCTATGCCCTCTGCTGATCAGAGGGTCACGCAGAGGAACGCACTGTTGGTCCGAGATGGACCCCCCCCCCATGTCAGAATAATTAGCCGCGGCAGCAACATTCCCCAAGGAATAAGAATTTCGTCTCATTTCTCGAGGAAGATTACCGCTGCGCCCAGGGTGCACCGGCCCAGTTGCTGCTCTTCCCTCCAGACGTATCGAGAGCGACCCGCAACTACCAGGCACACGTGGAGGACTTCTGACTTCGCACCCCTAGTGTAACGCCTAAGGTTAAGCATTTACAGACCACGATTTCAGAAAGCACATAAATCCCTGTTCTATAAATTAACTATAAACTTAATCGCTTCAACAAATGACATTCAAAGCCATAAAATGTCGAAGCGAAATATAAGCTGTTTTGCATAATCGTGTTCAGAGGAATAAGTGTAAGTAAGAGTTTATGTTAATTCAGCGATCCATCTTGCTTAAACTTTGCAGCAGTTTAGTTGTTCAAACGAACGTCGGCGATGGAACCGCACCCTGTATTAGAGCTGCGTAAGCCGGGTTCTTGTATCTTCAGAAGTATTTAAGCTTTACGACAGCTCACGATAAAACTCCACGTTTATTTTTTTCTCTCCTGGATGCTGCTATTGCCCTAATTTACGTAAATAAGAATCATGACGACAATCTAGTCTAATGAGGGAACGCTTATGTTTGCTTATGAAAAAAAAAATACTTTTTAATTAGGTTTACATTCAACCAACTTTATTTTAGAATATAACAAACTAGGATACAGTCCACTTGATCATAAGTGGTTGCTGTGGCCAATAGACTTCTACATCTATCCTTGATTAAAAATCAAAACGCGATATTCACCATACAAAACACAGCAGCGCTTTTACGCTGATATTCTGTGAGAGCGTGGTACTACTTTCGACTACTCGTGGTCGAGCCGACCCCCTTCGTGCTACAATCATAATATAGCTGCAGCATGGCTCTACCACGTTTACGTATATACATATATTTATTTTATATAACCATCACTAATAGAATCAATGTATATAGCGTTCGGACGCACAGTAGATAGAGTACAATGAACAGCAACATTACCAAACACAGCCGAATTTTCAGACGTACGTAGAGTGTAACTGGTACATAACGAACAGAACTCGCTAAAATGATGTTTCTTTAATATTTTTTGTTGAACCGCCACAGATCCTATTTACATAAGTACTTTAATAACAATTGTTACCAATTTCTCACTAAATAAATATTATTATTATTACAATATTTACAACAAGTTGTTCATTTTGTTATTTCATCATCCGTTTACCATCAAATTTTAACAGTAGAAGATATTTGGGTCGTCGTTGAAAAAGTTTAGAACGGCGGCCAGGCGTGCTAAGCGCGATGGAATGAAACAAGCTTTATTTAAAGTCAAAAAAAACTATCAATTCATTTAACTAATATTCCCTTTGACTACTTGCCAACCGACTTCAAAAAGGAGGAGGTTCTCAATTGGTAATAAAGTGGAATTGGTTACCTGATGGTAAATGGATGCCCGATAAACATCCACATTCATCCTCGAATAAAAATCAAAATGTAGACGCTTTTAAGGTTAAGCTTAAAATGCTTGTGTTAGAAGTGATTCACGACAGTAGTCGAATGGCGGATTCGAACCCACGACTATTGAGCTCGGGTTTCACACCCTGCCGTTTAGCTACTGTTACTTTAAAAAGCTTTGATAGTGTAATAGTGAGGATAATCGGTCCACCATTAACAGACTCCGAGTGGTTTAGTGGTGGAGAAATGAAACTACTATTTATGTACAGCCGAATGGATTATGGAATGTGGAGTATTGTGGAGTAACTGTTTCTTGTTTCTTTATTAGAATGTTAAATATATACGTCAAATTATCTCGCATCAATATGCAGCTCGCAGTATATCAGTGGCCGGGGATAGTTAGGAAATAAATGTTTTCTTCGCCTTCTGTGTTATGGTAGCAGCAGGATATATATTATTTATTGCCGATTAGCCTGGCTGCTACAATAGCGTAAAAGCGTTAGCGTTGTTGTTCGATTCAGTTAGTAGCATGGAAACAGGCCATAACCTATTAGTTTTTAGTTCGGTCAGTCGGAGACCAAATGAGTAGTTAATTTTAAAAGAAAAGAATTCTCCTTGGAACCCACAGAAATTACTATGTCTGTGGTGTAACCACACCAGTGTACACTGCCATGCGATTTTAAAAGTTGAAACCTATTTAAACCTATTTAACCTATTTAACTAGGCTTTTCATAAGACAGCTAGCCTATAGATGGAATAATCACGTTCAACTACTAGCTACTATTAGCCTAGGCTTTAAATAAAGCTTTAACAAGAAAATTAAACGAGACGCAAATTCGCTTCAATAAGTTCCTTCTTCATTATTACGGCACCAAAAATCATTTTACAAGATGCCGTCAACAGTTGATCTATTTTACGATTTGAATCTCACTGCATTATCACAGTTTAAAAAATATAGACTGCATATTGTGACGGCTCAATATTATTATTAATAATTAAATTCAATATAAAGGGGCGTCAAAATAGTTTTAAAAGATATATATTAAGCAATAAGTTAAATTAATAAACATAAAGTTAATATATATTTCAGACATTATCCCAATAACATAGCAAATTAAAGGCAAAATTATTGTTTCTTGTAATAAGTAAATTTATTATAAAAACTTGTAAAAATATTTAAAATAAGATAAATAATAGAAATACAAGTCAAAAAATATTATAAAATTAAGTTAAATAACATTTATAAGATAATTAGAAAATTTGTTAAAAATTGTTAAAGTCATGGGAGGTGTTCGTGTATAAAAGAAAATTTTTCTAAGTTGTGGAAGGAGTTCACGTATAGATGAATTTTTCTAAGTTGTTGAAGGAGTTCATGTATTAAGGAAAATTTTCCTAAGTTATGGAAGGTGTTCACGTATAGATGTCTTGTATGGATGAGGTGCCGGAGATACATACCTGCAGTTGTACATATATATGGGGTGGTCGGGAGCCTGACTGCCTGAAGTACTGTAGCATAATGACTAGTCCTATATTAGGGACTTATGATATTAAACTCAATGATACAAAAGCAATACTATAGAAGGTCTCCATGATGAATTTGCATTACAATAGTAGGGTCGTGGGTTCGAACCCTATATATGAATGACTTATGAAAGCAAGGTCTATGATTCAAAAGCAATACTATAGAAGGTCTCTGTGATTAATATGCATTACAATAGTAGGGTCGTGGGTTCGAATCCTATATAGGAATGACTTATGAAAGTAAGGTCTATGATTCAAAAGCAATACTATAGAAGGTCTCTATGATTAATATGCATTACAATAGTAGGGTCGTGGGTTCGAATCCTATATAGGAATGACTTATGAAAGTAAGGTCTATGATTCAAAAGCAATACTATAGAAGGTCTCTATGATTAATATGCATTACAATAGTAGGGTCGTGGGTTCGAATCCTATATATGAATGACTTATGAAAGTAAGGTCTATGATACAAAAGCAATATTATAGGAGGTCTCCTTGATGCATAAGCATTGTATGGGGTGGTCGGGTGACTGACTGCTCCTAGTGCTGTAGCAAAATGACTAGTCCTTATTAGGGACTTGAAAAGGAATATTATGGTGGCGTGTGTGCTGCTTCACGAGCAATTGGTCCGAGGTAAACTTGGATTCGCTAACCGATGTGTCCTAGACATATCATCTTAGTGTCGGTGGTAAGCGGGTTTGTTGTAGCAATACGGCTTTCCTGTGGACATCGCACACCCATACCGTTTGTGGGCGGCGTAGTAGCGCATAGCGAAGCGTCGTCTATCTTTCGGATGGGGATGATGAGTGTGTTTGGTAGCACTTTTAAGTGTAACAGGCATACTCAGCTTCATGTCTTAGTGCATTAGCGCTATGATACGTGGAGTTTTGTTCATTGACGTCTTAGTAGCGTGTAACTATGATACGTTAGTGATATTTTTTATATAACAACAATACTAACTTTGTTGCCAAAGTCGATAGGAGTCAAGTGGGTGTGTTGTGAGGGTGCGCCGCCCGTATGATAGTTGCATTGATGCTTACTGCTACTTGCGGTATTGCGTCTTGTGATGGATCTGCGGGTGTGCTGCGCCTGATTCGACGCATTCCTGATGTTCTGGTCGATGGAGGTATACAATTAACATCTTAGTGCTGGTGGTAAGCGGGTTTGTTGTAGCAATACGGCTTTCCCGTGGACATCGCACACCCATACCGTTTGTGGGCGACGTCGTTGCGCGTAGCGATGTGTCGTCTATATTTCGGATTGGGATGATGAGTGTGTTTGGTAGCACTTTTAAGTGTAACAGGCATACTCAACTTCATGTCTTAGTGCATTAGCGCTATGATACGTGGAGTTTTGTTCATTGACGTCTTAGTAGCGTGCTACTACGATACGTTAGTGATATTTTTTATATAACAACAATACTAACTTTGTTGCCAAAGTCGATAGGAGTCAAGTGGGTGTGTTGTGAGGGTGCGCCGCCCGTATGATAGTTGCATTGATGCTTACTGCTACTTGCGGTATTGCGTCTTGTGATGGATCTGCGGGTGTGCTGCGCCTGATTCGACGCATTCCTGTTGTTCTGGTCGATGGAGGTGTACAATTAACATCTTAGTGTCGGTGGTAAGCGGGTTTGTTGTAGCAATACGGCTTTCCCGTGGACATCGCACACCCATACCGTTTGTTGGCGGCGTCGTAGCGCATAGCGATGCGTCGTCTATCTTTCGGATGGGGATGTTGAGTGTGTTTGGTAGCACTTTTAAGTGTAACAGGCATACTCAGCTTCATGTCTTAGTGCATTAGCGCTATGATACGTGGAGTTTTGTTCATTGGCGTCTTAGTAGCGTGCTACTATGATACGTTGGTGATATTTTTAATATAACAACAATACCAACTTTGTTACCAAAGTCGATAGGGATCATGTTGGGTGTGTTGTGAGGGGGCACCATCCGTATGATAGTTGCATTGATGCTTACTGCTACTGGCGGTATTGCGTCTTGTGATGGATCTACGGGTGTGCTGCGCCTGATTCGACGCTCTTTGTGGTTCTGGTCGATGGAGGTATACGGGTGGTGATGTCTGCTGGGATGTATGGGGGACCTTGGAATGGTGTAAGCCCGACGATAGTCGTATTGATGCTTGTTGCGTTCTGCAGCATTGCGTCTTTGCGATGGTTGTTTGGTGGGACGCTATTCTCAATGGCGCTCTCTGCGTCTTGGTTTGACTCACACCTAAGTAGCTTTGCCCAAGTCGGGTCCCTTCATTGCGGGGCTGCAGACTGTCTGCCCTCCACGATGTTTTATATAACAACATAATATTATATCTCTGTAACTTTCCCACCTTTGAATGATTGAAGGCAACTTGTTGGTGGGTGAGACAAACATGATCGAAAATGCATTTACTCAACGTCAGTGACACAAACCCTTTCTGATGGCGAATTATTACTCTTATCTTCTAACTGCCTTTTGGCTATATCTGCCATTGTATTGGTTGGTGGAGCATATGTGTCGACCTCATGCGGGTGGTAGCTGGCGGGAGGATCTGAGGAGACTCTCAAGGCTGCGGCCGAAAGCCGCACAACGTGGGACCCCATTCCCTTGAGGTGAGCAGTAGTCTCATGACACGCTCTGCGGCTAGTAGTCGTGCTGATCATGCAATTGGTGGTGATGCCATACACTTACATCACGTCTGCAGGAGCGGCGGTCTGGCAGGTGGTGGCGCTCACGGAGGGTTTACGGCCAGTGTGCCTATTTGCCTAAACCGTGTGACGTACATTCACTGTGGCTGGATTCGTTCGTATTCTGTATGGCGTTTACACGCATTGACATGCGCGACTTCGGTCGATGTTTGTGCTTACGCACTAACAAGGGGCCAAGCCTCTTTTACTGGTTCGCCAGTTATTTTGCTGTGGACTACGGTCCAGTTCCCAAATTAGCGTTCCCTTCGGGGGGAGTGCATCAAAATGGTTGGCACTCACCGTGCACGGCGTGTGTGGGGCCGTGTACCTCCCCTACATTTTTTTTTAAATAAATGTAGGAGAGCGAAGCCCTTGTATCGGGTATTTTATATAAATATATTGTGAGCCTTTTCCAAGCGGGAAGGGATAAATAATAATAAATTAATAATGTAAACCTGATACAAGTGGAATACGGACGTTTTATGTTCTTAACCTTTTTCGAGCCCTGTCTTCGTGAACGGGGTTCACTTAGCTTATAAGGTACTACCAACAGCTTTCAATTGCTCTAGTGAATATTCATTCTTCCAAACGACACCTAAAAGAACTAAGTTACTAAACAAACACAACGTAAATAAGGGTCCTAACTAAGACGATCACGCCAAAAGATTACAAACGGCCTATTATTAAACCTTTAGAGAGATCATTTAGAAAGATCTAAACATAGTTTATTAATCCTGGTCACATATATAATGTTATTAAAAAGGGGATATTTTTAATATTATAAAATTTTTATACAATAGAGGGGGGGATCGTTACAATATGAATAATCTATATAAGAATTAAAATATAAACATAACTATGAACTGTGTAAATAAGAAAAAAGCTATTGTTTTCTCGTAAGTTGTAATAAATTCATGAATCAAAATGTCTACCTTTACAAGACATGACGTTAAGCTTTTTAACAAAGCTTTCCTTATACATTAGCCAACAAAAATCCACCTATAAGGAGGATTTTCCATATTCCACACTCAATAGGCCGATTAGAAATTCGATAACCAGACGAATTGTCTTCACATGTTACTCCCTATCACCGGTCTGGATATTTTACGTTTTTTCATAGAAAAGGTGACACAGTCCACCCGAAAGTGAAATGGCTGTATTAACTCATAGACACCTAACTCAGTACTTGATTATTCAAGATGTGAATGCATTACCACCCCTGTCGACTAAGATACAATGCTTTTTCAACTGTAAAATGGGTATCCGGTTTTCTGTGTTCTCCTTACAAAACATATCGGCGTTAAGCTGCTATTTCACGCTACCTAGTATTCCGCTAGAGCGTAATCCTTTCCCGATCGAGTCGATCCATTCGTGCTGCAACCATAACATAACAATATAGCAGCGTGGCTCTAACATTTATATTTTTTTTGTAAATTAAAAAACTTTGCTTAATTTGATATAATGCAATATCTTAATACAGCGCGGTATAATAATTATAATTACTGAAAAAGTGATTTAAATAAAATCTCGTTTACAAAGTTAAGCCATTAAAGTCCTGACCCTCGGGCAATAGCCGTGTCAGGTGGTGGAACTTTCAAAGTCGCTCCGAACTATTGAAGATATTTATGAACGCTAAATGTTCCCAATAATTGGGCTCTGAGAAACGTTTAGTTCAAAACTTTATGTAATTTTAATACAATTCTGTCCATCTAAAGGCAAAAATATCTTTCAATAATGAACGAACGGGTATAATACTTTGATTATCGTAACTAGACATTGCCCATTACTAGTAAGAGATTAAAAAGGCTCATGGTGTTTTGACGGGAACTTGTTGAAGATTGCTGCTCCTCTATAATTCATGTAGTGGTTTGAAAATTTATTTTTTTATTTATTTCAATACGTAAAAGTAATGTCTACGTGTTACATATTTATATATTTACTAAACTTCATACAACATCATGTATGGTGGACTTAATGTCTGAGGCATTCTCTACCAGTCAAACTTTCCGATACCGAGTTAAAAATATAAAGAGCGGGTGTAAATGTTTAAATATAGAACGGTAAATTAATGTATATATAAATATAAAATATAATAATACATACACATTCATAGTATTATATATATATATATATATATATATATATATATATATATATATATATATATATATATATATATATATACATATACATATATATATATATATAATATAAAAAAGTCATTAAATTCTGAAGCTACTCCGGGTTACTCTCACATCGGGACATCAATTACCTCAGTCTCCCGTGACCATGAGCGCTGAAAAGCGCCCGAAACGGAGGGTATTGAAAGGAAATAAATAAAATTCGATAAAATCCGTAAAAGTAGTTTTATTCAATGTGTAATGTTGGCGTAAATATAAGAAATCATAACGTTACCAAACATTAAAGAAAATTCAATAGTGGATACAAATAATTTATATTATCATAAATGTTTTACAGTTTGTTATATTGAAATATATTAAGCTAACTGTAAATATTTTTAAACTCTTAATTTACCGTGTCGTAAACACAACGCGTTGCCAAGAAATAAATTCAGAGTGCATACAACATTTATAAATTATATTTAAATATTTATTTAATTTTTAGGTCACCTTAATGCTCTTCTCGGTATTGCTTAATACCAATTCAAAGATGTCGTGTCGACTTGTGAAAAGACATGAGAAAAACGCGCCAAAAGTTATAGCGGTTGTCTTATAATAACTTCTTTGTGGAATTATTTATCACTAGCGATTTCTCCGAACCGATGCGATTTAGGCACCTTCAATGAACGAGCTGGCTCCTTATAAAAGGCTGGCAACACATCTGCAATTCTCATGCAGTTGCAGTTATTTTCCAGTTGTTCATAAGTGTTGGTTGACACTTACCATCAAGTAGTCGCATGCTCGTTTGCCCTATCTTCAATAAAAAATAACTTTTAATGAAAATGAGGTAACACATTTGCAGTTTTATACAATTTTCCGCAGAAATTCTAATGACATTTATGAGTTTGTAGAACAAAAAGTTCCTGCATAAGTAGAGAGAGGTAGAGCTTCATTATCATTATTATCATCATTACAACCCTTCATAAGTCCCGTGCTGAACATAGGCCTGCCCCAATTAATACTACAAAGCACGGTCCTGAGCCACCTTCATCCATCACCTTCCTGCATGCCTTACGAGGTCGTCACTCCATCTAGTGGGGGAACGACCTACACTTCGCCTGCTGGTTCGAGACTGCCACTCGGAAACCTTTTTTCCCGCTGACGCTAAGAAATGCCGAAAAACGGGAACCGAAAAAAGCACATCCGATATCGGGAGTGTTAAAACAAGGACTAAACAAATACCAAAAAACTTAAGGAGGCCTTTACATCTATCCCTCTTCTTTTATTGTTTATTCCCCTCACAATAAAAAACCCGTCGATCGTGTGCCCAAGCACCAAGTGTGCCAAGCTATTGTTGTGCGCTATAATTAATGCCCGGTATATGGCGGGTGATTGTTAGCGTTATCTGGTATCAAGCAGCAGAAATAGGAGGGTCAAGAACTTTCTAAAACTCTCCCACTAGCGCTATCTAGCGTCGCATAGAAGAACTAAGCTTTCCAGAAAACTCCTCAACAACAACCTCCTCCTCAACACTCGAATTTTCTACACCTAGTCGGTCGAGACCGGTATTTGCTGGAACATTCTAGATGTTTCGGTGGAAAAAGACCTATATAAAGCCGTTTAGGGCCGCGACCGGGGCGGTATTGAATTGGCGATACAAGTGAAGACTTGAAACTTGAAAGAAGAAGAAGGGGCGAAATAAAGTGAACTAAAGTGTTAAGTGCGATTAATTATTAGTGTGTATTGGTTTTAGTTGGTGTTCGGCAATTAAAGTTTCAATTTTGGTAATTCAATCGGCAGTTTTTATTGTCACGAGCCCTAAGCTTGTAACAGTATTATAGGTCAATTATCTAAGCTCGTACATTTCCGAACATGCATCAACATTTAAAAACAATCAGTAAGTAACTCGAAGTATAATTTTTTACAAGTGATTTTTGTTACTCTAATGAGTATGAAACGTTGTAAAAAGAATTTAAAAAGCAAGAATTCAGTAATTTGACAACAAAAAAATGAGTTTATCACCGTTTTAGAATCTGCATGAAGTAGGAATGTTTTTTAAGCTAATGGGTACCCTAGTCACAGTGCGTTTATTTACACCACAGACGCTCAAAATTCTTCATTGTAAAATCGAAATATAAATTTTATATTTTTAAGTTTAGTTAAGAAAAACAGTTATACAGTCAGAAGCAATTTGTAATGCGGTGACAAGGCTAAATATGAATGGTTATTTCCGGAGAAAATCGATTGGTTATTAATAAATTTGTAGCCGTAATACTCTATAATCTGAACGGAGATATCAAAATTCATACTTTTAAAAAAGTAATTTATTCCAGTGCTGTAAATATATTTTTTATTTTATTATTTTCAATGACCGAGGTGCTTCGCAATGCACCCTGCATTACTTACATATTACTTACCGGACACCTAATCCTTCTGTACATGTGTTTGTCACTGAATTACGGCTAAACTGATTTTGTGGTTTCCTGGATTGTTTGGATTCACAATTTGGCCCGGTAGGTGGCGCTTTTGTCGAGATCCAGATACCGCCCGTTCGAAGCCAGGACGGCTTGTATACACTATAATTTATTTAAAATCACAAAACCGGTCACGAATAAAGGTCATTGTTAACTGCCTCAAAGGTGGGATTTTTTTATTCCGTAATTCATTACGGCCTTTCAAAAGCTCACTGCTGATGGGTCACCTTCTCATAGCGGGAAAATTTTGTAAAGGTGTGGCTAAAATGAAAACATTTTTATAGAGACAATGTTGTAAAGATTTTACCTGTGAATAGCTGTGAACAAGATCTCATATTTTTTTAAATGACGTTACGCGCACTAGGATTTTGTCCTATGTCGTGGAGGCAGTTTACATACGTAAATTGTACAAGGACAAATATCCAGACTAGCCTTAATAATTTCTAGGCTATACAAATACTTGTTCCATGCGGAATTGTATCTTAAAGTCTTGCAGAGGTATGGACGGTTGGAATATTGGAAAGTGTATACGAGTATGCAATACAAATTTCTGAAACAAATACATATTATTATTCATACTAGTTTGTACGTGGTAGAGCCACGCTGCAACTACGTTATTGTTGTATCACGAATGGTTCGGCTCGACCGAGGAATTACAACGCTTTCAAAGAATACCAGCGTAAAATAGTAGCTCAATGCCGCTGTATTTCGTAAGATGAGCGTAGAGAACCGTAGACCTTTTTTGTTGACAACGAGGCATTTCATTTTAGTTCTTAGGGGTGGCAACACATGTGCATTTTGATTCTTTAATCGAGGGTAGATACAGAATACAGATATCTATAGGCCTTAGCATTCAGTTACAATCAGGTGGAATTTGTGCCCGTTTGTTACACTTATTCTATTAAAAAATATATGATTCCCATATTTAAGGGCTAACCCTTTTTCTTAGGTTAAACTAGTTTATCCTAAGCGCAAAAGGAAAGATGATGCGTATGCGTGAATATGCGTACTCTAGGATAAACAAGTTTTGCGAATCTATGCGGTAGAGAATTAGTGTAGAATTTTTTTATACCTGTATAACGGTAAAACTGAAAAAAAATTACAATAGGTGACGATTTTTTTAAGAAAATATATGCGTTGACTAATCATTGTATGCAAATCCTAAATGGTACTAGAAATTGCATAAAGGTTACATCATGCCGGAATAAATTAATAAACATGTCCAAAATACGTATGCATCTATCAGACAACATCAGCGACGGTATTGTACATTAATGCGTCTGAAAAAAAACCTATATTAGTCTACCGTTACCGTTACAGCCTATTAAAGTCCATATCGTAGTATTCCTTGGGAGAGGCCCATGTTTAAAGAGGACTTTTCGTGGGCTGTAAAAATGATGATACCATATTACCCTCTCAAAATTGAGGGGAAGCCTGTGTCCAGCAGTAGGACGTATATAGGCTGTAACTTTAACTATAATGACGATGAAGATGATAATTACTAATACGTCTTTACGGTGTTCTGTGGCATATACACAATATGTTATGGATAAACTGGTAAATTCCTGCATCAAATATTTTAAAGATATCTCAAACTGTTAACACTATGAGGGTTATAGCCATGAAATAGTAACTTATTCTATAACTCATGTATCAACCTGTTTCAAGTACTTACCTTAAGCACGTAATAAACTTTTCCATACATTTTAATAACTTGGAAAATACCTCTGACAACTCTTCTTTGAACATAGGCCTCCCCCATAGATTGCCTCATAGGGGGATATTTGCCATAGTTGCCACGCTTGGCAAGCGGGTTGGGGTTGGGGTTAAGTTGTTATTAGGACAACGCTGCTGTCCATCACCTTATTTGTTTCACTCTGTCGTCTTTAACGACGCCGACGGAATGATATGGGAATTAGTCTAGGAAAAGCTATTTTTATCCTAGATGGGATTGGGCATACAAAGATAGCGTTGATACATATTTTGGTAGGACATTATCAAAAACAGACGGGATGTAATTAAAACTAAGTGTAAAGAGATCGTTGAAGCGAAAACAATACGTCGTAATAGATGTAACCCACAAACTAAAGTGTCTTTTTATAGCCGTACAATAAATGAAACGCTTGAGTTCCACACATAAATTATTCTATTGGCCTATTTAAACATTGTTAACCAAGTGCAAGCAAGCGTAGCGCTCGTAAAAGCACACGTGTTTACTGCGGGATCAATGTCAACGTTCCCACTTTTTATGTATGAAATTCATTGCCATGATTAAAGTTATTTATGCTCGAGTAACTATGCAAATAAAAGACACACACCTTAACTAATAGACAGATCACCCAGTTTCGAAACTTAGACTTGAGTTCGAATACGGATCAGAGTATAATGTTAAAAACTTTGAGTTATACTCAAAGGCTAAAAATGTCAGAATATAAAACTAAAAACTAATTATCTAAAATCTGCGTATTAATATAATGTGTCTTGTCTAGTTTGAAGAACAACTTCCTTTTTCTTTTTTTCCTCTTCATCAAGCCGTGAAAATCTTCTGCTGGAAATATGCCTTTCCCATTGTAGGCAATATTACCAATTTTATGGTTGATGGACGATCGCAGTACCAGTCTTGAGCACCTTAGACTCTGCAGCTTGTCATTGGTGTGAGAATTTTACGCTTGGCGTAAATGACATCGGGGCAAGATGAGTTTTTGGTCAAGAATTTCTCAGTAGCAGCCCGGAGTCGAGAAGTTGGCGGTGCTTTAGTGCCATACTACGGAAAGCACGAAAAACCGTTAGTCCTGCACTTGATCTCTCACAGGACTTCGGATAACCATCCCATTATCACATCGATCACATATTCATTCACCACAGTATAAGCGGAGTGGAGGAAATGGAATATATAGAGTTCTCCAGAGATATTCATAAATACCGTGGTACCCACTCCACTTGGACACTTTAAACATAGAGGAAAATAATATGACTCTATTCCTGTCCCGCGCAGTTGGCTATTCTCCGTTGAGACTGGCTGCCGTGACCGTACCTCGGTCTGCAGGACATTATTGTCATAAGGATTTACTAATGACTAAACTAAACGTTTATCAAAATGGGTTCCGAATGTTGAAAGTAATATTTGTTGCCAAACAGTTATTTCAACAGCACCACCACATTTGTGCAATAACGCAACTAATAATACTTATAGCAATAAAAGCAGCATCGCACTTTATCAGTGTTCTTAGAACTGCTCGTTAATTTAAAATTATGGAGAAATCTCGACAGAAACTGTTCGCGGAGAATATATTATGTACATTCAAAATGAAAAATGACAATGTACGTTGTAGGTTACGAGACCGTGCATTCCTTCCAAGGTTACCCCAAGTACGATACACGGAAATATAGCACTTATGTTTTTTTGATATAGATGATTTTTGTATGATACCATGCGTTGTACATATTTTATTGACACATTTAAAAAACAGAGATTTGTTTCAACATGAAAAATTATAAATAATAATTATTATAGTGAATATGTCAAAACAATATGGCGTTTCATGTAAATATATTGTTCTTCGTACATACTATAGTGTGTACTGTATGTACTGTATGTACTGGTGATCATTTCGGGTTCGAACCCCAAAAATCAGTGACGCGGTTTTTATTTAAAAAACCAGTAGCAGCTCACCATTGAAGTATTATATAGTTACGTACTTCATAATATCGCAATGATCGTGCTTCGGAAAGGATGTAAAGCCGTTGTTCCTGCGCCTGTTCTCTCTCTTGTTTGCCTTCCCATCGGACTATAAGAATGAGGGAATAGATAGTGACCTTGTGCTTGCACACACGCACGTGAATTATAAATATTTAGTGCGTGGACTGCTATTCTCCACCGAGACTGACCGCAATGACCGGAATTCTCTCTTAAGAACAATACCGTTATTATATTTATATCTTGCCCTTTGTGATTAGAGAATAGTGCTCTGTAAGTAGTTAGCTGGTATGTTCAAGCTAGAATCATTCAGCGAGCAGTACCGCTTGTAAACGGTGAACCACTGAGCTAGTGAACCGTTTAATGTACGATTTAATAAAATATCTGCGTCAACTATTATTTACTAGATGTAAGACTCCTTCCTGTCCAGGTGTCATCTCGATCGGTACCAGCCAGCCATTCACCTACTTCTGCCACCAAACAGCAGTACACTGCTGTGCTCCAGTCTGAAGAGTGCGCCAGTGAATAAGTGAAGGGTAAGTTGTGCTGAAAGGCATTCTGTCTTTGTTGTCTAATGTGACAACACACTTGCAGCTTTATTTGTTTGAAGTTAGCTGCAGGTGTCCACGGGCTGCAATTGCCACTTGCCAGCAGTTAGACTTTAAGTTCGTTTGTAACTTCAGTTTTATGTTTTAAAAAATCTTATTCACATCTGACGACAGCACAATGTGACCCGACGCGTTTCAATTCATCTTCATTGCTTCAGAGCGAGCATTCATTGCCCGCATGTTACAAAGGTCATACATAATATTCACGAGCTTTCTCCTTTCAGAGGTGACTTTAATGTTCTTAGAATAAAATGCTGCTCACAGAATAAATAAGAGCAATTGAAATAGTTTCGTGAAAAAGTGACACAAAAGAGAAAAAAATATTAGTAAAGAGTTGTTGTTGTTCAAAAATGATTGTATAATAGTCCGTTTAGTTGAAGAGCAGTTATTTAATATGAAATGAAATGAAATCTATTTATTTCCTTAACGTATACAATATAACAATTCAATTCATTAAAAGGAAAAAAATGAAATAAAATGTATAGAAGGTACAATAGGCGGTCTTATTGCTCTGAAAGCGATAATATCTTCCAGCAACTTTTTGAACAAAGAATTGTTATTTACAATGAATGGCGAAAATGGAAGGTGTACATAAATTAGACAATTAAATAAAAGAAAAAAGGAAAAATAAAAACACAATATGACGACAGTTGAGGATTGGTATAATAGATACAATAAAGGACTGGAAGTATGATGAGAAATATTAGAGCTCAAATTGATAAGCTCCTTCCTTTTGTCGAATGTTATTTCTTTATATCTACTGCTGTTTTGAAATTGTGTTACTCTGACTGGAGATTTTTTTGGTAAGTTAGTTTGGGCAAGTTTCGTTATAAGTCGTCATTATTATTATCATCATCACATCCCTTCACAAGTCCACATCTGATCATAGGCGAACGAATGCCACAAAACACGGCCCTGAGCGACCTCCATCCATCGACTTCTTCCGTATCTTAGCAGGTCAACAGCCGCCCTACGGGCTTACCACGCTTACCGTACGAGGCTGCCACTCGAATACAACTTTGATAAGTGCATACGCGTAGTTATTAAAAAACTATTTAAAATGGCTTAACTGCGTGTTTGCAGTGTAAGGGTACCCACTAACCCATATCTCGTGGATATCGTTAAAGGAAACTGAGGAAAATAAATCAAGAGATTTGTTTGAAATGTTTTTGAAAGTTTATTGTTTCCAACATTTTCTTATAATTAGTAAGAGTTTGAGGACTTCTTTTAAGTATAAAGATACTTATGGTAGAAGGCCCTCGCCGTCCCTTAACTAAGTACATTTAACATAAGAGTAACAGTGTGCGTGTGTGTGTGTGTGTGTGTGTGTGTGTGTGTGTGTGTGAGAGAGAGAGAGAGAGAGAGAGACAGTGAGTGAATGCGTTATAGGATAAATTCTAATAAAGCTTCAGTTCGATCGTAATTAAGTGTCTTAAGCCACTGCATTATTTTTTTCTTACAGTCGTATGTCTTTAACGGATATATTTGCAATATTTTATTAATTATAAGTATTCTGATTGTTTGTCATATTGATTTTTCGCAAAGTTGGTTTTCGTACTGCGAATAGGAACTATGCTATAATTTCTTCTTCTACTACCGTAAGTAGGATTAAAAGACAAAGACTTATGTTTTTTTTTAACAAAGTGTGTAATATGTACAACTGCCTCACCGAAATCAACCCACAGGATGAATACAAAATGCTAGTGGAGAACCTATGTGGCTTAAAATGTATAATCTTCAGTAAACATCTTTAAGCTCTGGAGGAGATAGGCAGCAACGTCTTCTTAATAACAGCACTGGTACGTGAGGGTAACTGGTCACTTTCCTATTACTCAAAACTATAACCTTCTTTGCATTTATGGCTCTGTAATACGGTAACTCTTTATCCGTTAATAAAATAATAGAAAGTCAAGAGGGTTCTGCTCTATCGACGCCATTTTGACAGTTGACATTAAGTAAGTATTTTAGTCGATTTTAGTATTGTTTAGTGTAGCTGTTTTTTTTTGTTGATGTTTCGAAGTATTCCTAATTATTGGCAAAGCATGTTTGCTATTTTTTCTTAATGTTTGTTCTAGCATGTTGTTTGTTTGTTCTGGTATACTACTTTATATTTTTGTCTCTGTTCTCCTCCCACTTTTGGTCACATAAGGCGACAAACCTTAAGGTGTCCATATTACCCTTAAGGTACATTAAGCAATACAAAAATTGCTGTGGCCAAGCGTCAACCATGCGTGGCAACTATGGCAAAATCCCTTAGCACTATATGGGAGACGATAACATTTAGCAGTGGAATTTAAGCTGTTATGGGTTGAAGGATGACTTTAAAAAGTCAAGAAATAAGAGAAGAGAGAGAAAGAAAAAGAGAAAAATTTAAATAAGGATCTTACTGCAATATCAATGAAAAATGATTAATACTATTCTTACGCCTAGTGGAAAAAACTTTTGATCTGCTCTACGAGTCTCCTGGCTACTGATATATTGTTAAAAATACCATTTTAAAATATTATTACGCATTTCGCTTTTTTAAATAAAATTGTAACTTGGCATTTATAAAAATACTAGCCGATAGCAGCTCGCTGCGATAACAACGTGGATATAAAATATCAAGATGTTTTTTTTTTATTTGTAAAATCCCTTGTTAGTAAGCGAACATTGCGAAACGAGTAACTATATACTACATTTCAAGTCAGTCGGGTATAGTTTTAGAGATATCGTGACGAGTCAGTCAGTCAGTGGTATTTCGCTTATATATTATAAGCGAAAAAGTCTGGGGTCTTAACTATATAAGACCCCTGACTTTTGAGAAGTTTTATTTAACTTGAAATTTATGTTTGCTGGGGTCAAATTTTGCAACAGAACTTTAAAGCGGTTATCTTCAACAGATTGAGCAGAAATTATGCTTGCATGTTTAGTTTGGATGACAATTCATGGTTAACTAAGTGATGTCATACTAAATTGCATATGGCGGACAACTCAAGATGGCGGTCTAGTTATTATCTATCAACTCCCATGATATGTTTTGTGCCATGGAAGAGGGGCAAACAAGCATGCGGCTCACCTGATGGTAAGTGACTACCGCCGCTCATGAACAAAACAAAGTTGTAAGCTCTTTTCTTGAAGGCCCCTAAGTCATCGGGAAAAATCGCCGGTCATACAAAAGTTCCACAGACAAATTGTACGAGGAAGAAAACTGCTAGTAAAACGCACAGTGGTGGACCGCCAAGCATCCAGATGGTGAGGATGGTATCGTGCATTTTGACGCGATGTGCGTTAGTGAAATTTAGGGGCTGGAATTAATCTGAACAAGATTGTTATCAAATGATGAAATCTAGTAAATAGGTTTACTGAGGAAAATAATTAAAATAAAATGACGTCACTGTAAATTAAACATGGTGGATTCCTAAAGACAGCGGATTATATTTTTTATTCACCCCCAAGATATGAAATGAATGGTTCCCTGAGAAGAATAAGAATAAAAGGTCGTCCGCGTTGAGCTCTTCGAGGAGATGGTGTACTACTGACCTGACTAAACGGTAAGACTAAGCGAAGTCGCGTCTTAGCATAAAATTTTGTTAATTTTCATATTTTGTAAAGAAAAAAGTTTATAAGCGACAGTAGCCTAATGGCAGGGCGCGGACCGCGAACTCAAAAAGATCGTGGGTTCGAATCCACCATTCGACTATTGGCGTGAACCACTCGTAACATAAGCAATTTAAGCTTACCACGAGTGGTTAAGGGGAATATTAGAAATGTTTATAGCATTGTTAATATTCTTTCTTAAAAAAAAGTCACGTTGTTGATAATTTTCATGATGTTGTTAAATACACTTTTAAACAAAATATTTTACATATACCCTACGAACTAATAGGACTCGACGATATCAAAATTAATGTTGATATTTATCTTGTATGTTTATATTGAATCGACGGGCTTGCCCACACAACGAAAAGAGAAATGAAAATGAATGCTTGATTTGCGTTCTAAAAACGTAATTTTATTTTGCCGTTTGTCAAACAGATTCCTTCTGGATTCAGTTATTAGGAAAATATGGTCAAGGTTAATTGGGCAGGTTGATTGAAATCCAAAGAATAATCAATAAAAGCAGAAAAAGCAGGAGAAAAAACGATTTTATTAAAGGAGCCATTCCTAAATTATTTGTACCAGTAAGTATAATATTGTTTAAATAAATATAGAATTCAAAAATTTTACTTCAAAAACTAGATTAAAATTAAGATTAATTTTTATTAGTTAATTTTATTATAAAGCATTAAAAGATTGATAATAAAATTCAAGCCATTATGAACCAAACTGAGTATCTATTGATATACCAAAAAAAATTATATCCTTACGTTTTTGAGCAAAATGCCGCGCTAGTCGTTATTTGTGAGGTTTTTAGGATATATCTTCTTGTTATTAAAAAGATATATCAACTAATAAAGGGCCTATTAAATTTCTACACAATCTTGATCCCATAATAGCCCATTCAAATTTATTTTAAAAAGAGTAAAAACTTGATGAATCTTCCTACAACTGAACCACAGAAATGCGAAATAATTATTGATAGGTAATTAGAAATAACAACACATCTGTAGCTTTCTATGTTTGAGGCTGGCTGTCATCTACACATCTATGGACTGCTGAAGCCACTTACCATCAGGTGGACTACATTCTCGTTTGTCACTGGCAGCAGTTTCTTTTAATAAAAGAGGGGGCAAACGAGCATGCGGCTCACCTGTTGTTAAGTGACTGCCGCCGCCCATGATCAACTGCAACACCAGGGGAATTGCAGGTGCGTTACCGGCCCTTTAGAAAGGAGTAAGCTCTTTTCTTGAAGGTCCCCAGGTCGTATCGGTGCGGAAAAGTCGCCGGTGGTAAACTATTCCACAGAGAGGTTGTACGCGGAAGAAAACTCCTTTTGAAACGTACAGTGGTGGACCACCAAGCATCCAGATGGTGTGGATGGTATCGGGACGTTTGCCGCGTAGTGCGTTCACGAAATTTGGCGGCTGGAATTAATCCGAACAATTCCTCAGAGCACGTGGTATATGCGAAAGAAAATGCAAAGAGATGCAACATCTCTTCACAGCGCCTGTGAATCGAGCCGATCGGAAAGCACTCGATCGTCGACGATTCGAGCCGCTCTGCGCTGGATGCGGTCAATTGGAAGTAGCTGGTACTGGGGAGCCCCAGCCCAGAGATGGGAACAGTATTTCATGTGCGGCCGAACCTGCGCCTTGAAAAGTTGCAGGCGGTGTGCCGGCATGAAATACTGTCCCGCTCTGCTGAGCACGCCAAGCTTTTTAGAGGCCAATTTGGCCTTCTCTTCCAAGTGACCACGAAACTGCACGTCACTCGATATGTCGACGCCGAGGGTTAAAAGTTTGGAAGTTCGAGCTAAAGCTCCGTAGAGGTCTTTCAACATAGTGCTTCTTTTTACAGTTTCAAGTTATGTTAAGACTCAGACTAACGAAAATGAAAATCTTTTAAGTGACGCCGAAACTAAACCAAAATCGTGCTTAACTTATTGTGAGAACACACTTACCCAAAAATATGCATTTTAATTTTTATACGTGGTAGAGCCATGCTGCAGCTATATTGCGCACGAATGGGCCGGCTCGACCAGGATAAGACTAAGCTCTCACAGAATACAAGCGTAAAATAGCAGCTTAATGCTGATGTGTTTCGTATTGTGATTGCAGAGAACCGTAGAGTTTTTTTATTGTAAAAGAAAGATAAATATAGATTTCTATGGGCCACAGCTTCCACTTACCATCACTGGACTGTATGCTCATTGGTCACCATTAGTCTTTTAAAAAAAACCTTCGCAACCGTTATCATAGTTTTAATTGCATATGTGTGTCTCCAGCTGTTAATTTTTACGCTGTTTTAGAAAAGGAAAGAAAAAATTGTACAGGGTTCAGCGTCACTCATGTACGACATGTACGCAGCGCTCAATTGGTTAGTCTTGGGGTGCTCCGTGTTGTAAGAAGAATCATGAAACCAGTTTAAAGGATTTTATTCTGTTTCTTTGTCCCGCGAGTCAAATACAAACATTTCGATTGTTTTATTATTTAGTATTTTTCGCGGATAGGGAAACTTATAATAATCTTAAATTAGTGTCGTCATAAACATCAAATAAATTGTAATAGTTAAAATGAAAGTGTAGGAGAATTTAAGTGAACAAAGTCAACTGTAGTATAATATAATATATGAATTAGATAATTAGCAAATTAATGTATTTACAATAAATAATCCTTTTTGGATCCAAGTGAGTAAAATATTCTCGTATATAATAATAAAAATAATAATGTCCTCCAGACCGAATTTCAGATACGCCAGCAAGCCTCAACGGAGACTAGCGCAGGACAGGATTATAGTGGCACGACTGCAAACCGACACTACCGGAGAGAGATCAGGCGCAAGATCAACGGCTTTACGTGCTTTCCGAGGCATGAAGGCGCGACACCGCCTACCTGACTCCTAGCCATTTTCTGAGAATTTATTGACGGATAAATCATGGCTCGACCCGGGATTCGAACCCGGGACCTATTGATCTTAGTCCTCACGGGTGACAACGCATCTGCATTTTGAGTCGTGGTGAAGGATATTTATGTACTGTCTATCCGAAATGTGTTTATGTAAGGCCGTAGCAACGTAGGGTCTACCTACGTGTGGCTGTAAATGTAGTCTGCAGGTTTAAATCCCGCAAGGAACAACGATTTATGTGGCCTACAAATTGTTGTTTTGGATCTGGATCTTGTTCATGTGCAATGTAAATCTTTTAAACGTCTCCGCAGTACATCAAAAAGTTAAATATATATATATATATATATATATATATATATATATATATATATATATATATATATATATATATATATATATATATATATATATATATATATATATACTAGGGATCTGCCCCGGTTTTACACGATTATTTTAGGATTTCGAAAACAGCGCCACCTGCCGGGTATAATTGCAAATCGTAGCTATCTAAATCGGTCCAGCTGTTTAAGAGGAGTTTAGTAACAAACACACGTACAGCAGAATTATATATTATACAAATAAAATAATTGACTAAAAACGAAAAGTCTGCTGTTAGTGTTACATATTACACATAGTGTTAATCTTATCGATTTAATTAATAATTTTTAAACTAGAAATCTTGAGAAGAGAATGCATCAATACTTCAGTAATGAGAGCAGGCGGACACCGGGCAGGGCACGATGTATAAATGCTAAAGGGCAAACTACTTTCAATTTTATCGGGAACTACCTTTACTTTAGTTGTAAAAGTAACATTTTTCGTGTACCTGGCTGTTGTAACTTTTATTCTTACAATAATTGAGACAAAACAAATAGCGTACGTAAGTCGCTTTCTTATAGCTCGAAAATTACAGCAGCCTTGTTTGCATACAGAGTTCTGTGAAACGATAGTTCTTCATCGGTCAATCAAATATTAAAAAGTCAATAGGGCACTGCTTTATCGAACCTATGGTAAATACTCGGATAAAGTGTCATTCATTTTGTCCAAGAATAAATATGGTAATCAACTGTTGATGTTTGTTGATTAGTTGATTTTTCAAAGTGTTCCTGATTACTTTCAAAGCATATTTGCTATTTTTTAATTTACATATTATTAGTAATAGTACATGAATTTGTTCGTGTTTTTGTATGTGTCCTCCTCCTGGTTTTGATTTAATATGGCTACAAAGCTTAACATAATCATATTATAGTAAATACGACAAGTAAATAAGATACGATTTAGGGGCCTTCGAGAAAAGAGCCTACTCCTTTTTGAAAGGCTGGCAACGCATTTGCAATTCCCCTGGTGTTGCATTTGCTCATGGGCGGCGGTAATCACTTACCATCAGGTGAGCCGTATGCTTGTTTGCCCTCTCTCCTATAAAAAAAACCAGCTTAAAATAGCAGCTTAATACTGCAGTGTTTCGTATTGTTAGTGTAGAGATCCGAAGACCCCATTTTTACTGGAAACGAGGCATACCATCTCAGTCCTCAATGGTAATAACGCATCGGCGTTTCGATTCTTAGAGTCTAAACTCTAATTCTCTAGAGTATAAACGTAGATGTCTATGAGCCACAGCATCCACCAACCATCAGGTGGACTCTGTGCTCGTTTGTCAGTGTTATTCTGTAAAAACAATACACAGGCTCGAGTGTTGCGACGTGATAAGACGGAAGATAATTCACGACGTGATAATATTATTCAAATATTAAACAAATAGTTTTTTATTTATATAAATATTAAAATGTTAAATAATTAGTTAATAACATTTATCGTGTAGTGGCGGTATAATAATAATAATATAATAATAATAGTGGCGGTGTAAGATGCGACCGAGGGAAACAAACCAGAAGATGGGCAGCACCGTCTTCCTAATAACGACTAAAAATATAAAAACCTTAGTTGCCAACCCGCTTGCCAAACGTGGCAACTATAGCAAATATCCCCCCTATGAAGCAATCTATGGGAGAGGCCTAAGTGGACTTTAAGAAGATGTAATTAAGGTAGCAGTAAATAAACAGTTAAATTCCATCGGAGCCCAATGTATTCCTGTTATAACTGAACTTTTATCCCGAAACCAAAATAAGGTTCAGTTTTCATATACGCTAATCAGGGGTGATATAGAAAATAAAAAGCATACGCCATTAACTGTGTACCCTTTACGGTCAGTAGGCTAGGCTAAGCAACTTGTTTATCTACATATTTTGGGTGATGAAACAAACCGCCAGTTAAACGCGTATAAATTACACACCCAATAACTTTAAATGACTGTCAGTTGGAAGCGCTCCATGTTTTAGTTCATTTCATGCCGGTTAGTAGATACATGCATTTAAAAGTTTCGATATAATATATCGATCGTGTGTATAAAAATATTTTGTAATATAGTAGCAACTGTAATATACCTACTTGTCAACGGTTTTGCTTGTTGGTTTGAGTTAAAAATGACTTAAAAGAAGATATTTCCGGAGTTTCGGATCTTTTCCGGGCAAATGAAGTTCATTTTGAGACTTTTTTTTCTTATTTTTGTATACGTGACAGAGACATACTGCAGCTATATTAAAGAGGTAGCATTAATAAGTCATCTCAGTCGGGAAAGAACTATGCTCTGTGCTCTCACAAAATACCAGCTTGAAATAGCTGCTTAGTACTACTGTGTTTCGTATGGTGAATGTAGAGAACCGGAAACCCTTTTTAATAGAAACGAAGAATACCATCTTAGTCCGCATGGTTGACAACCCATCACCATTTTGATCCTTACCATCAGGTGGACTGTGTGCTCGTTTGTCGCCCTCATTCTATAAAACAATAATTAATATAACATGTATGTATAGCTACCTCAAAAGTATTTTAGCGTAAATTAAAACTGACGAACTGACTAAAAAGACGTAACAGTACTTGTAAACTTTTGAACTTTTGAAAAATAATAATATGAACTATTATTTTGGTGTTCAAAAGTTTACAAGTACTGTTACGTTGATTCGTTGTTGATTCGTGGTACATTAGTAGGTACTATTATTTATTCTGGGTTTGTGGCGCTATTCCTTAAACTAGGTCAATATTCTGTGGTTGAGTTGTGTTTTGCGGCGAACTATGGCATTCATTTAATAAATAGTTTTAAGAGTATTGTTATTTTGTGCTTATTAATGATTTATATTCGATTTTTCGAAATAATCTTTGCATTTATTACAGTAGGTTCACATTATTGTGACAGATGTCGTAATCGTTATAAATATTGGTTGCAAAGAAAATAAATGAAATCAAAATTTGTGTGACTTGATTTCTTTTAAACGAAACATTAAATTTTTTTTGAAATTAACATATAACTCCGTTGTTCTAAACTGTGTGTAAAAGCACCCATCTAAAAATTCATTATATTTCATTTAGTATTGTTATTGGTCTAGGACTTAGGATTTTTTTTATAAAACATGAGTGACAAACAATCACACAGTCTAGCTTTTTTTTTGCGGATGGAAAATCATCTAATGACGCCTTTCGCTCTGGGTGGAGCGTAAGGGAGTGTCAGACTTTTACTGACTAAAAACCAGCCGTGTTCCTTCAGTGCCCTAACGTTCCGGAGCTGCAGTATCTCTTTCGAACAGCCCGCAGCCCCGGCAGGCGTCGGCCCTTGCGGGCCCCTTCACGCTGCTAACAGCTCTTTGAGGCGCGCGTGGAACAAAACGCGCCGTCGAGACGGCCTGTCGTCGTTAGACGGAAGGACGGCGAGCTACCCATTGCTCGCCGTTCACAGGCCCGCGCCTACGGTGGCCGGGGGCCACGACGTAGCCCCCGACGCCCGGGGCGTCTCCCGCGACGGCCGGGGAGGAAAGCTGCTGCTCTCTCCTTCTCCCGCTCCGCCACCTCCTTCGCTAGCATCACTGCTTCGCAGAAGGTGGTGACGGCGTCCCATTCCGTCTCGCTCCGGACCATGGCTTCGACCAGAGCCGGACGCGAGAGGTCGCCGCCGCCTATCGCCGCTACGAGGACACGTCGGTGCTCCGCCCAAGCAGGGCACACCTCCACGGTGTGTTCCACCGTGTCCTCCGGACCATCCTCGCAGTGGGAGCACCCGGGCGTTTCCTCCCGCCCGATTCGGTGCAGGAACCTCCCGAACACACCGTGTCCGGTGAGGACCTGCGTCAGGCGGAAGGTGAGGATGCCGTGGCGTCTCTCAAGCCACTCCTCAAAGAGGGGTCCTATCGCCGCTATAGTGGCGTGCCCAGCACGGTGTTGCGACAGTCGCGCTCTCCATGTCGCCATGAGATCGTGCCGGAAGTCTGTCCGCTGCGCGACAACTTGCCGCGGCAGCGGGGTTTCCCCCCGGCATAGTGCCTCCACGCGCCATTCGTGCAGGCGCGCGTGGACTATCGCCTCCAGATCCCATGGCGGCAATCCGGCAAGGAGGCTTGCCGCCTCGTGGGAGATCGTGCGGTAGCCGCAAACCATTTTAACGGCAACCACCCTTTGGGGCGCGTTCAGGTGGTGGACGGCAAGCCGCGCCAAACCACGCGCCCACACCGGGGCCCCGTAAAGGGCCATGGACCGCACGATCCCCGCGTAGAGCCTCCGGCAGGAGGCGTTTGGCCCCCCAGGTTCGGCAAGAGCCGCCTGAAGGCAGCCCTGGTCCATTCCAGTTTGGGAGCCAAACGTCTGAAGTGCTCAACGAAGTTCCATCAGCCGTCGAGGACGAGTCCTAGGTACTTCAGCGTCGACTCGACGCCGATGGATACCCCTCCTACCATCACTGAGGATCCCGGTGGTGGCCTGTTCCGAGGGCCATGGAAGTGCATGGCCTCGGACTTGTGCAGAGCCACCTCGAGACCCAGTTGCCGAATCCTCTCAACGACTATCGCAACCCCACGTGTCATAGTTTCCGCCGCCGCCTCGTACGACCCCACTTGTGCCAGTACCAGCGTGTCGTCATCGTAGCAAACTACGCTGACGCCGGTAGGGAGGTCGGCGCGCAGCACCCAGTCGTAACCGATGTTCCACAGAGGTGGCCCCAGAACCGAACCCTGTGGGACACCGCACGACATCTCTCGCCGGTTCCACTCACCGTTGCGACCGGGGTAGATGACGGCCCTGTCCATCAGATAGTCCCCGACTATACGACGGAGATAGGTCGGCACCCGGTGATACCGGAGTGCCTCCCTAATGCAGCTCCAGGGCATGGAGTTGAAGGCGTTGGCGATGTCGAGAGACACCGCCAAGACAACCCCCCCTCTGGCCACTGCATCCCCCGTCGTGAGGGCTCCCACGCGCATGATGGCGTCCACCGTAGAGCGCCTCTTGCGGAAACCAAACTGGTGTTCTGCAAGATCCGGCCCCGTCCCCGCAAAGTGCTCGGCGAGGCGGTTTGCAATAACTCTTTCAAAGAGCTTGCCCACCTCGTCGAGCAGCACCACGGGCCGGTATGCGGACGGAGAGTCCGCAGGGCGTCCTGGCTTCCGAATGAGGACCAGTTTCCCCGTCTTCCAACGAAGCGGGAATTGGCCTCTCTCCAAGCATGCGCTTAGGAGCCCCTCCAGTCGGGGCCCGAGAGCCTCCGAGGCCAGGACCCAGGCTTTGCCAGGCAAGCCATCGGGTCCTGGGGCGGTATTCCTGGCCTTGAGCCTACGTACCGCCACTCTCAGGTCTACCCCGGTCCCTTCCGGGAGGTCGTCGTCGTCGTCCTGGTGGTCCGCTTCCGGCACCGCAGGTGGCGGAGCCATAGGCGGGGGCGGATGTTCCCCTCGCGCAGGGGACAGAGCGCTCACCACGTCCTCCACGAGCTGGGGCCGGAGACTCTGCGTCAGCGGGGGAGCCCAGGTGCGGAGTTTATCCCGCACTATCTTGTAAGGGCGCCCCTACGGATCTCTGTCGAGAGTCTCCAGTGTGGAGGCATACCGAACCTGGTATCTTCAACGCGCCGCAACGAGAGAGCACTACTCACTGAACCTATGGCGCGACCATAATATCTAGGTCAAACGGCCACGCCTCAATCAGCTTGCGCGCGAGCGGGCTACGCCCGTCAGTCCGTAGCTGCATCCGACGCAGAACGCACGCCACTCTTGCGCAGATCCGGCCTAACGCTTTCGCTCGCTTAAATTGTAGTCTCATTGTGTATTTCAAGTTCTGTTTATATATTTTGTTCTGTGCTAACTCTTCCATTCTTTTGCTGTCACTGTGTATGCTATCCGCCTTTCTAAACTCTCTTTGTGCTTGTGGACAATAAACGTTTTGTGTGTTATATGTGGTGACTTTTATTTACATACATCACTACACCAGCATCTCCTCAAGGGCCCGATCCCGGGCCCGCAGTACAGCCGCCCGGAGGGCGGTCTTCGCCGCTCTGTATCCCTCGTACAGCTCCGCCTCAATGGCTGCCGCATTCGGTGGACGAATGCGGAGCCTGCGGTGCCTGACGTACAGGTGCCGCGCGGCGACACACGCCTCGCACAGAGATGTCAGCTCACGCGACCACCAATACACCTGACGCCGGGCTCTTCCTGGCCGGACGCGGGGCATTGCCACGTCACATATCTCGGACATGACCTCCTGGAACCACCCTGCCTCATCATTGACGTCAGCAGGCCTGTCCGGTGATGACACCCAGGCCTGCACGATCAAGGCTTCCAGGAGGAGCACCCGGTCCAGCTGCTTCAGCGCCCAACGCGGACCACTCGGGGCCTGTTGGACTGGCGCGCTCGAGGGCTGGGTGGAGACGTCAAACCGGATGTACCGGTGGTCGGAGTAGGTCTCCACCCCCTCCATGACACGCCAGTCAATGGCACGCGGCGACAGAGCGGGGCTAGCGAACGAGATGTCCACCACCGACTCGCCCCGCACACGTGGGGACAGAACCCCGATTTAGGACGACCAGGCCTGTCTCCAGAGCCCAGTCTTCCACCATCCTACCCCGCACATCAGTACGACGAGAGCCCCAAGCCAAGTTCTTGGCATTGAAGTCCCCGAGGACAAGTACGGGGAGGGGATAACTTCCGACGACGACTGCTCTCAGCTCTGCAAGAGAGTTGTGGAGCTCGGCAAGAGATCGGTTCGGGGAGAAGTACACCCCCACAACGACGAACTCCCCGAACCGTGCTGCTATGCACCCCTGACCCCTCCTGACACCTTCAAGGGTCGGGGTACCGGCGGCGGCCGAAGAGATGATGGCAACTGAGCCGTTAAGGTCCGCCACCCAGTCCTCCCTAGGCCAGACAAAATACGGCTCAGCGACCACAGCGATGTTAATCGACCACTGCGCCATGCTCTGGAGCAACAGATCCTGAGCGCAGGCGCAGTGGTTGATATTCGCCTGGAGGAAGCTTAATGGGGCCGTTATAGGCATTCCATTTCAGCTTCCTCCACGGGGGGCCCCTCTGCGGCGTCGGTGTCGCGGCGGCGGCGGCGGCGACAGTGACAGCGGTGGCAGCGGCAGTTGCGGCTGCGGCGGAGGCCACAGAGGCAGTGGCGGCGGAGGGCCCTCCCCTACCCGCGGCCTTGACCTTGGCGGGTGGCACGCAGGCCTTGCCTCCGGCCCGGTGATCGGCTGGCTTGCCGGTCGCCGCACATGCATCACAGTGCGGCGTGGCGTAGCAGATCGCCGATAAGTGCCCGGGCTGACAGCAGCGGAAGCAAAGGCCACTGCGGTCAACCTCCGAGACGCATCTCACTGATACGTGGTGCCCCACGAGACAGCGATAGCACCTCAGAGGTCTGGGCTCCAGCAGCTTAACCTGCGCTGAGACCCAGCCCACCAGAAGCCTTCGACCCTCCACTATGGTTTTGGCCGCCGTAACAGGGCAGCACACCGTGGCGGCATGCATACCCTGTTGGTCCGGGCGTATGACGCCCTTCTTTTCCGCGTCCGGCTGTAGTGTAATCACTACAGCTGCGGTCTTCGGGATGCGGAGCCTAGCCGCGATCTTGCGCACCCTGAACTGGCGCTGCCGCTCCTGCTCCGGCTTCAGCCGCGGGAGGTGTAGGGAGCTGGGGGGGCGGTGACGGCGGCGGCAGCTGGCTTGCCCACGTGGACACGTGGAGGACTTCTGACTTCGCACCCCACACAGTCTAGCTGATGGTAAGTTTTGTTGTAGAAATATAAACATCTATATCTATCCTCGATTAAGAATCAAAATGAAGATGTCTTGCCACCCATGCGGAAGTTTTTAGAGTTTAACACAGCAGCATTAAGCTGCTATTTTACACTGATTTTCTGTGAGAGCGTGTTCCTTCCTGCTACAACTGTAACATAACCGCAGCTTGGCTTTACTAGGAAGGTCCCGTAATGCGTGTATAAAAAAAATTAAAGTGAAAGTTACAGCCTCTATACCTCCTGCTGCTGAGCACATGCCTCCTCTTATTTCTGAGAGGGTTCTGTGTCTATAACCAAAATATTGTGACTACTGTGTTACTTGCCTAGCATGTCGTAAAAGCGAATGGGTTATTGGGTTTGGAATTGTACAGACGATGGTCTGACCATCTATTAAAACTTTTACAATTTTCAACCATATTTCATACTTTTCGACTAAACGTGGTCACACTTGCGCGTTTGTTTTTGGACTCTGCCAACCTCCTCGGGGACATGATAAGCAAGAACACCATAAAAAATTACAATTATGTGTCTTATCTTAAAATCACCTCAAATTTATAGATACATTACCTTCAAATGTGTGCACTATCACAGTCATCACTAATCCTAACACGACCCCGACGAAAGACACAGCTCTGTTGATAATATGTCCCGCATTTCGACTCTAAACGAGGCCTCATCAAAAGAAATAAACTCTTCGATGACTTACCGCTAAATGTGTGTGTATATATATTCACTGCATATTTGCAAAGTATTTTTTATTGTATACAGGAACCACTATATTCAAAAATATTACTTCTTCGAATCTAAGTCAGAGGAATAGTAACTGAAAAAATTAAAATAATAAACTTATCAAGGATCAGACCACACACAATAACCGGATGTCCTTTAAAGTTTCAAGACAACATAATTTGACACTAGCTAAGAAATTTTGTTGTATGACCATCACATAAGATCCAGTTTTGTTTGGTTTCAGTTAGCACCAACTTTATGCCACTGTTAGTCGCCCAATATAATTTGATAGTGATCGCGGAAAGTTCTTTGATCTTGCGCCGCACACGTGCACTTTTATCCAAATGAATACCGAAACACGTCACGGGACAACTCACAGCTCTTGCATGACGTGCCATACTTATGGTACCGCAACATGACTACATAGAATACTAATGGAATGCAATGGAATAGTCATCTTGTAAAACAAATACTTAGAATATTCGAAAAAATGTTTCTCACATTTCTCAAATTTACATTGCCGTCAAATCAATTTTTATCTTATAAAGAGCTGAATAATTATTTTAGATACATACTTCACGGGGTTTCTTACCCTACAATATTCACCGTAGGTACCTTATGGTTTACGGTCTATAATATCAATAAATATTAAAATATTTTAATTACTTCTACAGTCAGTAACTTGCATTAAATAGTCAGATCGGCGACGTAGATTTGAATGCCAAAACGAAGACGGTTATAAAAGGTCAACAAAATTTTTTTTTATATAAAGTAAGGGTGACCATCGAGCACACAGTCCACTTGACGATACGAGGATCCTTTGGCCTATAGACATCTACATTTATCCACAATTCAGAATCAAGATGTAGATGTATTGTATCCCTGAGGACTACGACGGAATGCTTCGTTTCTAGTAAAAGGTGCCGCCCGTACTCTACACTCACAATACGAAACACAGCAGCATCAAGCTGCTAATTTACAACAAAGCTTGAACTACGATCGCTAATCCGATTATAATATAAGGTGATAACAGCAAGTTTGTCCTAACCTGTGAAATAGTCATATTCAGTAGCGGAATACAGGCTGATGAGAACAACGATTTCACAGAAGAGTAGCTTTATCGTTTAGAAAATTCGTAAAGCTTTAAAAATGATGTCAGATTGATTATAAGTTGGCCCGTATAATGTTTTCCATGTAACAATTTTATTTATTTTTTTCGATTAAAAAATAACCGTCTAGTCTGCGTCCGTGTTCATGTTTCCCTTTCTCACCAATTTCCTGTGAGAATATTTCCAACCTTATATCCAGTGGCTTAGCTACCTTAAGGCTAGACGGGGCAGTGTCCCGGGGCCCCAAAGGGCTCCTCGGCCTCGATGAACTACGTTCGAAAAAGTTTTATAATATTCTAGTTAAATAAAGAAAAAGAATTCGGCCTTTTGACCCCTGACCAACAAACCTCGAAACAATATTGTTAAAATAAAGTCGCTTACTTCGTTTTATTGCCAAATGTCTATATTATTAACTATATTCTACTTTTTCATTGTTCATTTTTACCAGCTTCCGCCCACGACTTTGTTCGCCTGGTATGGACCAACGTTAAAAAAAATATCACGGCATCAGTACCAGGTCGAGCTCTATCCATGTGTAAATTGTCGTGTCCTGGTTCTAGAACAGTTTAACATTTTAGATACCTACTAAATCTGGATACTCGATGTGTCCATTACAAAGGCCTGAAAAATTAAGACAACCTACCTGCAAACAAACATTTAAGAAGAATGATCGGGCTCATTTGAAGGGTACAGGGGCAAAACAAGGAATGTCACTAAAACAGGTTTTTGTGTAATTAACATTTTAATGTTTGAAAGTTTCACATCACAACAACAAAACATAACGTCTCTTTATCTGATATCACAGAAATATACAAGAAATTTGTATATACAAAAATCTGACATTTACAGTTGGACATTCCATGTTACGTTCCGTTTCACTAGGGGCATTTCCACTTTTGCACATGTACAGGGTTTTGAAATATTGAAGATATGAAGGGTTATGTTTGTTTTTATGCTTTTTACATAAAAAAAGTTATATTTACAGCGATCGTTAACCATCTGAGCTACCACGGCATATTTTTACATAATGATATAGAAATACGCGCGAAAATCTAAGTGCTAATAATATACTTAATTTATATTTGAACTTTTTGTGACACGTACTATTTGAAAAAGGGCAATATACTCTGAAAACCTTTTTGTAAAACAAAACCTGAATTTCTGTAAGTCTTAAGATTACAGCCTATATACGTCCCACTCCTGGGGACAGGCCTCCTCTCATTTCTGAAAGGGTTAAGCCTTAACTTACTACCATACTCTTAATATGTTCCGGAAATAACAATTTTGCATCCATAATAATTCCTAAATCTTAACGGATTGTGATTTATTTAATTCAACATGGTTAATTTTTTAATAAAAATGTATGAATTTTTTTACGAGTAAATGATATATAATGATGAATACATGTATGATTTTTAGGCTAATATTCGTTTATTCTATCGAAATCAGATTGAAATTTGACACAATTAGTGAAATTTTTAATCCTCATGTTTATTTTAGTGTCAGCCGTGTACATCACGTACTTTACATAATATGAGTAAGGACCGATATCGTATAAATAAGAAACGTAGAGTGACGGTCATAAGATTAAGCCTTGCGGTACACCAGATGTAATTAAAACAAAATAATTTATAGAAACACTTTGTGGAAATCTATTATATTACAGATGTTAAAAATTATTTAGCTAAGACCCGCGTAATAAATTAAAATGATGTGTCTTACCTAATATGAAGAGTACCCTTTCTCAATTGTGTGCGCTGTCCCCGTCCCCGTCACCACTAATCTCAGCACCCCTACTGCCCACACAACTACGCCAGGAAATACACACTATCGTCGATAATACGACACGTGTTTAGTGTCCAAGCGAGGCATCCTCAAGGAATCGCTGTGAAGCGCTGAGTGACTTAGCGGTCAGCCACCACGGAGGGTACTTCACTATATCTTTATATTTCACTTGTTGACATTGGCGCTACAACGTGAGATTTTATACTGTATCGACGATATAGTGTTAACGTGGAAAAGCATTTAGTCGGTATTGAAAACAATCGCATCAAAGTCAACTGTAATCCCTCGAGCTGATTGCTCCGACTAAGCCTCTAAAATGCTGCTGGTGGTTTATGCGTTCACATACTTTTCATAGGCAATTGAATGGTTTTGTATGCTACTCACTGAAAGCGTAGAAATCTCTTCATTTTATTTCAAAGTTATAGTTTTGCATGTTTACATTTTATATCTTAATTAAAGGCATTGTTGCAGCATATGCACTTAACCCATTTATTATCTGAATGTATTTTTACTTCATTGTTTTTTTTAATGAACGTCACCGAGCCCGAAACAATTATTTGTAAACCATACAAACTAATTATTCTACGACAAAATCAAAGCCGCGCTTATTTGACGTAGGAACCCGTGACCTTGAGCACCATTCACTGCGCTATTAATGAGCTGTCAAGATATTGAAATGAAGCACATCAACTACACATATTAACACATTAACTGTTTGTTTTATAAGAAACAAAAGAGATGATCGCAAATTAAAGTTTCTTCAAATGTTAATAAGTACGATTTATAGGCCACAGAAGTATTCTTCACGACGAAGGGGGTACGTTCCGTAACGTCAAAAACACTCATTCGAAAACATTCAGGAAGAAAGAAAATAGCAATTATATATTTTTTATTATAATTTTAATTATATATTTATCTATAACATCATGACTAAATATACTACATGGAGTAACGACCTGGTCATCGATGCAGGAAGTCGATGGATGCATGTGGCTCAGAACCGTACTTTGTGATATTTAAAGGCGGCTATGTTCAGCCGTAGACTTGTGGTAGGCTGTTATGCGGATAATCTAAAACTTCATGAATATTTTGTATACTACATTAAGAGTAAAAGTACACGATAGAAGTAACACATAACGAAACCAAGTTTTCTATTTATAGTATATTACGCCAAAGTATGTCACTGTAACTCACGTGGTATTGTTAATAAAAACCGGCCAAAAGCGTGTCGGGCCACGCTCAGTGTAGGGTTCCGTAGTTTCCCGTCCGTCACAATAAGTGTTCCCACTTATGAGTTTAAAGGTGGGAATCCATTATGTTCGCGCTCCAGCAGCGCTCCGCGCTCCTGCAACTGCTCCCGGTAGTGCGTACGTGCGCGAACATGGAGCGTGCAACATTGCACGCTCCGCGGTAGGCGATGCAAAGGAGAGACCAACCGAACTATTCGATAATACCCGACCCAATGTAATAAGTACCTACAGCGCCATCTCTCGGGGAATTGGGTTACTAATTAATACATAGACGTGCCAGAAGTTTTCGGTGGTAATTTTGGATTGCGAGAACCGATTTTAATAATTCTTTTTTTGTTTGAAAAAAGATACGTTCAGGATAATAAAATATGTAAACGAAGTTAAAAAAAATGCTTGCTTAAACGATCATACTAAAACCTAGTCCAGAAATTGTTTTGTACAACTTTTTGTCTTTTTTGTACAAAAACTGTTTCCATCCAAGTCCAAAACGATTTTCCTAGAAAGTCCTTATAAAGTTCTACCTTTCAGATTTTTTTCATATTTTCTAAACCTATGGTTCAAAAGTTAGAGGGGGGGGGACACATTGTTTTTTACTTTTGGAGCGATTATTTCCGAAATTATTGACATTATCAAAAAATGATTTCAGTAAACCCCTATTCATTTTTAAATACCTTTCCAACAATATATCACACGTTAGGGTTGAAATTAAAAAAAAAAATCACTTCCCACTTTACATATAGGGGGGCTACCCTAATAAAACATTTTTTTTCAATTTTTATTTTACCACTTTGTCGGCGTGATTGATACACATATTGGTACCAAATTTCAGCTTTCTAGTGCTAACGGTCACAGAGATTAAGCGAGGACGGACAGACGGACAGACAGACATGGCGAAACTATAAGGGTTCCTAGTTGACTACGGAACCCTAAAAACGCGGGTTACGGTGACACACTTTTCAAACATAGCGCGTAGCATATTTTTTATCAGACCAGGATCCAAAGCTTGATTTAAATTAAAGTAATATACTTTATCCTCAAAATATCATGACATTTACATCATACTTTCCTCCCTAGTGGCGTAATATACTTTAGTAGCGTAGATTTTTACGGTAGTAGAGCCACGCTGCAGCTTTATTATGGTTGCAGCACGTATGGGTCGGCTCAATCGGGGAACGACCATGCTCTCATACGGGCGCAAATAACCGCTCAATGCTGCTTGTGCAAAGTGCAAAGTGTTTCGTATAGTCACTGTAGAGAACCGGAGACCATTTTTACTGGAAACGAGGCTTTCCATCTTAGACCTCATTTGTGACAACTCATCAGCATTTTCATACATAATCGAGAATAGAATTATGTGTCATTGGATCTAATTACCGTAATCAGGTTACAAGTTCGTTAGTCATCCTATTCTTAAAAAATAGTTTTAGACAGTAGTCGAATGGCGGATTCGAACTCATGATCTTTGAGTTCGCGGTCCTCACTCTGCCATGAGGCTACTGTCGTAAATGCAAGTATTAAGTAGTTCATCGTTGTTTCATTTAAACTCTTATGTCATATGCAATTCTAAATAATATTTGTATGTATCAAAAAACCATTAACCGATTTTTTATAACACCGTTGTCAATTTGAAACAGGTGAAAGTCTTCTCACCGTATGTATGGAAAAGAATCTTTTTGTGACGAACACTTGCTTTCGCCACAAGAGGATTCACATGTATACTTGGGAAAGAGGTGACGATAGAAGCATGATAGATTTCATAATTGTGGATGAAAGATTGAGGGGCGCAGTGGTAGATACAAGAGTCTACCGGGGTTCTAACGTAGGAACAGATCATTATTTGGTTTTATGCCGAGTTAATGGTCTGTTTAGGCGTTGGCTCCATCGATCATCTGTGTCTACCACTGCGTTAAAGCGTATTAGAACAGAAAGGTTACAAGATGAAGGTGAGGAAAACCAGTTCAAATGTAGACTGAAAGAAAATATGAAGGAGTTAGACTTGGAGAATGTATGGCAAAATGTAAAGAAAGGTTTAGTGGATGCAGCTAGCGAAGTATGTGGTGTTAGTAAGAGAAAGAATGAAAGGAAAAATAATACGTTATGGTGGGGTGATGAGATACGTATGGAAGTAGCAAAGAAAAGAGCATGGCTAGATTTACTAGCAACAAAGGCTGGTAATTCTAGCGGTACGAATGATGATACTGAAAGAAAAAAGGCAGTCTTTAGACATCTAAATAAGATAGTAAAAGAAGTAGTTGAAAGAAATAAGCAAGAAAGAACGGATAAGAATGATAGAAAAATATCGGATAACTTCCAGGCAAATATTAAAATGTTCTAGAAACTTGTAAGAGTTGCCAGGGGACATTCAAAACAGCCTATGATGAATGCTATAAGAGACGAGAATGGATATATTCTGAATGATGAAGTTTTGAGTTTAAAGAGATGGAAGGAATATTTTGAAAGCGTGTTTATGAGTGAGGAGACAACGTGTGTACTAAGTAAAGTAGAAACTCCGAAAGAAGAGGAAAGAGGTAGCGAGATAAGTATAGAAGAAATAATGAATGCAATGAAAAGCATGAAAGCGGGTAAGGCTGCCGGATATGATAGAGTTTCACTCGAAATGCTAAGGGCTGGAGAGGAAGCGGTGGCAGGCCTGCTGCACACCTTGTTTAATTTATGCTGGGAACTGAAGCGGGTACCGGTAGACTGGTGCAAATCCGTGATAGTCCCAGTATATAATATTCCACAACTATCACACACAACGCCATCTAGTCCCAAGCTAAGCAGAGCTTGTGTTATGGGTACTATACAACTGATAAACATACTTATATATTTATAAATACATAAATATTATAGATAAATTACACCCAGACACAGAACAAATGATCGTGCTCATCACACAAACATTTGTCCTGGGTGGGAATCGAACCCACGACCTCCGGCATAGCAGTCAGGGTCACTAACCACTAGACCAACAGGCCAGTCTTAGTATATAAAGGAAAAGCGTCGCAGCAGGACTGTAAAAACTACCGTGGCATCAGCCTTCTTAGCATTGTGGGAAAAGTGTATGCTAAGGTACTGATTGAAAGGGTCATGAAAGAAACTGGTGGAAAAATTTGGGATGTGCAAGCGGGATTTAGAAAGGGAATGGCATGTACAGATCAAGTCTTTTCCATGCGCACGATCGCAGAGAAGTTTTTGGCCAAAAACCAAAAGGTTTTTTGTGCGTTCATGGACTTGGAAAGGGCCTGTGACAGAGTGGATAGGGATGTGCTATGGCAAACACTGAACTCATTTGGTTTGAGCGCTGGCTTGATACAGGCATTGGAGTCTCTTTATAGGGACTCTAGTGCTTGTGTTAGGATCAACGGGGCTTAATCGGACTGGTTTGACATCCATAAAGTTGTCCGACAGGGCTGTGTGGCTTCCCCGTGGCTGTTCAACCTATTTCTGGATATTTGTTTGCAAAATTTGAAAGTTGAAGAATGCGGATTAAGAATGGGTAAGTTAACCGTCAAATGCCTTTTGTACGCCGATGATCAAGTTATTCTTGCGTCGTCGGCGGCCGAGTTGCATATGATGATTACATTAATGAACAGATCACTAAAAGAAAGGGGTATGAAAGTAAACGCAAGTAAGACGAATGTTATAGTTTTTAAAGAGAAGAAAGTAAAACGATTTGTGAAATAAGAATAGAAGGGGAGTTGGTCGAGCAAGTAGATGAGTTCGTATATTTGGGCTGCGTATTTAGCAGGGATGGGAGATATGATAAGGATATAGAACGACGAGTGAATGCGGGAAACAGAGTAACGGGGCCCTGCACTTTATTGTGAAGAGTCAAAATGTGTCGAGAAAGGCACGTATGGCAATTCACAATGCTGTGTTGGTCCCTACTTTAATGTATGGTAGTGAAAGTTGGGTGTGGCAGAAGAAGCACGAGAGTAGAATGAACGCAGTATAAATGCGGTCGTTAAGGAGTATGTTAGGGCTGAATCCGAATGACAGGGTAAGAAATTGTGTAATAAGAGAAGAGTGTGGTTTGCAAGACGATGTTGTGACCAGGATTAAGAAAGGAATGCTGCGGTGGTTTGGTCATGTGGAAAGAATGAATGAGGAAAGAGTGACAAAGAAAATGTATGTTGCAGAAGTGAATGGCAGAGTCGGAAAGGGACGTCCTAGGCGAAAATTTATCGACCAAATTGGCGATTTATTGAAAACGGGCCAAATTAGGAGTATCCTTAACCGACGAGCATGTATGCGTAGGTGTATGGATGTGAAGGAGGCGAGAGAGGTGTGTCAGGATCGTGCCAAATGGAAGTCTGTAGTCTCTGCTTACCCCTCTGGGTGACAGGCGTGAGTGTTTATGTACGTTGTCAATTTGTCGTTCAGCACGTTTAACCATGTGATCGTTCAAACGCATCTAGTTTTTTAAGCTAATTAAGTTTAAGTTTTTAAGTTTATTAAGTTTTTTAATAAAGTGATATTGGTTTTTTTTTTTAATATTAAAATGTTAACAATCAAAAAACGGTGAATTGCATTGTGCTGAAAATTCTTATAAGTATAAATTTATGTTGCACTCGAGTTATATAAACTGTGTACTCGTATAATATATATTTTTGTTCTTGTAAAATAAAGAAAGAAAAATAAATAGATATAAGTATTTAATTCAGTTAATAAAATTTCATTAGTTTTTTTTCTCTGCCCATTTATCACTAGAGATCCTAGCTACCAATCCCTCTAAACGTTGTGGTAACACTACACGATCGTGCGGTGTTACGTGTCGCAGATTGTTAACGTTCTCTAAGCTTGCACTCAATGTTCGTATTGATTATTGAATATAATTCGTAGTACAATTTTGGGTAACACCAAGCTTTATCCGTGATTTTGCTCATTTTTATATAGAATAAGGATGACAAACAATACACAGTTCACTTGTTAACTTATTATTTTGTGAATTTTGTACCAAAATTGTTTATTTAAATGCGATCATAAATTTACGTGCGTCGAAACAATGTATCAAATCTGAAAGATAGGGGACGAAATGAGCCAATAAATTGGCCGCTTTTACGTTATATAACTTTATTATATTATATATTCATTTCTCTGTCGCGCTTCGGATTACGGCTCTTACAGGACAGGTGACTGATCACATCAGTGATTGTGGCGGAGTTTTACCTGGTTTGTGTTTATGATATAAAATAACCTCCGCACATTCTCACGCGTACCTAATGAAGGTTCTTCACAAACAGATTATGATATAATGGTTTTATGTTGATGGTCTTCTTCGAATGCCATTACATTGTGAATGTTGTGACATTTGACGGCACCTGGCGCAGTGGCTTAGCTATAGGTTGCAGCGCTAATGGCCGCGGATTCGAATCCGGCAAGTAAAAAGCATTTGTATGGCCTACAAATAATTGTTTTGGGCATGGATTGTGTCATTGAGAAATTTATGTATGTGAAAGCATACAGAAGAAAATCCTAATGTCGAGGTAACGCTTATAAAAACAATAAATAAAATAAATAAATAATAAGTTTAACTACACACAGCTATTGGTGATGGATCCCTAGATGCTAAATCGCACCATGTTAGCCCAACACAAGTCTCACCCTAACTTTATTATCCACATTGCTCTTCCTTGATGTCCACTTTTTTTAAATCATAAAGTTTTATTCAGTTCAGTCGGTATTTCGCTAACTGTAGTACATATCATGTACCTAAATCATAATTTTAGACAATATTAAACACTATGAAGAAAATCTTTTAGTCATATTAAAAGCTTTAAAAAGTTTTTAACCAATTGTACAAATGTTTCTTAAATAAGCTTCCGCTGCAATAATTAAATTTTTTTAGCTATTTTATATTATGATATAACACACATATTCAGGAAATTATTGTTATATTTAACGAGCCTGAGAATGACATTTAAGAAAAGTACGACACTAAACGAGGCATCTTCAAACGAGGCATCCTCAAGTGATCGCTGTGAAGCGCTGAGTGACTTATCGGTCAGCCATCACAGAGACTACTTAACTATAATATATTTATATATCACTTGTTGAGATTTGGCGCTATAACGCTAGTTTTTATACTTTGCCGAAGACGTAGAAAAGCATTCAGTCGTAATTGAAAACAATCGCATCAAGTTCAACGGTAAATCCTCGCGCGGATTGCTCCGACTGCGGCTCTAAAGTGCTGCTGGTTGTTTATGCGTTCACATACGTCACGTAGCAATTGAATTGTATCCTACGCTACTCGCTAAAATATTTCTTTATTTTATTTCAAAGTCACGGTTTTGCATGTTTACATTTTATATCTTAATTAAAGGCATTGTTGCAGCATATGCACTTAAACCATTTATTATCTGCATGTGTGTGCATGTGCGTTTTATGATTGTGTGTAGAATTTTTAGTTCATTGTTTCTTATTTAATGAACGTTGCCAAGCCCTAAATAGTTATTTGTAAACCATACAAACTACATATTCCACGTCAGATCTTTGTGGGAACCCGTGATCTTGATCACCATCATACGCTTATTCACTGAGCCAACGAGCCGTCAAGATATTGAAATAAAACACATCAGCTTTACGTATTAAAACATTAACTAGTTTTATATAAGAAATAAAAGAGAGCTTCGTAAATTAAAGTCTCTCCGAATGTTAAGAAGTAAATTTGTAGGCTGCAGAAGTATACTTCCTAACTAAGGGCGTACGCTCTATAACATCTTTAACACTTACATAATAATCAACTATGTGTATTTTTATATCACCTTCACTAAAGAGACCCGATGGAGTGACGATCTAGTATAAGATGCAGGAAGTCGATGAATGCATGTGGCTCAGGGCCGTGCTTTATGGAATTTCTCTGGGCGCCTATGTTCTTTGGTGGAATTGTGATGGGCTGTAATTCGGATGATGACGATGATATTTTTAACAACAGCAAGCTCAGCGACATTGACGGAGTAAGCTTCGTGAATATTTTGTATACTACAACGAGAGTAAAGGTATAAGACAAAACGAACACATAACAAAACGATTATTATTTTTAATGTGATAGAGAAACGCTGGACCTATATTAATGTTGTAGCACGAATGGGTCAGCTCGACCGAGAAAGAAGTACGCTGTAGATAATACCAGCGTAAAAGAGCATCTCAATTCTGTTTTTTTGTATAGTGGTTGTAGCAAACTGGAAACCTATTTTACCAGAAACGTGGCATTCCATCTTAGTCCTCAGGAATGATAAGGTATCTGCATTTTCATTCTTAACCGAGGACAGGTGTAGATGTTATTTGGTCTTAGCATCTAATTACCATCGGGTTACCGGTTCGATTGTCGCCCCATTATAAAAAAATGTTTTAGTAGTAGTCGAATGGCGGATTCAAACTCATGATCTTTTGAGTTCGCAGACCTCACTCTGCCATTAGGCTACTGTTGTAGATGCAAGTATTAAGTAGTTTATCGTTATTTAATTTTAGCTGTTATGTCATCTGCTTAAACGAATTATTCGTTCAAGGTCATCTGTAATGTTAAATTATGTTCGTATATGTATCAAGATCAGCCGTGTAGTGGCGGTTAAAAGGCGACAGAGGGAAACAGCCAAGAGATGGGCAGCAGCATCTTCCTGATAACAGCAACTGTACGAAAAAAAAAACTGCGGTTGCCAACCCGCTCGCCAAGCGTGGCAACTACGGCAATATACCCCCCATGAACAATTACACAAATAGACGGCCCCCAGTCACCGGTGGCCCCGCTATTCCTGGCTACGGTGGCGACCATGGTAACGGCGGGGCAGGGGGTGCTAAGATCCTGGAGCTGGAAGAAGAGATAGACAAGTTGCGCTGGAATATTACAGGATTATCCGAGGTCCGAAAAGAGGGGGAGGACACGGTGATTCTCGAATCCGGCAACTTGTTCTATCACCGGGAGGGCGACCATCTGTCCCAAGGAGGTGTCGGATTTATCGTCCACAAGTCTCTCGTCAACGACGTTGTAAAGATTGTGAGTGTGTCGACGAGGGTCGCGTACCTGATACTCAGAATCACCAAACGGTATTCGCTGAAGGTCATACAGATTTACGCACCAACCTCGGCACATCCTGATGAGGAGGTGGAGGAAATGTATGAGGATATTTCCAAAACCATGCATTCCTCCAAAACCCACTACACGGTGTTGATGGGAGACTTCAACGCAAAACTAGGCACAAGAGAAAGCGGTGAGCTGAAGTTAGGGAAATTTGGAGTAGGGCAACGGAACCGAAGGGGCCAGCAGCTGGCTGACTTTATGGAGAAAGAGGGACTCTTTATGATGAACTCTTTCTTCCAGAAGCGGCGCCACAGGAAGTGGACCTGGTCGAGCCCCGACGGTTCGACAAAAAATGAGATTGACTTCATTATGACGACCAGACGTCAACTGTTCAATGATGTCTCAGTGATCGCAAGGGTGAAAACTGGCAGCGATCACCGAATGGTTAGAGGCACACTGAACCTAAACGTTAAGTTGGAGAGGTCTCGTCTAATGAAGTCAACGCTCCGTCCAGGGCTCCAAAGTCTTTGCCAGAGATCTGTCTGCCAGTAAGAGCCAACTGTCAAAGCTGAAGACTGAGTGTCGTAGCGTTGTTTCCGGGACACCTGAGATTTTGAGTGAGATTGAGAGGTTCTATGGGCAGCTGTACACATCATCGTTGGGGCCACACGCAAGTGTGAGTAACGATCCAAGAGCAAGTCTTATACGACACTATTCCGATGATATCCCGGACGTCAGTCTAAGCGAGATTAGAATGGCTCTCCAGCACCTTAAAAACGGCAGGGCCCCCGGCGAGGATGGAATTACAGCGGAGCTTCTGAAAGCGGGTGGAACACCGGTACTTGAATTCTTTCAGAAGCTCTTCAATTCCGCCCTCCATGGTGGCACTACTCCAGAGGCATGGAGCAGAAGTGCGGTGGTCTTGTTCTTTAAGAAAGGCGACAACGCTCTCTTGAAGAACTACAGACCGATTTCCCTTCTGAGCCGCGTCTACGTGCTGTTTTCGAGAGTCATTACGAATCGTCTCGCACGCAGAGTCGACGACTTCCAGCCTCCCGAACAAGCCGGTTTCCGAAAAGGCTTCAGTACCATAGACCACATACATACCCTGCGGCAGATTGTACAGAAGACTGAAGAGTACAATCTGCCACCTTGCCTGGCGTATGTGGACTATGAAAAAGCCTTTGATTCCGTCGAAATTTGGGCGGTGCTACAGTCCCTTCAGCGATGCCAAGTTGACTGTCGGTACATCGGAGTGCTGAAGTGTTTGTACAGTAGGGCGACGATGATGACGACGATGGCTATCCGAGTACAGAACCAGAGCTCGAAAGCCATCCAACTACAGAGAGGTGTAAGACAGGGTGACGTTATATCCCAAAACTCTTCACCGCTGCATTGGAAGACGTTTTCAAGCTACTGGACTGGAAAGGATACGGTATTAACATCAATGGCGAGTACATCACTCACCTTCGATTTGCCGACGATATAGTCCTTATGGCAGAATCGCTGGAGGACTTAAGCACTATGCTCAATGACCTCAATAGTGCCTCCCAACGGATAGGTCTTAAGATGAACATGGACAAAACAAAGATCATGTTTAATGTCCATGTCACATTTATGCCGGTAGTTGTTGAGAGCACTATGCTCGAAGTTATTGACGAGTACGTTTACCTGGGACAAATAGTCCGACTAGGTAAGTCCACCTTCGACCGAGAGGTCAATCGACGAAGTCAACTCGGCTGGGCAGCGTTCGGGAAATTACGACATATCTTCTCGTCAGGTATACCTCAATCTCTAAAAACTGGATTGTACAACCAGTGCGTGTTGCCAGTGATGACTTACGGATCTGAGACGTGGTCCTTCACTGCTGGCCGTATGAGGACGCTCAAGGTCGCTCAGCGAGCTATGGAGAGGGCTATGCTCGGAGTTTCTTTGCGTGATAGACTCAGAAATGAGGATATCCGCAGTAAAACCAGAGTGACTGACATAGCCCAACGGATTAGTAAGCTGAAGTGGCAATGGGCCGGCCATATAGCTCGAAGAACCGATAACCGATAGGGAAGAAAGGTTCTCGAGTAGCAGCCTCGTACCGGTAGGTGAAGTGTAGGGCGACCCCCCACTAGATGGAGTGACGACCTGGTAAGATATGCAGGAAGTCGATGGATGCAGGTGGCTCAGGACCGTGCTTTGTGGCATTACTTGGGGGAGGCCTATGTTCAGCAGTGGACTTGTGAAGGGCTATAATGATGATGATGATGATGATGTATCAAGAAATAATAAACCGATTTTTGATAACACCGTTGTAACTTTGTCATTCGCCACGTTTAAGCACGAAATCACTGAAACATATTTAATTGTATTTTGATAAAATGATTTGTTTTTTTTTTTCTTACATATTTTTTATTGAAATTTTAAATTGTTGACGTTCAAAAAATGCACTGCAGTGTGTAGAAAATTCTTAAGTATACATTTTTGTTGCACTGTAGTTATATAAACTGTGTACTCGTATAAGATGTATTTTTGTTGATGTAGAATAAAGAAAGAGAATAAATAGATATAAGAATTCAATTCAGTTAACAAAATTAAATTATTAATAAGGAATCTTTCGTAGTTTTCTCTGCGCATTTATTAGTTTATGCACTCTAGAGATTCTATCTCTCTCAACACCTGTTCGCTAAACGTTGTGGTAACACTACACGATCGTTCGGCTTTACGTGTCGCAGATTGTTGCACTCAATGTTCGTATGGATTATTGAATATAAGACGTAGTACAATTTTGGATATAACCAGGCTTTACCCGTGATTTAGCACACTTTTTATGGAATAAGGATGACAAACGAGTACACAGTCCACTTGTAAAATGCGGTCATAAATTTACGTACGTCGAAACAATGTATCAAATCTGAAAGATAGGGGACGAAATGAGCCAATAAATTGGCCGCTTTCGCGTTATATAACTTTATGATTCATTTCTCTGCCGCGCCTCGGATTGCGGCTCTTACGGGACAGGTGACTGATCACATCAGTGATGCGGCGGAGTTTTATCTGGATTGTGTTTATGATATAAAATAATAACCTCACGCGTATAATTATTTCTCACGCGTACCTAATGAAGGTTCTTCACAAACAGATTATGATATAGTTGTTTTATGTTGATTGTCTTCTTCGAATGCCATTACATTGTGAATGTTATGACATGAGACGGCACTTGGAGTTTTGGATTGGAGCCGCGGTTTCGAATTCCTTAGGTAGCAAGCATTCGTATTTCGTATGGCCTACAAATAACTGTTTCGGGTCAGAATGTTTGTCCCTGTGAAATGTATTTATGTGAAATCCCCTCACCATACAGGAGAAAATCCTAGTACCGAGGTTACATTAAAAAAAAACAATAAATAAATAATAAGTTAACAATAAAAAGTTAAGTACTCGTAAGCTTTTATCAACAATTCCCTTGCCCTAATCCTGATTGGGGTATAATCCAGGACGTCACGGGAATTGTGCCGTAAAAACGAATAATTTTCGGGTAATTGCCTTTCCACGGTAGAAAATTCTTCAGCAATTATTTAAACGTACATTTTTAAAATAAATATTGTTGAGAGACGTATACAATGTTAGAATGTCCACCAATATTTATAGTCTAACAAACAGTTAATAAACGCGATAATATTCACAGAAAATTCTTATTCATCGTGTAACTAAAAAATGGAAATCAAGAGGTCGCAAGTACAAGGCCATCGTCAGCAACATCACAGCCTATCAAAAGTGGCAACCCTAGTGTTTTTGATGTTCACAATGTGACGGCGCATTATTATGCTGGGTGAAATTGTCTTAGAAGCAATATTTTAAACAATTAAGAATACAATAATTAGCATAAAGTTAAATAAATACGTTTCAGATATTATTATGGTAAATTAAAGGTTTAACCCTTTATAGGCTGGCTCATACAAAGTGGCCAGTAAACTGAAGAGTCACTTCAAGGTCGTTATTTCAAAGATTTTTATTTGAATGTTGCCACAGTGCACCCGCGCTTGAACATTTGCAGTCATTGTGTATATTTTACGTGTTTACAAGCGCTATGGTAATAAAAAAACATGTTTTCCTGGAAAAAGTGAGTGAAACTATTTTTTCATACTTTGATTTATATACTTTGATGATATGTGCAAATGTAATCGAGAAGAATGAAAAAAACATATATGTTTGGCGATTAAATACAAACCGGTCTTGATTAAAACTACTTTTACGGATTTTATCGCGTTTATTTTACTTTTAATTATTTTTATTTTTAATTCCCGGCGTTTTGGGCGCTTTCCAGCACCCATGGTCACGGGGGACTGAGATGACTGACGTCCTGATGTCATTGTTAAACCCGGAGTACCTTCAGCTTTTTTAATTATTGTTTATGGTCCGATCTATGCAAAATGAACTGAGGTCCGATCCATGCAAAATGAACTGACTATGTCCTGAGGTCTTGCAGTGGTATGCTTGGGTTTAGTTTTAATTTTATTAATTATAGGATCCCAAGCAGGTGGTAGTACCCAGCCTCCTTCTGATGGAATGATGAAGTTAGGATGTTTTTTAATTTCAATAGTCTCACGTATCATCCTTGGAAGGAATCGGTGTTCTTTCGCGAGGATTTGTGGTCTATCAAATCTGATGGAATGGTACGGGCCGTCTAGGATATGATCACAAACTGCAGACTTCCCGGAACGTTGATGCTTCACATCAGCTATAAGTTCTTTTACGCGGGTTCTAATTGATCTTTTTGTTTGTCCTATATAAGAGAGACCACATTCACAATCCAGCTTGTACACTCCTACACCTTGTAGAGGATTATGACATTGAAATAATACTAGTTTTTACGGAATTTATCGCGTATATTTTACTTTTTAAATACCCGACGTTTCGAACGCTTTACAGCACTCATGGTCACGGGCGGGACTGAGATGTTCAACGTCCATATGTCATAGTTAACCGCGGTTACCATAGATTAAAATTTAACTTCAGTCCCGCCCGTGACCATGAGTGCTGTAAAGCGTTCGAAACGTCGGGTATTTAAAAAGTTTAATATACTCGATAAATTCCGTAAAAACTAGTATTATTTCAATGTGTAGTGTTCGCGTAAATATAAGAAATCAGGATTATGACGCTTGACGGGTGGTAGGAACTGACTAATCTTCTTCGGCGGCTTGTAGAATGTTCTAATAAAAGCTCGCTTTAAGATGTAGCCAATCTTGTCTGTGACACCTCTGACATATGGTAGTACAGCAGGCACACGCTCGACTGTGGCCGGCTTCACTCGGTCACTATGACGTAGGCGCGGGACCCGAAGCTTGTTGTCGTGCAGAACTTGCTTGACGTACTGAGCTCAGCGGGCAGGTGTTTGTTGTCACAGTTCCCTCGTGCTCTTTGTAACAAAGATTTGCCCACGGTAGCTAACTGTAAAGGATGGTGGTGAGATTCACCGTTTAAATATCGGTTTATATGGGTAGTTTTCCTATACACAGTGTGACCAATGGTGTTATTAGGATTTCGGATGACTAACACATCTAGGGAAGGTAAGGAATTATTTGCCTCTAACTCCATAGTAAATTGAATTTTAGAGTTTATGGAATTAAGATGTTCTAAAAATGCAGTTAATTTGTTTTTGTACAAAGTAACATACCTATCGGAAATTAGAGTCACTAGATGAGAATCAATACAATAAGGGTGTGGGTATAACAGATGTCCAGGCCATACAATAATTAGATGTTTCGACGACAGTGTTACTTTGAATACTAGCATTCTGAGCACACGTATTCGAAGTAATGGATCAGGTTCTGGAACATCATCTGCTTTCCAAATTAAAATAAAATTAAAATGTTCTAAGAAAAATTTGTGTAAATGTAATATAATATATAATGTATATATTATATACTGCAGTACCGCGTCTAATCTAAAGAGAAGTGTATGAATGCGTTCAATTTGATATAGCCCTATATGTAGAATGCTTTGTACCATTCCATAATAAAGGGCAATTTAAATAACATATCATTCGATTGACAATACCTATTACTATGTATGATTGTAATAAGAAAAATTTAAAACCTATGTTTTCGAAGAAACATTTTATGTGAATTATATTTGTAATTGATGACTGATTGTTCTATGTTAAGTATAAGTATAATATGTTCTATTATTAAAGGCTAATTAGAAAAATCGTAATTGAAGTCTTCTTTTTTTATATTCCTTCACAAAACTAATATAGATTTCGCTAGAGTCCACTTTACTGGCCAGTGATTTTGAAATGATGGTTGGCGACGCAGAACGTTCAATGGCCACATGATTTTCGGGATTTTCTTGAAAAACACCAATTTTCAGTTATTTTTTCTGTCACAAAATTTATGGAATTCAAAAAAAGTTAAGGTGGTGATGTATGCTGGGATTGTATGGGTACCTTGGGATTATGTAGACCTGACGATAGTAATATTGACACTTGTTGCGTTTTTCAGCATTGCGTCTCTGCGATGATTGTTTGGCGGGTCACTATTCTCAATGGCTCTGTCTGCGTCTTGGTTTGACTCACGCTTAAGTTTCTTTGTCCAAGTCGGGTCCCTTCATTAAGGGTCTGAAGACTGTCTGACCTCCATGAAGTTTTATATAAGGACATTATAATATCTCTCCGTAAATTTCTCACCTTTGAATGACTGAAGGCAACTTGTTAGTGGGTGAGACAAACATGATCGAAAAATGCATATACTAAACGTCAGTGACACAAACACTTTCCGATCGCAAATTATTACTATTATCTTATACCTGCCTTTTGGCTATATCTACTGTTTACTTCATTCGGGTGGTAGCTGGAGAGAGGATCTGTGGAGATTCTCAAGTTTGCGGCCGGTAGCCGCATAACGTGACGTAACGCCCATTCCCTTGAGGTGAGTGGTAGACTCAAAACACGCTCTACGGCTAGTAGCCGTGCTGGTCATGCAATTTGTCTGCAGAAACGGCGGTCTGACAGAAGGTGGCGCTCACGGAGGACTTTTTTATGGCCAGTGTGCCTATTTGCCTAAACCGTAGGACATACGACCTCAATAGTGTCTCCCAACGGACAGGTCTTAAGATGAAAATGGACAAAACAAAGATAATGTTTAATTTCCATGTCACACCTATGCCAGTATTTGTTCACTAAATTCAAAGTTGTTGACGAGTAGGTCTACCTGGGACAAATAATAATATTTATAAATTTTAATTTTAATAATTTAATTTTAAAAAGCATTCCGTATACCTCAAAACTAGATTGTACAACCAGTGCCTGTTGCCAGTGATGACTTACGGATCTAAGACGTGGTATGAGGACGCTCAAGGTCGCTCAGCGAGCTATGGAGAGGGCTATGCTCGGGGTTTCTCTGCGGGATAAACTTAAAAATGAGGATATCCGTAGTGGAAGCAGATTGACCGAGTGGCGACCGGCTTATGGCCGAAGCTCGAAAGCTCGAAGAACCGACAACCGTTGGGGACAAAAGGTTCTCGAGTGGCAGCCCCGTACCGGTAGACGTCACTACCAAGAGGACAAGCCCTCTTTTACTGGTCCGCCCGTTATTATTCTGTAAACTGCGGTCCAGTTCCCAACTTAACGTCCCCTTGGATGTGGAGGGGGGAGCGCGTAAGTATATATATATATATATATATATATATATATATATATATATATATATATATAATGGAAACGAATGTATAAGGGGGGTATGCATTGCAACAGGAAGACGTTGCCGCCCATCTCTTAGTTTGTTTTTCTCTACCGCCTTTTACGAAAGCCGCGGAACCATAAATGGAATAGAGCATATTGTTACTCTGCCGCTACACGGGTGGGTATCATAAGTGTTAAGATACGTAAATACTTGTACCGAGGGATCAAGCCAGAAGACGGGCAGCAACGTCTTCTTATTAACATAATAATAATAACGACTAAATTCTATTGTGTGACTATTACTCCTATTGATAACCGGATGAAAAAGCATAAAAACTGTGGTTGGCAACTTGCTTGCCAAGCATAAAAACTATGTCAATCATTCTTCCTACGGTACGAGGCTTACGTTCAGCGGTATTCTTTTCATAGGCTGCAGAGCTAATTGTGTCTTATGAGGGTCATATTTATAAGATTACTATTAGTAATAAAAAGATTTTAAAGAAAGAGAAAATTTCTGTAAGTACCCATTCGTTGATTGAGGTTACGACCTCAATTTAGACGTTAGAAATTGTCAATCGATGTGCTTAAGCAATTTTTAGCAATGTAATTTCAGACTTGTTTAAGAAAATTTACCGAAATGCATTTATTTTTGGATATCTATTATAATGCAAAATATATTTACAAGGAAAAAGCTGTTGTGAGTATTTGAGATATGGTATAGTTTAATTCCGTCATTTAACATCGTGTAGTGGCGGTGTAAGACTATCCACTACACTTGCTCGTTCTGCGGGTGTCACCAGCGACAACAGCGGGAAACTGAAACTGGAGATAATCAGCAGCATCTTCCTGAGAAGAACTCAATAAAAAAGATCTGCGACCGTCAACCTGTCAGCCAGGCGTGGCAACTGTGGCTAAATCCCCCTTTGAGGCATATCTATGGGGGAGGATGTTCAGCAGTGGACTGTTATAGGCTGTAATGGATGGATGGGTGACGTCATTTTCATTTATTTCGAGTTATTGTTGAAATCTCTGTTGTGCCTGCCTAGGGGAATCCCCTACCCCATATCATTGCGTGGGTTCCGCAAGAGGCGACAGAGAGTAAATAAAAAATAATAGAATCAGGCGTTATTTTGTGGAAATTTATTATATTAAAGATCTTAAAAATGAATTCGCTTATGTCGACGTAATAAAATGATTTGTCTATGTAGAGTCTACTTCACCTGAGGATGCCTCGTGTAAAGGCGAAACACCTGTCGTATATATGTCATCGGTGGTGGTGATGTGATTGGTGGTGACGGGGATAATGTACGAAATTGAGGGAGGAGGCGAGATGCTCTTCAGAGTAGGTGGAACACATCATACCTTTATTTTACCTTTAAACAACAAAAATTAAGGACATGGCTGCATTGTTAAGTTAACTTTACTGAAGTATGTAAGTTTTTATAACGATTTTTTATAGAATATGAGTAACAACCGAGCATACAGCCCACCTGATGGTAAGTGGATGCTTTAGCTCATAAACATTTACATCTATTCTCGATTAAGAATCGAAATGCAGGTGCGTTGGTACCCCTAATGACTAAGATGGAATACCTCGTTTCCAGTAAAAAGGGTCTTCGCCTTTCTATACTCACCATACGAAACACAGCTGCATTTAACTGCTATTCCACTCCAGTAATCTGTGAGAACGTGGTCCTGGTCCTTCCCCGGTCGAGACGACCCATTCGTGTTACAACCATACAAATATAGCTGCAGCACGGCTCTACCACGTCACGGTAATCTTACCGTGACCACGTATAATACGGTTTTGTGAGCGAACGAGTTTGCACGTTTTTTACTTATGTAGGTTATTATAACCCTTATTTCTAAACTAGAACAAAGTTCGCAGTGTATGCTCTAGCCTATAGGCACCCACATCTAACCTCGATTAACAATCAAAATGCAGATGCCTTGTCACGCCTAAGGGCTAAAACAACCAGGAAGTAGCTTAAATCACGGATTATTAAATGAATTACTTGTTTTAGTAAAGTTAATGTTATTGTTGTACAGTATTAATAAGAAAATAATTTTCTGTTTCAACTCCTTCACGTATTGTTAATATTTTCGAAAATTACACCATTTGTTATTAAAAATAATCTTCAATAATTTATATTGAGGGTGTGTTAGGGTGACAAGTTACTTTTAAAGTTGTTAATTATAATAATAGTTTATTCACGTTGCACCGCTAAGTACAGGCTCCCACTAAGTCTTTGTACCCGACTGCGCGGAGCCGATAATTAGGGTAATATTTTTGTTTCTAAATGCACACGTTATTCCTATCCTTGTCATTATTGCGCGTGTAACATTGCAGAAGTATTTTAAATCCATTCATCTGTGTTACATAGTTTAAATGATATCAGCAATAATGAACTTGGGCACATAGGCACATTTATCGTGTATGATACGATATGCAACATACCGGTAGACGAAGTTTAAGGCGACCTCCCACTAGATGGAGTGACGATCTGAGTAAGACATGCCGGGAGTCGATAGATACAGGTGGCTCAGGCCCGTGCTTTGTGGCATTCCATGGGGGAGGACTATTTTCAGCACTGAATTTGTTAAGGGCTGTAATGATAATGATGATAATACGATATATAACATTAATACAAATAAGAAATAAAATAAGCGTATAAAACGTAAGTGACATATGAGCTCACGGTCCACCTGATGGTAAGTTGCTACCGCAGCTTTAGGATACCTGCAACCAACATTAAGCGAAGTTTTAGCCTGTACTTGTACTGGCTCTCTGTACCTTTCAGACCGGAACAGTACAGGTACTGATTCGGCGGCAGAAATAGTTAAGAGGGTAGACGGACTCCCAGGCAAAAAAGTAGTTCCACCATCTAGATATTATTGATAAACAATAGATATATATTTCGCACGGATGATATCTGGATTCCACAGCAGCACCACCTACTGGGTAACGACCTATGCCTATAGCCTTCGGTGAAGTGCAAGCAATATGTTGATAAAGTTTTACCGCGATCTGATAAACAATTTTTTATATATTAAGGAACTAAAACAGGAGACTTACTACACCATATTTCTGAGAATAACTCAAAATAATTTAAAAAACATAGTCGAATTATTAGTTTTGTAGCAAAATATAATATACTCAGAAACGAACAAAATGGCTTTCAAAAACATAAATCTACTACACTTGCTACCTTTTCACTGATACGTCGAATAACTGAATTTATTAATAATAGAGTACCAACAGTAGGCATCTTTTTTGATATGTCTAAAGCCTTTGACTGTGTAGAACACAGTAAGTTGTTGTACAAATGTGAAAAACTAGGAATCAGAGGACCGGCTTTGGAATGGATCGAAAGTTATTTGAAAAATCGGAAACAATGTGTTGAAGTATCACGTATTAATAATAAACTAGAGTTAACATATTACAGATCTCCTTATCTACAAAATGACTATGGGGTACCTCAAGGGAGTGTGTTAGGCCCTTTATTGTTCATTTTATACATAAACGACTTACCGAGTATAACAAATCATCAGTCAATACTATTTGCTGATGACATATCAATTGTTATACCCCACACTAATAAGTCGCAGATATATGAACAAGAAATAAATTCTACTATAGAGTCAGTTATATCATGGCTAGAAGACAATAATTTACGAGTCAACACTAACAAAACTAAATATATTCAGTTTGGAAATTATAAATCAAAACCACAAAAATTGGATTTAAGATATAAGGACGAAAGATTAGTAGAGGTAGTAGATACACAATTCCTAGGTGTTATTATTGACCGGTATGTAAATTGGAAATTACACGTACAAAAAGTATGCAAAAAGGTTAATCAATTTGTTTATGCACTGCGTAAACTTCAAAATGTAGCAGGTCCACAAGCCGCACGTATTGCTTACTACGGGTACGTTGAATCCGTCTTAAGATATGGACTACTCTTGTGGGGCAACTCAACTGACGCAAACAAAGCCTTCCTAAGTCAGAAGAAATGTATTCGTGCACTGTGTAATGTAGGCCCTCTTGAAAGCTGTAGACCCCTGTTCAAGGAAAAAAGAATTCTCACTTTAACTGGTTTATATATATTAGAAATCTGTGTTTTCATTAAAAATAATTGTAATCAATTTGTTACCGTGCAGGAAAATAATAACTCTCTAGCAAAAAGAGATCCGACACGTCTACTCATGCCATCTTGTAAAACTGCATTATACCAGAGGAATTGCCTCATTATGTGTATCAAAGTTTATAATAAAGTTCCAAAAAATATTCGTGAACAGCCATTAAGGCGAATGAAAAAAAGTTTAAAGCAGTGGCTAATAAATACAGCCTTTTATAATATCAAAGAATTCTTTAACCATAAATTTTGATTTTATTTTTATTGATTTTGCTTAAATAAGTAAATTACTATAGATAGATACAGGATTTTGCGTGATACTTCTCAAATGAACAAAAATTAATTTTTCTATTTTTGTTATGTTTTCCTAAAAACATAAATATCAATTGTTTATGAAAGAAAAAGAAAATTTATAAAAGTGATTATTTCTAATTTTATTTTTTTAATTTTAATTTGTTTTTTAACATATTTATTTTAAACAATTTTTACGCATGCCACATAAGGCAAAACATGTGGAAATAAATATTGACTCTGTATCCATCTGTCTGTACCCATGTTTTAGCGAAATAAATGATTTGATTTGATTTGATTTGAAACTGCGGTTGTCAACTACCTACCAACCACCTTAGTACTCTATGAGGCTATCTATGGGGTACTTCTATGTTCATGAGTGGACTTTGATACGTGATGATGATGATAATGACATAGAAAAGCCATGAGCCATGACTCATATTTATGACACATATTTCTAATATTAGGTAATATTATTTATTTCTAATATTTGGTATTTAGTTTTAGTTGGATTAAGTAATGTTACTATAAATTACATGAATATTATGTTAAATTAAAGTAAATAAATAAATGTAGTAATAGATCATAATATTAAATACCATTATAACACTAGCAATGTATAAAAAATATATAAGTATTAGTATTAGAATTAAGGCATTGGAGCTAGCTAGCTTTATTTCAAATTGTTATAATACCCTTGCTGGGTGCATGTGCTGTAATTTACCACACAAAAGCACATGTAAATGCAATAAATAAACTGTATCAAAATACAAACCGTTTAAATTCACTAATTTAAATAAGTTAATTTTTATTTATTAATCAATTTATTTTCTGTATTTTCATTTTTATTTTAATTGTAAAACTGTTAACGTTTCACAAAGATCCCGCTGTGTTTCTTACTGTTTCTTCCCAAGACAGAGGTTTTTTCTCGAACCGGTGGTAAAACATAAACGACTTTCAATAAATATTCTTGTTATCTTTATTGATATTATTATTATCATATTGAACAAAAATTATTCTATTGTATTCTTAAATTTGAATTTTCAATGTTTTAAAAAGTATCTCTTTTGTTACTACTTATATTCGGCTTAAAATATAGAAACATTGACATCTTCTCTTCTACAAAGAAGTCGTGCGAGGAAGAAAACAAAGGGTAAAGTGCTCGCCGTAAATTTCACAGTACGAGCAACTCGGGTTCGATCGTCCCCGGCGTTAATTTTTTTTTTTATAGAATTGGGGTGACTAACGAGCACATAGTCCACCTGATGGTAAGTGGATGCTGTTGCTCATCTTCATGTATCCTCGATTCATAAATAAATGCTGGTGCATTTACACCCTTGAGGATTAAGATGGAATGCCTCCTATCCAGGAAAAGGGTCTCCGGTTCTCTACACGCACCATACGAAAAACAGTAGCAGCGAGCTGGTATTTTGTAAGAGCATGACCCTACCCCGGTCATACCGAGGCATTCGTGCTACAACCATAATATAGCTGCAGCACGGCACTACATTCAGTAGTAGCTTTAATTAGTAAGTAACTTTTAATTTACTAACGATATTTAATGATTTCTTATATTTACGCGAACACTACACATTGAAATAATACTTGCCTTCTTCTGCCCGTGATCATGAGTGCCCCGCCCGTGACCATGAGTGCTGTAAAGCGTTCGAAACGTCGGGTATTTAAAAAGTTAAATATACGCGATAAATTCCGTAAAAACTAATATTATTTCAACGATATTTAAATTCAATTACATTATTATAAACATTAAACAACGAATATAACAGACAATGAGGTAAATTAGCCGATAAAACTGTTCGCTTGCGAGTCGTTAAACTTTGTGATTCATTTCTCTCTCGCGCGGCAGATCGTGAGATCACCGTAGATTATGTTTATCTCATACATTTTTTAATAATTTCTTACATTTACGCAAACACTACACATTGATTAAAACTACTTTTACGGATTTTATTCTGTTTAATTTAAATTATTTTTAATGTGCGACGTTTGGGGTGCTTTCCCGAAATGTCGAGTTTTCGTCCTGATGTCAATGTAACCCGGATTACCTTCAGCTTTTTAATTGTTGTTTATGGTCCGATCTCTCAGAATATTGCCAGAGACAGACATCAGAGAGTCTCCCATATATGGAACAAACAAAAAGATCAAATATAACCCGCGTAAAAGAACATATTATAGCTGACGTGAAGCATGACGTTCCGGGAAGTCTGCAGTTTGTGATCATATCCTAGGCGACCCAAACCATTACATCAGATTTGATAGATCACAAATCCTCGCGAAAGAACACAGATTCCACCAAGGATAATACGTGAGGTTATTGAAATCTAAAAAAAACATCATAATTTCAGGAGAGAAAGGGGCTGGGTACCACTACCTGCTTGGGACCTGCAATACTTCAAGACACAGTTAGTTCATTCTGCGTAGATCTGACCATAAACAATAATTAAAATGCTGAAGATAATCAGGGTTAACGTTGACATCGAGACGTCAGTCACCTCAGTCCTACGTGACCATGGGTGCTGGAAAGCACCCGAAACGTGGGAAAATAAAAATTGTTTAAATTAAATGCTATAAAATCCGTAAAAGTAGTTATAATTAATTAAACATATCTTTTTAGTGTAGTTTGCTAAAACTTGTGGTAACTTAGAGGTAAGGGTCAAGATAATGCCTATATTGGTAGTTTATATACATTTTGATGAATTCGGTAGCCTAAACATCTAAATAAATTTTGAAGTTTCGTTATCTTTCTTATTAATTATGAATGTGTATCGAGTAATAACGTCGCGGCCGTTTCGGTTAAAACGGCACGTCTCAGCGGAGACTAGCTATCTGCTATGTATTACAATACATGAGTGTGTGCGCAAACACCGGTGCACTTCTTATTCCCTCAATCGCATATTCCGATGGGACGGCAATCCAACACGACCGGAAATAGATTAGGAGCAGGACTAATTAGGCTTTACGTCTTTTGGCTGCTACTGAGAGTTTCTTGATAGAAAAAACCTTGTTTTGGCCCGCCCCTTTGAACTCGGGACCTCATGATTTCTATTCGCGCTCACAACTACTAAATCAACGAGGCAGTCAGTCATATCTAGTAAAGAACATTTTTAAAAAGCCAAATGGAAGCACGCACTAACACTTAAGCCTCTGACCATCAAAATGTATAAAAAAAGATGTTGAAAAATTTGTTATTAATGAGTTTCAATATAATTCAAGAATGTTCAGTATTACATCATGATTAGCAGTTTCACTGATAGTTGGTTGTTCAAAGCCTTTTGTCAGTCATTTTAGATGTGCATCCTATGGGCTAGGTATGCAATGTCTGATAAATTTAACTGTGTCATCTTAGGGTACTGGATGCGTTGCATGTGCCTGGTGTCATGGTTAGTCGAAAATAATTGTAAAACTATCCATATTTAAAACAAATGTACTAAGCCAATTACTGACATAATTGTAAAATGAACATGTAGTGGCGGTGTAAGTATATCCACCAACTCATATCGTCCCGTGGGTGTCGTGAGTGCTGACAACTGGAAACTGAAATAGAAGGTTGGCAGAAGCATCTTCCTGATAACAACTTAAAGATAAAAACTGCGGCTGCCCACCCGCCAGCCAACCGTGATTGTGCAAACAGACTTTTATAATCTGTAATGGCAATGGACTAACATAATTAAGGACCGTATGTGTGTCTAAAAAAAATCGTGACATATACATTATTATTATTAATAATAATAATAATAATAATAATAATAATAATAATAATTTTTATTGACACCAAGTAAGGATTACATTATTTATCTTTAAGACATTTGAACAGTTATAACTCATCTATACAATTTTATACACTAGCGTCTAAACTAGGCCGAGCCTGTATCTTAAACACTAGTCACTTCCAAAGGCACCATTATTTACAATTATAAAAGCATACGGCATATTATGATTCACCTAATCTATGTTTACGTTACAAATTCGTAAATACATTATCACTTTTTGCGATTACCGTCATTCATACTAACTTATTATGCGTATGAAAGGTTAGACTACTATTTATAGGAACATTTTTAATTTCTTAATTTGTAATGCAATAAATGATTATTGTTATCACAAGTCAGAGAACTATTACTTTTGGTGATAGGTTACAATGAAGTATTGCAAAGATATATGATATATAATTTTAGTAATTCTATAGGTATTTAACAAAAAGTTATGCAATCTACAGTGAACAGTCAATACATATTATATAATTATTTAATTCATGGTTTTTGCAAAGGTTTTTTTTTTAAATTACATTGAGACTTAATTAAATATAGTTATATTAATATATTAATATATAATAATATATATTAATTCTTAATCTATTTTGGTTTTATCATTTAATATCATTAAATCCGCAGTGACATTTTGATGAGCTGTAATGGTGATGATGATGTAATGATGTCCAAAACGAGTATGATTGTGATGGTTAGGATATGGTAGAATGGTAAGGCGGTGCGCCATGATAGTGATTAATTGTGTAAGCAAGAATCTCAAACTATAAACAATAGCCTCTTTATGTACTCATAACAATTTTCGATTTTAAATTTACAAGTTTTTAAAATAATTCAATCCAAGGCCATTCAAAATTACTTGTTTAATATTATTTGTTTTGAAATATATGTTTAAATTAACATAGTTATATTATATAATATATAGCTCTCACCACCACCACGCGAATGCCTTTTCCGCCTTTGTAACAATTATATTAAGTGCAATAAAGAATGTTCTATCTACCTACCTATAAAACAAATCAAAACAATTTTCCCACATTTAAAATATATCCAGCATTATTAGCAACAACAAACAAAATTTGGCAGTTATGGGCGAAACCGGAGGCGTTGAATAGAGTAATAAACCAAACAAGGCGCCAAGCCATCGTAGTAATATGAAACATGATTCCGAGCTCAAATACATATTTGCGGATTATATTCCTGTATTCGGTGGACCAGATGTGGGTAAAGGCTTAGAAAAATATGACATTTTTCTTGTAGTTGATATTTCTTGGGGCATATCTTTATATATATAATTCTTCTGTCCGTATGTGTGACTGAACTCCTTAACGGATCGACCAATTTTGATAAAATTCTCTATATGTGATTAAGTTGATTTGAGAATAGTTTAGATCCACAATTGGACTCGGTAGGTGGCGCTTTTGTGAGATCCAGAAATCACACGTGCGAAGCTGGGGCGTACGGCTAGTCTTTATCTCTAAAGCTCCGTTTTGACTTAGTAGAGCGATGGTGCTACTATATAATAGTTTTAACACAAAGGGGTCGGCTCGATCGGAACGCGCTCTCACAGAATACCAGCGTAAAATAGCAGCTTAATGCTACTGTGTTTGGTATGGTCTGTATAGAGTACCGGAGACCCTTTTTACTGAAAATGAGGCATCCTATCTTAGTTCTCAGCGGTGACAATGCGTATGAATTTTTGGAAGATAGATGTAGATAACAAAAACCTATAATTAATTTTTAGCTCTATTTCTAGGAAATGAATTATTAACTGTACTTAAAAAATATTTGGCCAAGCCCACATATTATACAATACATATAGTAAAGATATTCGTGGGCTGGGCAGGCACAGACAGAACAGGTTGATAGTGGGAGCATATTCATAGTTAGCCTAGGGATGTCAGAACTCGAAATCAGGCCCAGTTTCTAGAAATATTATAAAAATTCACAACATGACTATCGCGTTTTTGCCGATCCAGAGACCTTAACAAATATTTGCATGCATAGTAAAATAGTACGCGTTAGATGTTTATGAATGAAAATCAGTTAAAATATTGCATTACCACGCATTCTGAATTTAAAAGATAAAACGGACAGAATATTTGAGATTTTTTAATTAGTTTTTCTTCAATATTCGCCTATATTACTTATTCAGAACCTTCTCTAAAAACTTGGGCTTATATTACAAAATAACCCTGTATTTATGCGAATAGGTACTCTATCTAGGGCCGTGGTAGCTCATGGGCTGAGCGCTCGCTCGCTGTAAATTTCTAAGTACGAGAGCAACTTGGGTTCGATTCTTGTCAGCACCTATGAAATTGTTAATTGCAATTTTAAGTGCTGATTTACCACGTGCTCGACGGTGAAGAAAATCATCGTGAGGAAAGCTGCATATCTGATAAATAAGAAAAAAATATTTTCAAGACATGTGAAGTTCGCAAACATGCATTGGGGCAGAGCGGTGGTCATTTTCTTGCCCCAAAACTCTCTCAGAAATGAGAAGAGGTCTGTGCCTAGCAGTGGGACGTATATAGGCTATAATTATTTACTCCATCTAGTGCGGGGGCGCCATCGAACACTAATATATTTCGCTTACCACTCGAGAATCTTTTTTCCCCAGCGGTTGTCGGTTCTGGAGCTATATTTCTGACCTATTTCCACTACAGCTTATTAATTCGTTGGTACTAAACCCATGTCGGTTATTCTGGATAAGTAACGACCTGGTAAGATATGCAGGAAGTCGATGGATGCAGGTGGCTCAGGACCGTGCTTTGTGGCATCACTTGGGGGAGGTCTGTGTTCAGCAATGGACTTGTGGAGGGTTTTAATGATTATGATGATTATTTGAATACTACAAACACATAGAATAAAATAAATATTACGTATTTGTTTGATCGCCTTTAATTTTCTTTTATTTTATTTTTTGCGACGTCTCCAGTCCATTGAAGTTCCTGGTCCTGTAACCAAAGACTGAGATGTCCAGGTCTGAGCTCACACGAGCTATCCAGTTATAAAACAAACATAATCTACAGTTTATTAATCTACAATAAAACAGATCTTTGCACAGATTTTTCCATCTGAGATTCACTGATTTTAGAGATTTTATTTTATTTTGTTTTATAAGGTATATATTGCCGTTGCAATTCTAAATTTAAATAAGTTTTGTATATAAGGCATTTTTGTTTTACAAAATTATTTATTTATTTTTTCTATTTTTACCATTATGCTATTACAATTTAACAAAAAAATAAATCTCCACATTTAACTCAACTCTAATAAACATACCTACATTTTCAGAGAAAGGGTATCTTTACCAGTTCGTTAAGCTGTTCATCGCTGGACAATGGATATGGAATTACGATAAAATCTCCTTACTATTGGAGGATTAGCCGTAATCGCCGCCCTTGACGGGTGGAATAGCGACGGAAGTCACCGGTCTGAGTGTCGTTAGTGAGGTCATTATAGACGAGGTTAATATTGGTATTTTGCACGTATCAGAACATAAACCATTGCCGTTTACATACGAAAGAAAAGACTGAGAAAAATATTTGTTGTGCCTAAGAATGTATATAGATAGGGTATATAGAACCAGTATAATTGCAGGCTGTGAGGTATTCCATCTTAATCTTCAGAGGTGACAACTCATATCCTTCTTGTTTGAAGTTGGCGCTTGTTGGCGTTGGCGTTGTAGGTGTCCATAGACTGGAGTAGCCTCTCAGCATCAGGCGGACAGTAAGTTCGTTTTCCACTGCAGTCTTTTTTTCTCAAAAAATAAGGGTGACAAATAAGCACACAATTCACCTGATATTAAGTGAATGCTGTAATTTATATTTTATCCTTTCAGCTGCGGAGACTCTAACCGTAATACTCCGTTGACTGCGGAGCTGTTTAATAAAATGGACGGCTGATTGGGACCAATCCGTTTAAACGCAAATATCTTGATTTCGGTATATCGAATACTATAATATGTATACATTTCTGAATTATCTATGAAATTTCCTATAAACGAGTATATATATTTAATAAAGTTTTAAACTAATTAATATAACTAAATATTGAATAAAGTTAAAACTATCATATTTCTCAATGACACAAAGTTTTTTAATAGTTCAATTTTATTTTATTTTAATAATACATCTATTGTTTTATATTTTTTTTTGTTTTATATTTTATTTTTTTTTATTTGTTATTATATATGGATATATTTGGTCTTGCTAAGTTTTAGAAATCTCATAAAGTATTCCATAAGTACTTACTCTTAATGCCGATATCAAAATTTTAGTCGTAAGTGCCATATTTATTGAAAAATTATTTACTTTAATTGAGCAAACAAACTTTAACAGCACTTGTACAGAAATAAAGATTCATTAATTCCTTTAAAAACCATAAAACCACTCAAGGGTCACTCCCGCTGATGTAGAGTTATAAATAACGTTTTTTGTAAACAATACCCAATGCACCGTAACATTTGTCGAGTGACAGAGGCAAAAAATAAGAAGGTTACTTACCCAGGCATTGTTTTAACACAATTCACCACACAATAAATATAAATTAATACAAAATAATAACAAATAACTTCGTTGTTAGCGCGCGTCAATCACACTAATGGCTGACTCAAGGAACGGACGACATTTAAGAATGATTTCAATAAAATATACCACTAAAGTGTATAAGCTGTGGTGTTTTTATGCTAGCCTTTTTTATCCTGTACACATTGACATATGGTAGAATGAGTTAGATATAGCGCATAATGCTTTGTTTCTTCATTAAAAGAGCGGGTAAAAAATGTCTAACACTTGGACGCCCGCAGTCAACGGAGATATTTTCGTGTCCATGTCTTGGACATCCGCAGTTGAGAGGATATAGATATACGATTAAGAATCAAAATGCAGGTAGACTGTCCTACATTTAATGACAGGCTGTCCTAAGTATTAAGATAAGATGATACGGAAAACGTAAAATATAGCATTATACTGTTTATGCTGTTAACTTACTTTAGTACCTACACTATGAGATCGCTGTCCTTCCCTGCTCGAGCCATTTGTGTTACAGCTATAATAGGCTGCACCTAGGATCTACTAAGTACAAACAATATAGAAAAGGAATGTAACTGACATTCGGAGGAAGAATTTTTGTGAATTGTTAGCATTAACATAAATAATAAGCACATAAATACCTTCGGTTTGATATTAATAATTTCAGCATAGTTTAACAGATTGGTTTAATGATATTATTATGTATCGAACGCGGACGTCCGTGCGTTATTATCCGTTCGGGCCCATTGAAAACCAGCGCTGCTGTTTCGGCGGCTGCATAAGCTGAGCTGAGTGAGGTCCATTTGCCTAACGCGCCACTACATTAAACATGAGTAACGTTTTTTGTATTTTTTTACTACAATCTTTAAGTATCATCATCATCATTACAGCCCTTCACAAGTCCACTGCTGAACACAGGCCTACCCCAACGAATGCCGCAAAGCACGGTCCTGAGTCACCTGCATCCATCGACTTTCTGCATGTCTTACCAGGTCGTCACTCCATCTAGTGGGGGTCCGGCCTACACTACGCCTACCGGTACGAGGCTGCCACTCGAGAACCTTTTTCCCCATCGATTGTCGATTCTTCGAGCTATATGGCCGGTCCATTGCCACTTCAGCTTACTAATCCGTTGTGCTATGTCGGTCGCTCTGGTTCTACTGCGGATACCCTCATTTCTAAGTTTATCACGCAGAGAAACCCATACGCATAGTCCTCTCCGTAACTCGCTGAGCGACGTTGAGCGTCCTCATACGGCCAGCAGTGAAGGACCACGTCTCAGATCCGTAAGTCATCACTGGCAACACGCACTGGTTGTACAATCTAGTTTTTATGTTTTGAGGTATACCTGACAAGAAGATGTGTCGTAATTTCCCGAACACTACCCAGCCGAGTTGAATCCGTCGATTGACCTCTCGGTCGAAGTTGGACTTACCTAGTCAGACTATTTGTCTCAGGTATTCGTACTCATCAACAACTTCGAGCTTAGTGCTCTAAACAACTACCGGCATAGGTCTTTGTTTTGACCATGTTCATCTTAAGACCTATCCATTGGGAGACACCATTGAGCATAATGCGTAGATCCTCCAGCGATTCTAGCGATAAGGACTATCGTCGGCAAATCAAAGGTGAGGGATGTATACGCCATTGATGTTAACACCGTATCCTTTTCAGTCCAGTAGCTTGAAAACGTCTTCCAACGCAGCGGTGAAGAGTTTCTGGGATATAACGTCACCCTGTCTTACACCTTTCTGCAGTTGGGTAGGTTTCGTACTCTGGTTCTGTACTCGGATAGCCATTGCAGCCCTACTGTACAAACCCTTCAGCACTTCGATATACCGACAGTCAACTTGGCACCGCTGAAGGGACTGTAGCACTTCCTAAATTTGGACAGAATCAAAGGTTTTCTCAGAGTCCACATACGCCAGGCAAAGTGGCAGATTGTACTCTTCGTACTTCTGTACAATTTGCTAAAGGCATGTGATCTATGGTGTTAAAGCCTTTTCGGAAACCGGCTTCTTCGGGAGGCTGAAAGTCGTAAAGTCTGCGTGCGAGACGATTCGTAATTACTCTCGAAAACAGCAAGTAAGCGCGGCTCAGAAGAGAAATCGGTCTGTAGTTCTTCAAGAGAGCGTTGTCGCATTTCTTCAAGAACAAAACCACCGCACTTCTGATCCACGCCTCCGGAGTAGTGCCACCCTGAAGTATACATAATTTTAAATTGTTATATACGTCAAATTGTTGTTGTATTTATTATTATTACTTTTATTTTTTTATACTAATTTTAATTGATATGTCTACAATAGTTAAAATTTAAGTACCTAATGATGTTTGTGACGTATGGCAGTAAATGTTCATTTCTTTCTTTTTTTTTAAATACGAAAAAATAGTAAGCAAACTTAAAATACTCAATGACCTCGTCTTAAGTGAAGGTATTTATTTAGTAGTAGTTAAACAAAAGAGTTGTCGTTTATAAATGAGATGACTCATGGGACAGTGAAATGGTCAATATTACTCTACAAAGCAAACTGTTAATTTTAAGTTCGTCTTAGTGAACTCACCTCTCAATTTAATATAAATGTCGTACCTGTATCAATTAGAAGAGCCGAAGTCCACTAAACGTTGGCTAATTCGAGAAACGATTTGTAGAATTGTTCGGAGCTTAACCGACCCCTTCAATTAACCTCTAAACCGCAATCTCTACTCCACGCCTTCCTGAGTGGAATGATCGCGTGTAAATTTATATTTTGATTACTAACCCATAAATAACTTGCTGCTGTGATGTGTACTTATTTTAAAAAGGTATTTATCAAAAGGAAATTTAGAGTATAAACCACTGTTGTCAAAGACTTATTTAATTAATAAACCTACATTTCCAACACAACGATCTAATATGAACTTTCCAGAATTCCAGATATGGAGGCTCGTGCACATTCACTGTTGGACCTTCTGCTACTTTGCTACCTATGGAGCCGGGCTTGATTCTCGTTGGATGATTCCAGCGTTGTTGCTTGTTCTGTCAACATTTTATATTATTAGCCTTGGAATTTGTAAATATATAATTTGAGCTCGATCGTTATATTTTGGTGAAAATTGAAATTACTTATTATCAGATCCAGGCCTCCTCAGAGCTTAAGTAACTTGTCGTAAATTTGGCCTAGTACGGCGTATGTAGAGAACTGACGTTTATTTTATTAGAAACGAGGCATTCCATCTTAGTTCTCAAGGGTGAAAACGCATCTGCATTTTGATTCTCAGTTGTAAATAAATGTAGATGTCTATGTACCACAGCATCCACTTACTATCAGGCGGACTGTGTGCTCGTTGTTGTTAACCTTAATTTATATTAAATAAAATCCCTTTTACTAAGAAGTTGAGCTTATTTTTAGCCGAATTAAAAAAGTAGGAGATTCTAAATTGGACTGGTAGGAATGTTTTTGTATGACTGTCACTCGATATATTAATCAATTGTCGATAGATCTAAATAATACTTTTTATTAAATACTTTATTCATACACTATTTTTCCACCCCTTTGGAGTTTAAACTAGTGTATGAAAGTCTTTAGATCATTTGAAAAGGTAAAAAAATATAGTTTAAAAAAGTAAAAGACGTCTTAAGAGAAAACGAAAAAATAAAATAATTTTCATACAATAGTTTCCGGAGTCGTGGCTATAATTCTTCTACACTCCAGGTACATCTTAGCACCGAATTTAGAAACTATTATGTAGAAATTCGTTTATTTTTTAGTTCTTTGAAATCCTGTTTTATTTTTACCATAAGTTAAATCGGAAATTATTCAATTATCCTTATTTATTCAAAGCTTATTTATTAGAACAGCAATGTACTCTATGTTATAATCCTTTTTTCTAAGAAACGAGCGTCTTACCTGAGTAAGGAAAAACGGGTAACAAGTGAGGCTAAAATAATCAATACAATTAAATGAATTATTTAATTTATTTGATCCCTTGGGGATGACACCGTATTTGTAGCCTTCTTTGTCTTAGTTCTGCAAAAAAGCAAAAAAGAACAGAGGACTTACACACGGTAATTATATAGATAATATTACCGTGACTTACATGTGTTGAAATAACCAGAATAGTTTATTTTAGTTATTTTCATAACATAATGTCATACGGAATCTTGCTATGGACTTATGCGACTGACATTGAAGCTATCTTTGTTTTGCACAAGAGAGCCATAGAAGCAATTTATAACCTAGGTCCAAAGGAGATTCTTAGAGATAAAGTTAAGGAAATAATATATTATTTCGGCTTCTCGGTATACTTATGAAAAGTTAATGTACTTATGAAAAGTTAATGTATACTTATGAAAAGTTAATGTATACTTATGAAAAAAGAAATAAAGACCAAAAGTAGTTTTATTAAACAAAGCGATACACATTCTGTAAACTTGTAGAAAGACATTATTGTGGTTCTCTCCCTTGTAGTAATTCTTCTAGTGCAGGCAAAAAAGATGGTATTGCTGAGAGACAACTCTGTGTACAATGTTGGTTTGTATACTTTGGTATTATCATTACGTCTCTCATATTACATTACTGTGCGATTGTGACGGGGACATATTATTACGGTATGATCGAACTGAAATTGCTCTCTACTGAATGCATAGTGCAGTACGCTGTTTTGTTGCTGATAAAGATTAGTTGAAATGCAAGAAAGCAAGCTGAGCATGATGTATTTCCGACAAACTATTAAAAATTTGGTAGAGCTTCGTTACAATTATATTATGCAGCATGAATAGGTCACCTTTCAACAGCCTTTTTTCACATCTTTCAACTTGATAAACTTGTGTCTGAAGTCGAGAATATGTTGAACAAAATATCGGACTAGGGGCGACTAAATCTAGTTCCGTTTAATCCCCAGAGGATACAAGTTTGCGCATTAACCGCCTAAAAAACCCCTTTGTCGTATCTCCTCAGTTTCAAGGCACTCCCCTTGTTGCCTCAGCCAGTATCAGAATCCTCGGCGTCGACATATCGAGTGACGTGCAGTTCGTGGTCACTTAGAAGAGAATACCAAATCGGCCAAATCATCACCGACCGAGTGCTTTCCGATCGGCTCGATTCACTGGCGCTGAAAAGAGATGTTGCATCTCTTTGCATTTTCTTTATACCACGGGGAGTGCTCTGAGGAATTGTTCGGATTAATCCCCGCCGCCAAATTTCATGAACGCACTACGCGGCAAACGTCCCGATACCATCCACACCATATGGATGCTTGGCGATCCACCACTGTGCGTTTCACTAGGAGTTTTCTTCCACGTACAACCTCTCTGTGGAATAGTTTACCACCGGCGATTTTTCCGGACCGATACGACCTGGGGACCTTCAAGAAAAGAGCTTACACTCCTTTCTAAAGGGTCTGCAACGCACCTGCAATTCCCCTGGTGTTGCGGTTGTTCATGGGCGGCAGTAGTCACTTAACATCAGATGAACCTTATGCTCGTTCGCGCCCCCCCCCCCCACGCTTTCGCTGAATACCAAAGTAAATAGCACCTTAATAATATTTTGGGGCAACTCGGTAAATAAAGAATCTGAATTCAAAGCTCAAAAGAAATGCATCAGAGCAATGTGCCATCTGGATAATACTACAAGCTATCAACCATACTTTAAACACTTAAAAATTCTGACATTGCCTTTGTTGTACATCTACGAAATAAATCTATTTGTGAAATCAAATCCAAATTTTTACAAGACTGCTTTTAAAAGCTACTATAGACAGTTACGCGACAAAAAAAGATTAGACATAGAAATACCGTATGGAGATACAGCACTACTCAATAAAAGTATTCTTTGTATGGCATCACTGATTCACAACAAACCGCCAGATGATGTCAGAAAGTTGCCTATATCACGATTTAAGACGATATTACACAAATTTCTGATTAATAAACGTTAGTATAATGTCAAAGACTACCTAGAGGATAAAAGTATTATAATTTAATAGCAATAGTTTTAATTTAATTGTAAAAAAAGTAAAGTTAGAGCCTATATACGTCCCACTGCTGGGCTCAGGCCTCCCCTCATTTCTGAGAGGGTTTAGAGCAAGGAAGTGTCCGCCGCGCTGCCCAAATGCGTATTGACGAACTTCACATGTCTTCGAAATATTTTTTTTCTTATTCCTCAGACATGCAGGTTTCCTCACGATGTTTTCTTTCACCGCCGAGCACGTAGTAAATCAGCACTTAAAATTGCAATTAACAATTTCATTGGTGCCGGCGGGGATCGAACCCGGGTTACTCGCGTTCTGTTATATTTACAGCGAGCCATAACCACTGAGCTACCACGGCTCTTATTTATTTACTTATTTAATTGTAAGTTAATAATAATAATTCGAATTTAATTATAATTGTATGATAGTAATTTATACATTTACCTAATATATGTGACACATTGTAACAATTTAATAAGATTAGTATATTAAATTGTAATTTAACTTAAATTTTGTATGACAACATTTTGAATTTGATTGTTCGTATTATCAAAAATATTTAATTTCGAGTTTATATAACATCAAGGTATTCAATATGACAACAATTTGCACTATAGACTCAACTATTGACAATATTTTTTTTTATTCTTAATTTTATTTCAAAGCACCATTATTGAATTAGTACTGCGTAGACTATATTGCAAAGTATTTGCACACCTCATAAGGTAAAATAATACAGTGTACATATTCTAATTTTTCTTGTAACAACTCTTATTTGATTTGATTTGAAAAATCCTGCTATGTCTCGTATGGTAAGTAAGAAAAACTTGAGGACCTTTGTACTGGTTACGTGGAATACGTCGTCGTACATCGTTGCCTTCAGGGATGATAACGCATTTTCATTTTATTTAATTTATATAATAATTGCAGTACATGTAATATTGTAACTCAGAGACATTACTCAGCACAAACATTCGCTTTTTTATATAGTAAAGGCGACAAATGAGCATATAGTCCACGTGATGGTAAGTGGGTGATGTAACCCATAGAAATCTATGTTTATCCTCAATTAAGAATCAAAAAGGTTGGCTCTACCACGTTTAACATCCAAAGCGTTCTATCTTCCAAGTAGTCATTGACGGTACAATAAACTTTATTTGGAAATAATTCTTTTACTAATTAAACGTGTTTTCTTTTTTTATATTTCAAGACATTTTTCATTGATTATAGATGTAGGTGTGTATAAGCCACATCATCCGGTTAATAAGTTGACTGTGTGCTCGTTTGTAAGCCCTATTATATCTCTAAAAATCCAGAAAGAATATGAAAACGTTTTAGGCAATCAACATTAACCGTACTGAACTGAATGTTGTGTATTTAATGTATTACTTCCGTGCGTGTTTGAACATCATCAACATTTGCTATTCGGAGCCGCGACTGAACTGGCGGCACTCCACTACAATCCAGCTGCTAAGTGTAGAGATTACGGAAAATTCCCGGAACTCACGAGATCTTGATAGTTATTATAGGGGTTATCTGGGCGTCATTTAGTCCTCACAAATGGTTTTTTTTTTTCAAATAAAGGGCCTCGATTATCCGAACAAAAAAAGGAGATGTATGATATTAGGTGCTTGACATCTTCGTAACAGATATACAAAAATATATATACTTAATAAAATGATAAATTATAAGCATAAATAAATGGTTTTATTTCTTTAATACATGGACAATCATAAAAACATTTTTTTAAACTGAAAACCGAAAGCTAATGCGTTTACTATAGCAAAAACCAAACGTTTAAATATTTTCCTGTATTTTGTCTATGGCAATAGATAATGAAGGCTATTTTTGTAATAAAATAGCCTTCACTAAGACGAAACTGTAGAGTCTAATATTGAATAAAAGAAATATATTTAGAAAAACGATTGAATGGGCTACACTGACCTCTATATCGAGGTCAGTGATGGGCATGTTATTAAACCTAAATAAATTTGATTATTATCTGACATGACGGTATAAGCTTTATGGTCATTGATCATTGCCTGTTCCGAAGGAGACGTAACTAAATAACTTCGTGTTTCTACTTGTCATGCGCATTTAGCATTAAGGCTGTGTTTGTGGATAGATTTCGTGTTTCTACTTTCGTGGATTTATTTAACTTGATTACTTGACCCTTGGCTTTTCTCTCGGATTACAGGACAGTAGGTTCTTGCGCCCTCAATAAAATAATATGGTGTTTGGTTTATCAGAGGAATAGAACAGATAAGGTTCTATATGACGCTTTATAATTAATTGCAGAAAATAGTGAAACAATTAAAATAGGTTGAGTTTTATTTTACATTATTTAATAATAACTACAAAACTACATTACTTTGTGTAATATTCCCCATATGAGGCAATCTACGTGGGAAACCCATGTTCAGCAGTGGACCTTGGTAGACTGTAATGATGTCGATTATGGTAAACATTCCGAATTGCAGTTGTCTCTCTTGGTTAACTCAAATCTCTTGCCGCTCGGATATCCCCTTAAAGTTTCTGATAAGGAAAGCGGTCATCAATAAAAATAAATGTTACTAATACTTCGAATAACCCTTAGTTGGAACACAAATATCACAAAGCAATCCGCAATTTCAACGCCAACGGGAGTCCTTTCCGATGTAATATGAAGCGGATTATGTTCCGGTCACCAGTGTAAAATAGAAGTAACGGCTCTTGAACTTAGCGATCATAATAGTTTATTGCACAGGGCATTAAGGAGCATCAACGTGGAATAATAAAAAAGTTATAGGCGATAGGCCGTGTAGTGGCGGCGTGTGAATATTCACTGCCCCATACCCGTGACGTAAGAGGCGACGAGAGGCGAGAGCGAGTGAAACGAACCAGGGAATGCTTAGCAGCGCCTTCCTAATAAAAAGTAAAATCTAAAAAAACTGCAGCTGATTCTGGTCAAGTGCACTCACTTAGCTTAATAAAACGTTTTTCACACTTGCCATTTACGCGGTAGAGCCTCGCTGCTGTGTTTCGTACGGGGAGTGTAAACAACTCGAGACCCTTGTAGTGATAACAAAACAATCAATTCTTCAGGGGTGCCAACGCACCTGCATTTTAATTCTTGAACGAGGATTGATGTAGATGTTTATGAGCCAATGTGTGGACTTACCATAGGATGGACAGTCTGCACTAGGAATCCTGACGGTAGGGATTCGTCTGGATTCTTCCGACATTTTCTGACAAAACTGAAAACTTCCGGACAAACTTCTCATCACAGCTGCCTTTGAATTAATAAAATATGAGTTAGTAATTAGAGTGAACTTTGTAGTAAATTGTTTGAATGTTTGAGAGTGAATTGTTGAATTTTAAATCTTTTCTGTAATTTATTTTTTTACCAAACGATCTAAATTAGTGGACTCAGTAAAATGCAATGCCAAATACACGTCGCAACCTAAAAATTAAGTTGCTTAAACTAGTTATGTGTCAACAATGTTGTCTTTTTGTAGCCTACAGACAAGCAGACTACAGAGGGAGACGAGCAGGAGATGGGCAGCAGCATCTTCCTGATAACAACTGTGATATAATAAAAAACTGCGGTTGCCAACCGGCTCACCAAGCGTGGCAACTATGGCAAATATCCCCCCATGAGTAACGACGCAAACAAACGGCCCCCAGTCCCCGGCGGCCACACTATTCCTGGCTACGGTGGCTACCATGGTAACAGCGGGGCAGGGGGTGCTAAGAATCTCCGGTGGAGGTTCGGTTGCCACCTACGACGACTCGACCTGGCAACATATGACGCACGCACCCTGAGGACTGACGAGAAGATACTGGAGTTGGAAGAAGAGGTAGACAAGTTGCGCTGGCATATTATCGGGTTATCCGAGGTCCAAAGAGAGGGGGAGGACACGGTAATCCTCGAGTCCGGCAACTTGTTCTATCACCGGGAGGGCGACCATCTGTCCCAAGGAGGTGTCGGATTTATCGTCCACAAGTCTCTCGTCAACAACGTTGTAAAGATTGGGAGTGTGTCGACGAGGGTCGCGTACCTGATACTCAGAATCACCAAACGGTATTCGTTGAAGGTCATACAGGTTTACGCACCAACCTCGGCACATCCCGATGAGGAGGTGGAGGAAATGTATGAGGATACTTCCAGAGCCATACATTCCTCCAAAACCCACTACACGGTGTTGATGGGAGACTTCAACGAAAAACTAGGCACAAGAGAAAGCGGTGAGCTGAAGGTAGGGAAATTTGGAGTAGGGCAACGGAACCGTAGGGGCCAGCAGCTGGCCGACTTTATGGAGAAAGAGGGACTCTTTATGATGAACTCTTTCTTCCAGAAGCGGCCCCACAGGAAGTGGGGTCGAGCACCGACGGTTCGACAAAAAATGAGATTGACTTCATTATGACGACCAGACGTCAACTGTTCAGTGATGTCTCAGTGATCGCAAGGGTGAAAACTGGCAGCGATCACCGAATGGTTAGAGGCATACTGAACCTAAACGTTAGGTTGGAGAGGTCTCGTCTAATGAAGTCAACGCTCCGTCCCCCTCGTGCTCTAATCCAGAATCCCGAAACCTTTCAGCTCGAGTTACGTAACCACTTTCAGTGCCTAGAAGATTGCAATGCAGTGGACGATATGAATGACAAGCTCGTGGAAACTGTCCATGCGGTCGGAGCTAAGTTCTGCAAGACTGGCCGCAGAAGAACACAAAAGCTCTCCGATCACACTCTTAATCTCATGGCTGTTAGACGAGAGATGAAGCTGCAATCGTCAACAGATTTGACAGCATACAGGCAACTGAACAGACAGATCTCCAAATGCATGCGGCGAGATTTACGCAAATTTAATACCGCTCGTATTGAAGAAGCGATTGAGCGGAACCAGGGCTCCAAAGTCTTTGCCAGAGTCAAAGCTGAAGACTGAGTGTGGCAGCATCGTTTCCGGGACACCTGAGATTCTGAGTGAGATTGAGAGGTTCTATGGGCAGCTGTACACATCATGGTTGGAGCCACACGCAAGTGTGAGTAACGATCCAAGAGCGGGTCTTATCCGACACTATTCCGATGATATCCCGGACGTCAGTCTGAGCGAGATTAGAATGGCTCTCCAGCACCTTAAAAACGGCAAGTCCCCGGGCGAGGATGGAATTACAGCGGAGCTTTTAAAAGCGGGTGGAACACCGGTACTTGAAGTCCTTCAGAGGCTCTTTAATTCCGTCCTCCATGGTGGCACTACTCCGGAGGCGTGGAGCAGAAGTGCGGTGGTCTTGTTCTTCAAGAAAGGTGACAACGCCCTCTTGAAGAACTACAGACCGATATTCTTTTGAGCCGCGTCTACGTGCTGTTTTCGAGAGTCATTACGAATCGTCTCGCACGCAGACTCGACGACTTCCAGCCTCCCGAACAAGCCGGTTTCTGAAAAGGCTTTAGCACTATAGACCACATACATACCCTTCGGCAAATTGTACAGAAGTCCGAAGAGTACAATCTGCCACTTTACCTGGCGTATGTGTACTATGAGAAAGCCTTTGATTCCGTCGAAATTTGGGCGGTGCTACAGTCTCTTCAGCGGTGCCAAGTTGACTGTCGGTATATCGAAGTGCTGAAGTGTTTGTACAGTAGGGCTACGGTGGCTATCCGAGTACAGAACCAGAGTACGAAACCTATCCAACTGCAGAGAGGTGGAAGACAGGGTGACGTTATTTCCCCGAAACTCTTCACCGCTGCATTGGAAGATGTTTTCAAGCTACTGGACTGGAAAGGATACGGTATTAACATCAATGGCGAGTACATCACTCACCTTCGATTTGCTGACGATATAGTCCTTATGGCAGAATCGCTGGAGGACTTAAGCACTATGCTCAATGACCTCAATAGTGCCTCCCAACGGATAGGTCTTAAGATGAACATGGACAAAACAAAGATCATGTATAATGTTCATGTCACACCTATGCCGGTAGTTGTTGGGAGCACTAAGCTCGAAATTGTTGACGAGTACGTTTACCTGGGACAAATAGTCCGGCTGGGTAAGTCCAACTTCGACCGAGAGGTCAATTGACGGATTCAACTCGGCTGGGCAGCGTTCGGGAAATTACAACGCATCTTCTCGTCAGGTATACCTCAAAACCTGAAAACTAAGTTGTACAACCAGTGCGTGTTGCCAGTGATGACATATGGAACTAAGACGTGGTCCTTCACTGCTGGCCGTACGAGGACGCTCAAAGTCGCTCAGCGAGCTATGGAGAGGGCTATGCTCGGAGTCTGCGTGATAAACTAAGAAATGAGGATATCCGCTGTAGAACCAGAGTGACCGACATAGCCCAACGGATTAGTAAGCTGAAGTGGCAATGGGCCGGCCATATAGCTCGAAGAACTGACAACCGTTGGGGAAAAAAGGTTCTCGAGTGGCAGCCTCGTACCGGTAGACGAAGTGTGGGGACCCCCCACTAGATGGAGTGACGACCTGGTAAGACATGCAGGAAGTCGATGGATGCAGGTGGCTCAGGACCGTGCTTTGTGGCATACCTTGGGGGAGGCCTATGTTCAGCAGTGGACTTGTAAAGGGCTGTAATGATGATGATGATGATGATGATTTTGGTTTCTAGATCTGGCATTCCTAGTCTGTTTATACTTTAGGTTGGGGTCCAATAATTTGCTAAGACACTACTGCCAAATTGTACGATATTCGCATAAACTTTCGAACATTAAATTCTAAAAGGTGCGCTAGATGGCGACTACATCGATTCTGATTATTCTCAAACTGGCAAGTAGCAACTTTATAATATAAGTAATGAGTATGACATACAGACATAATGGCTACCGGCGTGTGAGCAAGTTGTTGTTTTCACGAACGCTTTTGCTATATAAGTGATTTTCGGTTGTTGCTACAATAAGTTTGGTTGAGTTGGGATTAGCCCTCTGTTTCTTGTTGTCTGTTTAGATTTTCATGCTGGAACCACATTGTATGTTTGTGTAGTGTTGTGCGTAATAGACGCTTTCATTTATCATTTCGGTAATCCGGTGAACATTTATTTAATTTGGTTTGGTTTTGTATTTTGCGGAATAAACGCTTTTACGTCGTGTTTGTTAAATATAATTAACAGAAATAAATGTTTATATTACTGAAATCTATAATACGTCTTTAATTGAACCCTAATCCCTTAAACATAAATAATACATATACATAAACACTCACGCCTGTCACCCAGAGGGGTAGGCAGAGACTACAGACTTCCATTTGGCACGATCCTGACACACCTCTCTTGCCTCCTTCACATCCATACACCTACGCATACATGCTCGTCGGTTAAGGGTACTCCTAATTTGGCCCGTTTTCAATAAATCGCCAATTAGGTTGATAAATTTCGTCCTTTCCGACTCTGCCATTCACTTCTGCACAATAAATTTTCTTTGTCACTCTTTCCTCATTCATTCTTTCCACATGACCAAACCACCGAAGCATTCCCTTCTTAATCCTGGTCATCACATCATCTTCCAAACCACACTCTTCTCTTATTACATAATTTCTTACCCTGTCATTCAGATTCAGCCCTAACATACTCCTTAACGACCGCATTTCTACTGCGGTTATTCTACTCTCGTGCTTCTTCTGCCACACCCAACTTTCACTACCATACGTTAAAGTAGGGACCAACACAGCATTGTGAATTGCCATACGTGCCTTTTTCGAGACACATTTTGACTCTTCACAATAGAGTGCAAGGCCCCATTCACTCTATTTCCCGCATTCACTCGTCGTTCTATATCCTTATCATATCCCTTAAAATATAAATATAACCGCCTATAGTACAGATAGCTGTTTATACATAACTACGTACAGCTATCTATAGTCAAAATATTGAGATTAGTTCAAAGGATAATATGATACCAGACGGCGACACTATTCATATTGGGTGACAAAAATCCTAGGAGATGGCTCTCTATTTCCGAATAATATATTACTCTACTCTATGATCGTAGACTTCAAGGGTGACTACGCAACTGCAAATTACCGTCGGGTAGACAATAGACATAGTCTAGGTAAAAACACAACGGACAAATTTTGTTAATATTAAGTATAACTTGTCCAACAGAAACATATTAAATAGCTTCTATGAATATTAAACGGCTTATATTCAATTTCAACCTCGCATAACGTCCAATGATACACATTAGGTACACAATGTTTGGCTATTAAAGATTAAAATGTATCATTAAATCTAACGTAGAGGCCCGACGCTCTTTGTAATCGATGTAAATCGATTCGCTTTCTGCCCAATAAGTACTTTGGATTGTTCTCGTGATACTACTATATGTATGAGGAAATAAGGCTCACGGGTTAACTTTTTTTTTCTGGAAGGATCGCTATAAAAGGATGGGCGCGTGGAGACTAAATAAAGATGTTATAGACGTTTGAATTATCAGTTGACTGTCAGACTGACCGTCAGTTCAACTGATAACTCAAACTAATCAGTTCAAACTAAAACTTTTGTTATTTTTTTAAATAATTGCAGTATGTATATATATATATATATATATATATATATATATATATACATATATATGAACATATTGCAATTTCCCCTCATGGCCTCAGACATAAAGAAACCTATACAAGACACTATGCATATCTCAAGAGACGTCGAATCTAAGCCGAAACCATGCTCAACTTATCGTAAGAACACGCAAATTTTGTACATATTAGTGTTCGGCATTCACTTCTAGTCCCCTCGGTCGTAGTGAAATGTAATGGTAGGCGCAAAAGTATAGCAATAAAATTAGGAATAAACAATATTAAGAGGATATAGTAAGTCAGCTCAAATTCTAATGTCGTCCCCACTTCCCCGCACGTCGTATGCTATGTACCGACATGTTTGTAATCAATAATACTGTAAGTAGACAGGTCGATAGATACTTATTTCATTAGATTCATCATATTTATGCCTGTTTCTTAACGCCAACCCAGTCGCTTCTCATTTTTATCACGGTTATTTCCCATTTTAACTTTACGTCGTCCTGTTGCGTAATGTGTATACAGATCGTAAGCGACACATCTTCCCCCTTCAAAGGCCGAAGCGAAACTGATCGGGCGGCAGGAATCAAGCTTCAAGATGCCGATAGTTTAGGTAATTTCTTTTTGCAGTGAAAATAGTGGCATTAAAAAAAAGTAAATAACGCAAGCACTGCCTTATAGTAAGTTCAGTTAGTATGCAAAGTTTCATGATCTTATTTAAAGTATTTTATGAATAACAGCGGTTTGTTGTTTATTTTGGAGGTAACTTTGGATTTTTTTCTATCGAGAAAATTTTACGCAATCGTGTTTTCGTCTAACATGGTCCTTAACATTAATCCTCAACTTTACCATATATTTATTTCAAAATTAATGCTGCAATATTTTCGGCATGACGGAGGATCTTGCTAAGCCATTTGAGGTTATATTTCTTCTTCCTAACCCTCAGCCGTTTGATCTCCCCTGCCGTATTCACTTATGTATTTTTTATCTAATTTTATTGATAAATATGTATATTTATCATTTTATTTATTTATTAACATTTTATTTCACCTTAATAAAAATAATTACAAAGGGTTAACTTAATGCCTTTTGGAATTCTCTCCCAGTCAATTTCATTTATATAACATCCAAACCAGGTGAAAAAGTAATTTAAAAAAAACAATTATAATAATCAAAACTATAACTAAATATCATTTTGATTGTCTAAATATTGAAAATTATTGATTAAAAATGACATATCCTCAATAAATATCAAATAGACAAAGTCCTTTTTCTAAAATAAAAGAAATAGGTACATACTGCGTTCAAATCCTATACCTTTAAACGAGCAATTCTTGTGTGTATATATATATATATATATATATATATATATATATATATATATATATATATATATATATATAATCGGAATCTCGGAAACGGCTCCAACGATGAGTTTCGGGTGCAATAAATCGATCTAGCTAGGATTTACTTTTAAAAAAATGTCCTTTCGTCCGTGTTTTCAGGCAATAAAAAAAACTGCTACAATATAAGAAGGTAAATTTTGACAGATCACTAACGATCGTAATAGCTCAGGTGGGATGTCGGTCGGGCGTGATATCGGAGTTCCGTGGTTCGCGTCGTGTCTCTGGTCCAGTTTTTTCCTTTTTTCAAGTTCCTTTCTTTTGTGAGAAAATCTATTATTTCAAGCCCTTTTTTTCATTACTTTTTAAAAATACGAAAATATTAATAAAACTAATTGCACTCATGATTTTTATTCAAATAACCAGTTCAGTTTTTTCTATTCTGTCAATAAGATCAGAAATATTATTTATGTTTTATCAGTATGTAATTTCAAAAAAAAAACGAGCAAAGCTCGGTCATCCGGGTACTACTACTAGCACGTGATGTGTGCTTATTCTTATAGTAGGCAACGCGCGCATGGGTATGATATAATCGACTAGTTTAAAATACGTGGCGAGACACAAAAATTCGATTAGATCTCAATCTGCGTAGTCCTATAGTTTAGTTTGAGAAACCGCACATGGACCCTGTTTTTATTTATTTGAAATTCTTTATTGCACACCATGCAAAAATACAGAAATTATTTATACAAAGGAAGCATGCAATGGGTGGTCTTATTCCTGACAGCAGTTTCTTCCAGACAACCAATGAATCGACAGAGTTGCAAGAAGAATGACAGGAGTAGGGCAAGTCGGTGTGATAAAACAAAGAGGTGAAAAATATACACATATATACACACAAATATTACAAACACAGTTATATATAAGTAGTTTGTAGTCTGATGATCGCCTTATATTAAGTCCTACGCTTTTAATTTCACACCAAAAAAGAAGATATCAACATCGTTTAGGAAAATTGAAAGCCTTGGGTTGAAGTACGCGTCTGAGTATGCGATTAAGATGTTTGTTTGTTTGTTGTTTGTTTGTTGTTGATTAAGACCGAGCAAATTGCCGCTTCACTAGTCTTACACTTGCACTCAGTATCATCTTAGGCGTGTCTTTTGACGTTTGTTTATCGAATTAGGACGACAAATGAACTTTTAGTTCTGAGTACAAAGATTGAATCCCTCATTTCTAGTAAAAAGTGTATCCGGTTCTCTACACTCACCATAGGAAACACCCGCCAGCATTGCTGCTATTTTACGCTGGTATTCTCTGAGAGCGTATCCTTCCCCGGTTGAGCGTACCCATCCCTGTTACAACAATAATATAGCAGCATCGTGGCTCTACCAAGTAGGTATTCTAATAAAAAGAACACAAACATATTACTTGTATGAAATCCATATTTTACTTATCCAGCCAACCTGTAATAAATTGTCTAGTTCGAGCAAATGTTGATGGTCCGATGAAATAAACGTTGCATGCACCACGAATTCCAATAAAGATGATAATATTATCTTCCTTCTGGTTTATTAAAAAATCGTTACCCTCACACTAGGACTTTCTTCTGTGTCGTGGAGGCAGTTTACAAACATAAGATGCACATGGACAAACATTCAAACACAGAACCATTATTTCTAAACTATACAGATACTTGTTCCGTGAAGGAAACCCGCGTCCATCAGCGTCGCAACTCAGTTCCAAGCTATAGCGCCATGGAGCCGTCAATCCTTGCTGCGTTCTTGCTTGCGTCTTTCTTTCTGGTCTTATCTTTATTTGTGGGTCTGAGCTCACGACGAAACTAGTACGGCTCAAAATACTTTAAAATTAAATTAATTTCCCAGTAAGTATATAGTATAATAGTATTCTCTTATTATTATGGATAAATCGCTTTAAGTGTTATAAAACTGTTTTTGAATAAAAGGTTTAATTTAAAGCGTCGAAAAATTCTAGGTTAATTGTAAACTCATCAAGTAGCATGCAAGGCGTGCGGACTGAGCCCCACTCATACGCGATGTGCAAATGAGTTATTGGGTTCCTCGTAAAGTCTGTTCAACGCTCGCCACTTTCTGCAGAACATTTTTATGTTAGTAACTGGAGCAATTTTATATGTGCTTTTTACCACTAAATTTGAAATACTCTACTTGTCCTGCACGTTGAATGGCCAAACACTAAAACATGTCGTTAAGGGGAAATATAACCTCAAATGGCTTAGCAAGATCCTCCGTCATGCCGAAAATATTGCAGCATTAATTTTGAAATAAATATATGGTAAAGTTGAGGATTAATGTTAAGGACTATGTTAGACGAAAACACGATTCCGTAAAATTTTTTCGATAGAAAAAGGATCCAAAGTTACCTCCAAAATAAACAATAAACCGCTGTTATTCATAAAATACTTTAAATAAGATCATGAAACTTTGCATACTAACTGAACTAACTATAAAGCAGTGCTTATGTTATTTACTTTTTTTTAAATACCATTATTTTCACTGTAAACAGAAATTACCTAAACTATCGGCTTCTTGAAGCATGATTCCTGCCACCCGGTCAGTTTCACTTCGGCCTTTGAAGTGGGAGGTTGTGTCGCTTACGATCAGAATACACATTACGCAACAGTATGACGTAAAATTAAAATGGGAAATAACCGTAATAAAAATAAGAAGCGACTAGGTTGGCGTTAAGGGGATATAGTAAGTCAGCTCAAATTCTAATTTCGTCCCCACTTGCCCGCGCGTCGTATGCTATGTACCGACATAGCGTACGACGTCCGTAAATAATAGTTTTATTCAATGTGCAGTGTTCGCGTAAATTTAAGAAATCATTATATGTACCGACATGTTTGTAATCACTAATACTATAAGTAGAAAAGTCGTTAGACACTTATTTCAATCGGTTTATCATATTTATGCCTGTATCTTAACGCCAAGCCAGTCGCTTATTGTTTTTATTACGGTGATTTCCCATTTTAATTTTACGTCGTCCTGTTGCGTAATGTATATTCTGATCGTAAGCGACACAACCTCCGCCTTCAAAGGCCGAAGCGAAGACAGTGCGGCAGGAATCACGCTTCAAGGGGCCGATAGTTTAGGTAATTTCTTTTTACAGTGAAAATAATGGTATTTAAAAAAAAAAGTAAATAACATAAGCACTGTTTTATAGTTAGTTCAGTTAGTATGCAAAGTTTCTTGATCTTATTTAAAGTATTTTATAAATAACAGCGGTTTATTGTTTATTTTGGAAGTAACTTTGGATTTTTTTCTATCGAGAAAATTTTACGGAATCGTGTTTTTGTCTTACATAATCCTTAACATTAATCCTCAACTTTACCATATATTTATTTCAAAATTAATTCTGCAACATTTTCGGCATAACGAAAAATCTTGCTAAGCCATTTGAGGTTTTATTTCCCCTTAAGAAACAGGCATAAATATGATAAACCTAATGAAATAAGTATCTAACGACCTATCTACTTACAGTATTAGTGATTACAAATATGTCGGTACATAGCATATGACGCACGGGGAAGTGGGGGTGAAATTAGAATTTGAGCTGACTTACTATATCCTCTTAAGTCTCGTGGTGTTACAGTTACTTTGATTAAAGGCGATAGAGAAAGCACGAGACTTAAAGGCATCTTAAAATTTATCAGTGTTTGAGTATTTAGGCTATTTCTTACACTAACGTGTATAGTTTAGTGCAAAGTAGACTTATGATTTTAAGTAAAAATACGAACAAATGAGATACTTGTTTTGCTTACTGTCAAGCTTGAAGAAATAAAAAAGTCACCTGAATGTTTTCAGTTCGCTTTATTAGTAAAAGATTTTTGATCTTAGATTCCAGTTATAGTTCTTATTACAATCATTTTTGAAGAGTGAATTGGTTGTTCCAATAAAAGATAACAAAGGAAAAACGGTTCTTGTGGAGCAGTGGGAGCCTTGTACCGGTAAGCAGAGTGGAGAATGGTCACCTGTTTTTTATATAGATCGTTCTATAAGGGTCATCCATAAGGGGTTCTATAAGGGTGACAAACGAGCAAATAAGCCACCTGACGGCAGGTGGATGCTGTGGCACATAGACATCTACATTTATCTTCGATTAAGAACCAAAATGCAGATGCGTTGTTACCCCTGAGGTCTGAGACAGAATGCCTCATTTCCAGTAAAAAAGGATCTTCCGGTCTCTACACTCACCATACGATACACAGCGGCATTAAGCTGTTATTAAACGCTGGTATTCTGTGAGAGCGTGGTTCTACTCCGGTCGAGCCGACCCACTCGTGTTGCAACAATATAGCTGCACTATGGCTCTACCACGTAAACCTACTAGTAGATAAGAGCGACGATCAGGTAAGAAATGTAGAAAATGTAGGAACTTGCAGGTGGCTCATGATCGTGTTTTATAACAGTTCTTGATAGGGAGCGGTCTCACCAAAAATTAAAAAATCAAATCATCAAAAATTAAATATTTAATATATTAAGTGTTTTGACGCTGAGAGTGAAAGAGTTTGTGTTAGATACACTGAACTAACTTGGATTTTATATCCATTACTCGCGGCCGATAATCTAAGGTACTTCAATCACTAGGTCATGCGGCCTAGGTCTTAGGGCATGCTTTATAATTTATGCCTTATGACATTGGACATGTACATTATAACAATAATACCATATAATAAAATATATACTTAATAACAGAAATTTAAGATTAACAGGCCTGTTGGTCTAGTGGTTAGTGACCCTGACTGCTATACCGGAAGTCGTGGGTTCGATTCCCACCCAGGACAAATATTTGTGTGATGAGCACGATCATTTGTTCTGTGTTTGGGTGTAATTTATCTATAATATTTATGTATTTAGAAATATATAAGTATGCTTATCATTTGTCTATAGTACCCATAACACAAGCTCTGCTTAGCTTGGGACTAGATGGCGTTGTGTGATAGTTGTGGAATATTATTATTATTAGGTGGGCTATCAATATAGTTTTCTCATCTGGTTGGGTTCTATAAATATATAATTATAAATGGAAATGAAAAGATAAATATACATAAATGTCAATAACATAAACTAAATATAAAAATACATATATAAATAAAAGCCCAACCAGATGGAGGCCCTCGGCAGGGGAGACCAAACGGCCGAGGGTTAGGGGGAAAGGGAAAGAAACCGGCGGACGATGCGGGCGGTATCGAGGAGCACCGCCTTCTGCGTCTGAGCCTGGAGCGGTCCGCCACGTAGACCCAGCCGCCTCAGATGACCCGAGAGGCTGACTGGGATTAGCCCGTTTGCAGAGACGACTACAGGAATAATTTCGGTCGGCAGACCACCCCACATGTCGGTCACCTCGTGAGCCAGGTCCAGATATTTTGTTTGCTTATCTGTTTCGGTTTTCACGAGGTTTTCGTCACACGGAATGGTAATGTCGACCAAAAATATCCTTTACTGTGCCCGGTCCATCAGCACAATATCAGGCTTATTCGCAAGAATAGTCCTGTCTGTGATGATGGCCCGGTCCCAATAGAGCCTGGCGCGATCATTTTCGAGCACGGCTTCCGGCAAGTACTTGTAATACGACAATTTTCGGTCCACGAGACCGTATTTCAGAGCGAGCTCCTGGTGTAGAATTCTGGCTACTAGGTTGTGCCTGTGCAAGTACTCAGAGTTAGTTATTATTATTATTATTAGAATTTCGGACCCGGCGGATTATAATGTCGAGTATATGCGCAAAAGCACAGGAATCTCGTAGTTTTAAAGTAAGTGCGGGCCTTCATTATCAGCAATTGTTGTTACTATCACTAGACCAACGAGGGATACTGTCGTAGATAGTAAAAAGGTAGTATGTACGCAGTTTAATAATTATAACGACAGTGTATAACAAAAGTGGTTAAAAGATAAACATAATTTGATTTATTCTTTTATTCGGGCAGAGTGTTCCCTTACAATTATTATAATAAAATTGAATGCACAAAATCATCGTTCATGGCTTTTAATCATTCGCTGGCTGGCGGCTACTTCACCTCCCCCGACTCGCAATTTGGCGGGGCAAGGCTCACGTGGTGGGAAAGTGACGTAGCGGCTGGGCGTGGCGGGCTTGACAGCCGGCTTAACGGCTAGCTAGCGACATCTAGCGTTACACAATAATAAAGATGGCTCCGTGTGGCTGTGGATAATGGCAATGACGCTACTCCTCCGCGTTCAGGACCGGGGACTCAAATCCCGCACTGAAAAGTTATTTGTATGACCTACAAATAATTGGTTCTGGTCTGGGTGTTGGTCCTTGTGAGATTTACGTAAGTAAATGATACAGAAAAAATCCGAATGAGGAGGTAACGTTTTTTATTTTAACAAAAGAAAAATAACATATTATGCTGTCACTAAAACATATATCGTAAATAGTAAAAAAGTTGTACACGGTTTAACAATAAAGATTTTAATGCTAAACTTTCAATCGTATTCCAACAATCGATGCATCCATTACACACCAACAAATCACAAGCCAATATCTCAGTACGAATCCCCAAAGTTTGAAAACCACATGTCTAAAGGAAGCCGGTAATTTTCGGATCAACTTCTTTTATGAGACTTGGAGTAAATTCGGGCAACTTTGTTTCTTGTTCGTATTCGGCTATTTGAGACTTACGAGAATAATAAGTGAAGGTTTAAGTATTTTTACTATGACTTCCTTACGTTCTTAACATTGTTTTTTCTTTTTTTGCTTTAAAAGATTATGGTAGAGGTTACTCACACAATTTGCATAAATAAACGGCAAGGTAAACGTGTAGAGGCGGTAGAAAAATATCAACTATCCTATTTCATTTATTAATAAGGAGATTGGCAGCGTCATTTTTCTGATAACAGCTAAATTTAAAACAAAATTGTGGTGCGCTTGCCAAGCGTGGCGACAATGGCAAATACGAGTATATCCTACTCTGAAGTACTCTATGGATGGGTTTAGTTCAGCAGTGGACTTTTGAAAGGCTATAACGGAGATGGTGAACGGCAAAATTCGATTGTTTAATAAAATATTGGTGACGAATGAGTACACAGCCCGCCTGATTATAAGTGGTTGCTGTGCCCCATAAACATCTACATCTATACTCGGTGAAGAAACACAATGCAGATACGTTGTCACCACTGAGGACTAAGATGGAATGCTTATTTTTCAGTAACAATGGCTTAGATATAATGATTTCTTATAAATAATTTTTTGGATTTTATCGCGTTTGTATTTAATTAATTCCCAATGGGAGAACCAAGGTGTTTGACGCCATAGATAATATTCTATATGGCGCATTTGACGCCCCGATGTTATAGTTAGCCCGGCTACCTTCAGCATTTGAATGTTCATTTTTGGTCCAATTTAATCAGAACAAGTTTCGTAGTCGTGTTTTAAAGTAAGTGCGTTTAAATTCCAAAAATTAGTTTTATTCAATGGTAGGGTTAGGTTAAGATTTGGGGCGTTTGTAAAAAAAATTATTCATGTCATCTTCTTTATCGTTTATTTTTCAATTTATTTCTTCAATGATCCTCGCTTGCCTGTTATACGCGTCCTAAATGCTGTTAAAAGTTTTTCCTTTCATTATAACGTAAAAGATAACATAAAATATAACGCTATAGATTTTAGGTTAAAATTTCTTTTTTTTGCGCAATATTTGCTGTCGCGGTAGTTAAATGTTGTTTGCATTTTACATTTTAGTTTTGCTAAAATACAATCCATTCTGCTCTTTGCTTGTGGTTAACCGCTGGTATATACTCGTAGAGTGGTTTTAGTGACAGTGATACGCACTTAGCTCGAAAGTAGAGTCTGAGCAAAGTCAAAGTACGGTTTATAGATCTCAGCCTTAGACTCTGTGTGTGGCTTATACTCCGAGTTATTGTGCTAGATCGAGTGCTGACCTCCCGCAGTATACAAAACCTTCTGACAGATTAAATATATATCGCGAACCAGTACGCCGCTTAGAATCTCGAATTCAATTCATTTTTATATATTATATTAGCTCTCACAGAATACCAGAATCGCAGCGTGTTTCGTATAGTGAGCGTAGAGAACCGGAGACCCTTTTTAAGTGGAAAAGACGCATTTCATCTGAGTCTTCAGAGATAACAAATGTCCGCTAGTATAACTATTATAGATAAGGACTGACGTAATTTTGTTATATATATGTAATTTTATTATTATTATAATTCTAATACTGGTTGGCTACTGTAGTACATAGACACCTGAAAACTTCAAGCAAAGAAGAACACAAACGCGTTGTCACCTCTGAGGCCTTAAATAGATTGCCCGTAATTACACTGGCTATCTACACTCTTCAGACAGGATCACAGCAGTGCAGCACTACTATTTGGAAGCACAAATAGGTGAAAGGGTTTGTCCTGCCCAGACAGCGTCTCAGGCAGAATAGGAGTCCTAGCTCCTAGAAAACAGTCTGCATAAAATGTAATTAACATTGTGCTTTCATGCCAGCGTTAGTCCAAAGCCAAGAGATCTATCTGACATTTTCCTTAGCTGACTTTATCAACATCCAGGGAAATTGATGGGGTGATAAAATTATCTTAAGCCACCACCACAATGTGGAACGGAGTCACGCTGTAGCTATATTATGACAACGACATGAATATGTTGGTTCGAAAAGACTGCACTATGACAGAATTGAAAGCATAAAAATTAAACAAAATAAGATGATGAAAATTACGATACCAAAAAATCACGAGGCAAACGCAATTACTTTTTTCTTATTTATATTTCTTTGACCAAATTATCCTGCAAATTTCAAAGTAATTTAAATTATCAATGAACAATATAAACAAAAGCGTTTTCGGTATATTGTCTAATATGTACATTCAATTAGAATATGTTGCTTAATTAAAAATAAATTAAAACATATCTAATTGAGAAAATCTACTACTCAATTAATTATATCTAATATTATTCAAACGCACATCAGCAGGCATTCATATATTTTTTGACATTTGATTTGCCCATTGAATTATTATGTACTACGTACTAGAGGCGACACTGCATTCAGCTACTCTGTTCCACTCAACTGCGGTGCATACACCGCACTTTAATCCACTTTAATCAGTCACTCGCTAGGCGCCTGTAGAGTTGTCATCATGTTGTGTTGATTTAAAAAAAAATCTCATGATAAAAATATGCCGTCGTGTGTACTTAGATATCGCACAAATAATTCAAGAAATGTCAGTAAAAACCAAGGTATTTCTTTTCATCGGTTAATAATTAATAAGATACATACTTAATCAATAAAAAAGGTATTATAAATTAATAATAAAACAAATTATTCCTATGACCATCGAATATCTAAATTCCTATGGCCATCGTGTGTCATGTAATATAGATTATGAAATTAATTTGTTCAGATGCGACATTTCTGTGGGTAGTTAAGTATAGGATGAATATATTATTATTATACACATTTTTTTGTAGAAACATATATGAGTTATCATAATTAGGTCAATTTTTTATATTTAAATCTGCTCATTATTCTTTTATATTATTTTTAGGTTTCCACATCAAAGTCAAAGTGGAATAAATTCGTCCATTTTTAACTGTCGCGTGCCCAGCATTTATGAACGACGATTATTCTAATTTAAACAAATATATTTGTAATTTAAATTTTATATTAATGAGTTTTGTTAAACATACATTTAGTATATTTTTTTATATTTGACATTGATAACTTTTAAAATATTCAGATAAAAATATCATTAAAATGTAATTGTGATATAATATTAAGTAATATAATGTTAAATAAACAAATATTATATAGAAAATAAATGACAAAATTTGAAAATTGGTCTCGATATAATTTACCTATTTAACAATAGGTACAATATATTATTACCTACTGATCGTTCTACCTATGTTTATTCTATGATAACAAAACCAACCGCGCGAACACAGAGTTTTGTTTGAAATAGCTGTTCTGGTACGTAAATACATATAACTTCAATGGATTTGCCTAAATATTTTAAATATCGTAACTAATAACTAAAATAATATAAATATAATAAATATTAATTAATATATTATAATTTAGTTGCATCGTTATATATTAAATGATAATACTATTTATGCGAAGCATTCTCATATAATAATTATATAAATATTATGTAATAGATTTAATTGCACCTAAAATTTTGTATAGCTAAGAGTGGAATACAGTGTGCGTAATGTTTCTTAAAGATCTATTCTGTCAATTTAAATTTGAATTGAAATAAAAAATAATAAGTATAATCTGTTTACAATAATTTTGAATAAAATAATCTTTATGTGATGATGCAGCCCTAGATAAATAGCGCTAGGAAATCGTACTGTCTTAGTATAACAAAAGCCAAATATATGATTGTAAACTGTCCTTTTTTTGAAAAAAAAAAGTCTGGCTGGGTTTCTTCACAATACAGAGCTATTTTCCGGACCAGTGATAAATTTGAATACAAGAGTGACTTTCAATAAGTATTATTTATAAATCTATATTGAATAAAACGTTAAAAGCCTATGCCTTAACGTGAGTTCAGGAGTGGATTTTTATGGGTTGATTATATTTATTTGAATATTTTATAATGCGGCGCAAAGGACCGCGCTCACTAGTGGCTTCTCCTCTTGTAGGGATTTGCCTAAACCGTTACGTCGCATATCAGATTAAATCAAAACACGTGTCAAATTGTCGACGGTGTGTCTTTCCCTAGTATATCGGTGTCGGCATTAGTGGTGACGGGGATAGTGCACGCAATTGAAGGAGGGCGCAAGGTGTTCTTCAAACTAGGTAAGAAACATCGCGAATTATGCGGATCTTAGCTAAATATTGTGGATATCCCCAAAGTAACGCCAGATTCTATTTAATATGTGATGGATTTCCTTATATTCTTACTTACATGTTAAAATTAAGGATTTAAGTTATGCCGTTTTCTCGATGCTTGCATAAAATCTACAATTTCTTTACTAAAGTACTTTACTGATCTTTCAAGAAAAACATTCTTTCATTATTTTCTTTTTGATGGTTGCCTACCGTCGAAAGTAAAACTTTAAAATAAGCACCAAGGTCCTAATTTCGCCCCTATACTTAGCAAATTACTACAGAACATAGCGCACATTTTCCTCGCCGCAGTCATAAAACTAGTTTATCTTCTTCTTGTTTATTCTAGCCTGACCACGGTCATTCATACGTGCTTATTACGTTTAATAGAAAACTGGATTACTTTACCTTGTTGAAAATCTTATAAGCTTATAACAGATAGTGAAATTTCCCAAAATAAAAATTCGGCGTTGAGAATTTCGTTCCTTTACCGAAAAGGTTTGATTAAGTACAGTATTTTTACAGAAAATTGTTGCTTTATCGATATAAAATAGTATATTTTTTAAATAAAGTAAATATATTTATCCAGTCTTCACACGGATGTTTTCTCGATAACATTGCTACCGGGTTCAATTGTAAATCTAAATCATTGAGGGGCCCACTTTTTACACACAAACAGTTTAATCGAAATGTGTCCCGCCGTTTAGGAGGGGTTCAGTGATAAACACACGTACTGTAGAATTATACCTATATTATACATACAGATTTATATTAACATGTAACAAAGTTCTCTTTGGATTTGGATGAAATTTTGTACTTAGATAATGTTTTACTCTATAATTTTTCCTCTGTAGATGTAATGACGTAGAAAATAATATTTTTAATGCCAAGCAATTATCAGATGCCTAAATACTAATTTAGTAACATAAAACGGTTAATTTTGAGCTCCGTGACGAAGTGGCATAGCAATAAGTTACGTTGAGGGCCGCGGGTTCGAATCTCGGATGGAATCAAGTATTAGTATACAGTAGATGGTATTGTTCCGGGTCTGGATATTTGTCAGCTTGCTGCCTCCACGATACAGTAGAAAATCCTAAACAATGAAAAAAAGACTCTAAACCGTAATATTTATTGATTTATTCTTTCTTAATCCTCACATTTTCAAATTAACAACATAAGCGAACCTTTCAAAATAAAATAAAATAATAACTTTACTTCAAAATTTATTTTGCATACCTATTGAAAGTCATCTAATAATACGAAACTGTTTCGGTTTTCGTAATATGTACTTACAGTTACAGCAAAGGAGTGGAATAATTTGTTGGCGTCTGTCTTCCAGTTCGATTACAATCAAGAAGATGCCTCTTCAAAACAAGACGGAATAGACTTTTGTTAGTCTAAGACAGGGCGAAGGGGCTAAGACAGACCTAAGGCTTCAGAACCACTTACCACCAGGTGCGATTGTGGTAAAGTAAAAAGTAAAAAGTAAAGTTACAGCCTATATACGTCCCACTGCTGGGCACAGGCCTCCCCTCATTTCTGAGAGGGTTTTAGGGCAAGGAAATGTCCGCCGCGCTGCCCCAATGCGCGTTGGCGAACTCCACATGTCTTCGAAATATATTTTTTTTTCTTATTCCTCAGACATGCAGGTTTCCTCACGATGTTTTCCTTCACCGCTGAGTACGTGAAAATCAACACTTAAAATTGCAATTAACAATTTCATTGGTGCGAAATTTCATCGAACCCGGGTTACTCGCGTTCTGTTATATTTACAGCGAGCGTTAACCATCTGAGCTACCACGGCTTTTGGTCTATGGCTTATAATAAGTAAAAAATAAATAAACATATACGTGGAACAACTAAGTAGGTACCGCAAACGAAAATTAATATGTTTTTACATATAGAATAAGGGTGACAAACGAGCCACCCGATGGTAAGTGGATGCTCTAGCTCGTAGACATCTATATTTATCGAGGATAAATGTAAATGTCATTAAGAATCTAAATGCAAATGCGTTGTCACCCCTGAGAACTAAGATGCAATGCCTCGTTTCCAGTAAAAAGAGTCTCGGGTTCTTCACACTTACTATACGAAACACAGCAGCATTACGCTGCTACTTTACGCTGGTATTCTGTGAGAGCGTGGTCCTTCCCCAGTCGAGCGGACTCATTCGTGCTACAACCGTAAACATAACTGCACCCTGGCTCTACCACGTAAAAATATACAGCAATTACTTAATAATAGGTTATTATTATGAAGTAAATTCCATTTCTAAAATGCGGCAATGCCTAACACTTAAATAAGCCAAAATACTTCCTGGAAATATACAGCGCTCGAGCCGTTTACGAACACGGAGAGTAACAAATTTATTGCCTTCAAGTTTGAGTTGACAACCTAATGTGATTTCATGAGGTTCGCGGAGCGGGCTCCATCCTTTTGCGCCATGCCGTTGCCAGTCAAATTGATGTAAGTAATGGTAACTTATTTACAGTACAGGAATACGTAAACAACTTAGTTACTCATATTCAATGTTTAAACGATAGGTGTTTACATTTCACGTCACGTAATCAAATCCCTCGGCGTGAGAGTTACCATTAAATTTACACGGTTTTTTTACATAAAATATCGTTGGATCAGAACGCGCATTAAGGAAAAAGATACATAATGATTCCATACTTTTATACATGGTGAAATGTCTGCGCATACTCGTCTCGGTTGAGCAAGGACGAGTTATATTAGACTCGCACTAACTCGAACCCCATGGTGCTTCTTCTCCGCTGCACATTGCTAGGGCCACGGAAAGGTTTTCGTACCGTTAAAGGTTGGTTGCCCCTCCTTGGGGAATGACTTCCCGAAGGAAGAGGGAGAAAAAAGAGAGTACTCGGAAGTGCCAGCTTTCCTGACTCCAGCGGTGAATCTGGTTCCATGGCTCCGCCGCCAACCAATCAACTTAATAAGTTTGAAGGTATGTTTGTTCAGATATTTATTCGTAAATCACGCTCAAATGGCTGTACGGATTCTAAAGAAACTTGGTATAGAAGTCAATTCCCAAGACGCACACAAGCATTATGAACATCAAAACACCAGCCCACATAGAACTTAGAGTTCTTTTCGAAGCGTACAAGAGTGTAGAAAAGAAGTGTATCCTTATAAAAGTGGTTTATAAGTTATTATATAGCTCAAGCTGTGTAAATTCTATATTATGGGATCTAAGTTACTTTAGGGTTCTTAATAAGAATATGAAAACTCTAGTATACAACTTTAAGTATTTCGAATCTGATTTTATCATTAAAGCTATATAGAAGCTGTTTTTCAAATGCTATCACTTGCTTATTACAGCTCTAAGTATTATTATAGTTTCACTTAAATCTTATTTCTGCCTTCTAAAACTTATTGTTATGGCGTAATTGTACACTCTTATAAATACAGTAGTTTTATTACTTCTGTCTATAAGGTGATATAAAAAAAAACTTTCCAGCCATAGTACAATTTAAAGCCGTATAAGTGATGATAGAATATCGCCAATCCGTATGCGTTGCGTGTTTATATTATGCTAGTGAGCGAATATAATTTGTTATCAATATGTTGAAAAAGAAAAAGATTTGAAGCAGTTAGAAGATGATGTAAAATCTAAATAAAAATTATCCAATTCAGTTCTCAAGGCAAGATTTTTCATCTTACGGTACAGGAGAAAATCCAATGGAGGCAACGTTTTCAATAAAATAAAGAAAGCGTCACTGCTCGCACTGCTATGTTCCAGTCTGAGGGGACAGTATAACTAGAGGCTGTAAGTCATTCCAGTTCCACCTTAGTCCTCAATGATGACAACGCATTTGTAGCCTTCTTTGCTTGAAGTTGATTGCAGGTGTCCAAGGGCAGCAGTAGCCACTAATCGACAAGTGGACTATAAGATCGTTTAATTCAAACCCTAAGATTATTGTCTGATGTTTGACCTATTAAAAACCAATGGCTGAATGATACAATCCATAGCATACATAATACAACTACCAAGGCTATAAGACTCGAAATACCTTTAAGGCTGTTTAACAAATTGTCGCCATTTTAGAACCCATGTAAACTAAATTAAAAATATAATTTTAGGTATATGAGACCTTATTTTTAGCTTATGCCTTTATTTTCAGTTTGACTAAAGATCTCTGTTCCCCAACGTACCTTCATGTCTATTAATTTATAATAGTTTTTTTTTTTATTCTAACCTATATGTATAACCGATATTTAGTATTTTGTCCTTATAGTACTTGGTTTTGCTGGTGCGTCAATTTTTTGATAGAAAACATATTATACAAGTTGACCGTAAATCTAAATCTGTACTGTCAATTCTACAACTATCTCTGTCGAAATATTAACTCCAATTCGAGTATAATATTAATGTATTAAATATATTTTTACTCTGACATAAAATTTCGCCATCATTCAATAAAGTGTATAAATAATAAATAATAAGGAACGCTCATCTTTAAAAGTTACTTATAAGACAATATCTGTAGTGTAATAGTTTCTTCGGACACCAAATAACAGCAATAATACAACTATTGCATAGGCTGTTTCATACTTATACAGCAAAGACCTAGTGGTTTGCTGTATTCTCTGTGTTATACAGCTACTGTAAAGCGTTACTAACGCATAAAGCCGTATAATGTGCACCATACAGCATACAGCCTTTATACAGACAAAAAATACAGTCACTAGTATAGTAACGAACTTCAATACAGCTCGTATACAGCTTGCGTGTTGCTTGGGTTATATCGTGGAATTGGGTTGTATCGTGGTTATATCGTAGGACATATTTTATAACAATTCTCTTTCTTCTTCTTCAGCTGGTACGCTACTGGACGTGGTATTTTTCTTTGTGGAAATGATTTACCTTAATCTTCTCGCTTGCAAGGCGGATTGACAGCAGTACCATATGTCGCACACTTCTGACGCTGCTTCCGTATGTATTTTTGTACTATAAGGGTGACGAACGAGTACACAATTCACCCAATGATAATTAGAAGCTTTGGCCAACAGACACTGCATTTGATTAAGAATCAAAATACGGAGGCGTTGTCTACTCCGAGGAAGAGTATGGAATGCCACGTTTCCAGTGAAAAGTGTCTTCGGTTCTTTACACTCACCATACGAAATACCGCAGCATTAAGCTACTATTTTACGCTGGTATTGTGTCAGAGCGTGGTCCTTCCCTGGTCGAATGGATCCATTCGTACTGCCACCATAACAAAGCTGCAGCGTGGCTCTACTGCGTGAGACTGATGAAATGGTTAAACCGTCGTCTATCGGAAGCCACAAGGTCTTTCTGGCATATCCCTTAGCCGACCTTTACGATACCCAAATAACTAAATCATAAGATGTATTCACATAATCCGTCACCACAGGGCAGAAATCTAAAATATCTACACTTAAACTAATCAATACAGCTCTTTGAGTGAATACTCAAAGATACAGCTTCATCCTAAATAAAACGGCTTTGTGTTTAAATTCGCTGATTGTGTTGCAAACGGGGCCGGCAGTTGATTCCTTCGCTGATTGCACTGAGCTTTGCTTTGTGTTTTGTGTTATTTGCTTGCGTTTGCATTGTATATTACATAATTCTCAAAACAGATTTTTGTTTCTGCATATTCAAACTTATTTTTTACGCGATACAGCCACGCTGCAGCTATACGGTTGTAGCACGAATGGGTCGGCTCGACCGGGGAAGGACCACGCTCTCACAGGATACCAGCGTAAAATAGCAGCGTAATGCTGCTGTGTTTTATACGGTGAATATAGAAAACTGGAGACCCCTTTTACTGGAATCGAGGCATTCCATCTTAGACCTCAGGGGGTCGGGGGTGACTACGTATTTGCATTTTAATCCTTATTTGAGAGTAAATAAAGATGTCTATAGGCCACAGCATCCACTTACCATCAGGTGGACTGTGTGCTCGTTTGCCACCCAATGCTAAAAAACAAACATATCAGTTACAGTTTATCAAGAGTCCACTGTTGTACATTGACCTCGCGCCCATAGATTGCCTTTTATAAGAGGAATTCCATAGCTGCCAGGCTGGCTGGCAACCGCAGTATATAATTTTCTAGTTGTTTTTCTTATAATATAAGGGTGACAAACGAGCACACAGTCCACCCGATGGTAAGTGGATACTTTGGCCCAAAGATATCTTTATCCGCATTTGATTAGGAATCAAAATACAGATGCGTTGCCACTCCTGAAAACTAAGATGGATAGCCTCATTTGCAGTAAAAAGGGTATCCAGTTCTCTACCCTCACCATACGAAACAAAACAGAATTAATTTACTATTTTACGCTGTATTCTGTCAGCGAGTGGTCCTTCTCCAGTCTAACAGACCTATTTGTGTTATTTATTTATTTATTACAAGATCCACAGCACAAATTACAATGTAAATGAACGTACAAAATAAACTTATAGCTTATAACGGATCTACTAATCGACAGAAAATAATTTTGAGCCACAAATATACATATTAACCATTTCCTTCAAGTACTTCAAGAATTTCCCTCTTAAACACATTCCTACTGCTGCTATGAAAAATGTCAGCAGATAAATTATCATACAGATGGTAACATTAAATTGGTTATTAAAAGTTCGATGCAATCGATTGACCAAAAACAATAATATTTTTATAAAAGAGGGGGTAAATAAACACGCTGGTCACTTGATGGCTGGCAAAATAGCGGCAGCATGGCTCTTCCACATATAAAAGTAAATGAATGCTTTGGCCCACTTCATACACATCTACATCTACCCTCGATTAACTAAATACAATTAAATACACATTACACATATAAACCAAATTAAAAGAACTGGTAACTATTAATCCCATAGTTTGCACACTAGGTACTATGACATAAATAACTATTCTAAAGTTTTTATCGGTATTTCTGTCCGGACCATAGATATAAGAAATAAGGAGATATGCTCAGTAGTTGAAAATGTATCGGAACCCGGTGTCTCCAGTTGGCCCCTACCACTCGCCAACTACTACACTTGCGGATCAGTAAAAGCAGTAGATACACAGTCGCGCACACACTCGCATTTTATAAATCAGAACGTACTACACAATCAATTATAAACCATACATTTGAAAGCACAGCGTGCATTTACCATTCACCGTGCTACTTACTCACACAAAAATATCGGTCACTATCGTTGTGCTGTAAAAAAGCCATTTATTTTACATATACGTTAGTGATTGACTAAATTGGCTAGTTAACGATTGTTTCATTTATACCAACATTTTACTAATATTTTTTTGGGTCCTGAATATAAAATAAATAAAATATCATATATTCGGAGAATAGTGTAATACAAGTAATTAATATGTTGGTAAAAATATAATAATAACCTAAAATTTAATCAACTTACTTTACGACTGTTGGTTACGCATTCAGCGTTGTAGTTGCTGTAAAATAATCAAAATAAGTAAAACAAACATTATGTCACATCGGTCCACGGAGTTTATATTTGCTCCGTGCATCGGTCTTCCTATCGGTTTGAAACGGTTGACAAATTGGAGAATAAACTATAATGGCAATTCGCCAATCCACATTATTGTCGATAGTGGATCTGCACACGCACATTACTAGCTCGTCACAAGATACAGCGGCCGTACTACGCAATATATCCACATAAATAAAGTATTGTTTTGTGATATTTACATTGCTTGTTGAGTCACTTGGTGTCATACATAGGTAGTGGTTATGGAGCAATGTATTTACTGCAAAAATATTACAGTGGCTGTGATATTTGGAAACAAAAATAACGTAGTAAGAGAAAGAAATATTTTACGATTTGTTGTTTAGTATTATTTTAAAGATAAATATAACGAAATACTTGTACTTAGGTATGGTATGTGATTCCATGCTTAACAAAGTTTTTGTTTTGGCCTCAGTTTTTACAAGAAACCACTGAACAACATGGCATTCTGATAATATTTCACGATGACGGTCGCAAGCGCAGAAAAGGCCATTTGTATAGAAACTGAGCATTTTGATCATAGCGAGCGGACACAGACACGCCCCCTTGCCACTTCTCCCGTTTTTAATACTTCTATGGTCCAGACATCGAGCATTTAACCTGAAATAGAGCGGTATTGTTATTTGTTTTGTAAGAAAACAAATTCCGCCAAAACGCTGCGCCGGTCGCTGCGCTCTGATTGGCCGATTCAAAGTCAAGTATTGCACTAGAGCTGCCCAATAAAATATTTGTTACCGTAAACCGTAAAAATCGTAATCGTAAGTTTAATATCTATCTCGCGAGTATGTAAACTGTTGAAAGATTGTGAACCCGTAACATACTGCTTACAATGTAACACATTATTTTTCGGTAGATTGTAATAATATATCTTAAAATAATATATCTTATGTTGAAATTAGTCAAAAGGTTGTTTTGAGCGAAAGTTGTTATAAAGCCTAAACTTTTTTATGGTTTCGTACCTGAAAAGGAAAAAACGAAACCCCTATAGGTCAGGTAAGTATTATGGGACCAGGTAAGTAGGTACATAACGGATTTATATATAATTTTTATTTAGGACTATTAGGTAAGAGTATATGGAGGTGTAAGTACGTGTGTGTATGTTTAATAATATAAATAGATAATAGAAATAAATTTGAATTTACGGCTATAAATGAAATTATAAAAAATTAATGAAATAAAACTATTGTATCATATGAAAAATTGAGGAAAAACTCGCAAAATGTCAATATTTTTGTTTATTTAGTTATCGATCATAGCTTTGGTAGGTATAATAAATTCAAGATTTAAATGCTACTTATGCGTTACTATTACTGATTTTAAAGTGAATTAATTTAGTATAAATTCTTCTCACTGCTTGTTTCTCGTTATATTTCTTTCTTTTGCTGAGGAATGTTAGTCTCGTATCTACATATTTTTTTATGATACTTTGAGCTAAATCAGTTATATCGTTTGTCTCTTCTGTGTAATTTTGGTAGTACTCATATTCGGGAAATAGTTTTTCTCCTACAAAACTACTCACTGTTTTGTGAACTAAGAAGTCACTTGTACATCGTCGTACTATGTCTACACTCTCAATGAAAATTTTTTTTGTGAATTGCTCCGAACGGCGGCAAATTTTTTGCACATTAACTGATGGATATATTAAGCCCCCCTTATCTCTGTAAAAAATTAAGCTTCTCTTATTTTTTGACAAGCATACTAAAGCTTGCACGCAAGTGGCGCATTTAATACGTTTAATTAGTGCGCTAGACACATACCCTGCTATGTATTCTATCACATTCTCAGAACTGCGAAAGCTCGACAGCTTCCATCCGAATATTAAATTCTTCTTCGTTTTCATGATCATCATCATTAACAGTCTGCTCAGTTTCGCTGTGATTGGTCAAGTTTATTCTTGTGATTGCCAAAGACTAATTAAGAATTGATATCTTCTCTAACGGTATGCAGTTACCCGTCGATGTTTGTAATAATTCTGTATGAATTAAGCATTTCTTGTAAATGGCTTCGAATAAGCGGGGTGTAGGGTTGTCATTTGAACCACCATGTGATCTCATATTAGCAAAAAAGAGTTCTATGTGATCCTGTGAAATTTTGTGCATAGGTAAGTATCTTATAGGACAATTTTCATCACAAATTAAATCCTTAAATAAACCTTTAGTACTTTCGATTGCAACAAAGAAACCTAGAAATCCAGTAAACCGTGGTGATTCTATCAATTTTACGTGTTGCGTCTTCTTTCGTATTATTATTTTTGTAGTGACAGTCACCAAAAATCTTTTGCATTCCTCTAGTCTATCAAAGATTCTAGTATGGTTATCAAAATTCAAAGCCCGTTTGTATCCATACCCGTGAACTCTGGAATCTAAAATATCGAATAAATCGTTTATGAGTAGGATCATTCTGGATGTCGCACCAACTCCTTGAAAGTCTGTCAATTTTAACTCTACTTCACAAAAATCTAATAATGTAGCTACGCTGCCACTGAACAATTGTGTAGCTAATTTTACTTTCATTATATTCCTTTTAAAATAAATGTGTTCAGCGCGTAACTAATTGGCTAGGTGAAAATTCTCTTTTTTTGGAGCTCCTGTAATAATTTTAGGTAATCCCATCGTATAGTGTTGCCGTTCTCATCTTGAAATTCTTGATATTTTTCAAAAGTATTTCTGACCAATTTGAGCATATGCACGGGATCCAAAAATACGAAAACATTAGCACTCGTCACAGGATGTTTAAAGCTCGTCTTTAGCTGCTCTTTTTGTAATTTGCATCCTAGTTGCTTTGCCATTGCCAAGTTTGCTGGACAGCCGTCGAAGGTCAACGCTTTGACAGTAATTTTGTTTTCATGACACAGCTCAAGAGCAATATTTACCAGGTTAGCTTTTTGTTCTCCACTGGTTTTATCAACTAGAAAGTAACCAATTGGTACTTTGAAACTTCCGTTGAATAAGACTACTAAAAGCACTAGTGCTTCTGTGCATTCATTATTGCAGTCAGTTTCCAGTTGATTACCAAAATCCACGTAGCCGAATGAACGTTGAGTTGATGGTTCATATTCTATCTTGCTTTTTATTTTCATCTCATCGAATACAAGGGTATACATCAACTCTTCTTTGGATGTTTCTGCTCTGGCTTTTAAGGCGTTGAAAGCCTCTTTCGTGAAACCCGGCCTACCGTCCACAGTCTGGTACCATTTTGTTAGTGTTCACATGGAAGGTAAACAAGTATTGAAGGTATTTCTTACATATTTGTAAGCTTTTGATGAATAAAAATTCAATATGAGAGCGAAAGTTCTCAATTCAGACGAATATTTCTTTTTAATAATTTTTTCCCGTTTTACATTTCAGATACTGACGATGAACGATTTCTTGATTAAGTACACCAATTTTTTTTAAATATCTGCGTTTTCGGCTTTAATGAGATTTTTCTTTTCTAATTCCTTTATTATAACTTTTAAAGATGCCACTCTTTTTTATAGTAACGGACTTTGTCCCTTAATACCTTAATTGTTTTATTTGTATGCTTAACTTGACTTGTTAATTGCAAAACACGACTGCAAAGTCGTTTTTTGGTCGGAGAGTGAAATTTTGAAGGAGTTTCAGGTTCGGTAGCTTTTCGTTTAGTTGCCCTTGGTGTAGTTGATATCGATTCCTTTTGAGAAGACGATGATAGTATCGGACTTGCATCTTCTGGAACTGATATGTTACTCTGCAAAGAAAACAATATAATACATATATCGAGTCTGTAAAGACAATAGATTTGATAATGAAGTTGAATAAAATAGATTATTTATTATATATCTTACCACTACAGGCAAATTTAGTGTACGAATTGCGGTATCAAACAAGCGGCGGCGACTTTTTGATGTATAAATACAATCTTCTGTAAAATGTCTGGAGCAAATGACACTATAATTACTTGGAAACCAGTTTTCCCTTTTTGCACAATCTATCCATTGTTTTTTAAGATTCGGATCCTTAGGAAACCTAAAAAAAAAACAAATTACAAAAAATGTTGCACTCGCACAGTTCCCGTTGCCGAGGGGAAAACCGGGATATAAACTGCCTGTGTGCTAAATTTCATTCAAATGCGTTCAGTAGTTTTTAGCGTGACACGCAAACATCCTAACATATAAACATCCAAACTTTCAGATTTATATTTTTAGTAGGATTTGTATTATTATTAGTAGGATATTTTTGTATTGAGGTCTGGTCTGCTTAAATTAATCGACAAATAACTCACTACATACTACTCACTCTAGATCGACTTATTTAAACTTTGTCTTGAAATGTATTCAATTTATTACATCTACTTATTTGTTTAAACAAATAACCTTTTCCGGTAAATATCCGATAAAATAAAAAAACCGGTATAATCCGGTAATTTGATTATGACTCAGCACTAGTAAACACGTAATAAATAAAATGAGGTGGCTTATATTGGTTACACCTAGGTAAGAGCAAGACGCATAGACAAGCGTCCAAGTGATTCATACTAAATGGCCAGTTTAACTTGAGCCGTATTAAATGGATGTAAATTGAAACAAAATCAAAGTTTATTGATACTTACCGATGAAACGTGATTCCGTCTGTTTTATAATTCGATGTCTTGCTGTTTTTTCCACACCACCGAATGGAACAACACGACATTGTGGGGTTTAATATACCAAACTGAATATTTTCGGGAGTATCGGGGGACGTACACACAGATCACTTGTTGGTGAGGTACTGTTTTAGGTTTTAGGGCGAGCGTGAATTGCTATTTATTAGTGACAAATCACTGATCAGTTTCGGAATTGGATGGCTCACATTACTACTCTATTCAGGTTAAATGCTCGATGGGTCCGGACTATCGGAATGGGTTCATTTATGATGAAACTTTACGAATAGATATCGAGCAATGTTATAAGGAACGTATGCTATATTATAGCCGAAAACCTTTTTTTGGAAATACAAAATATGTATAAAATAAACAATATTTGGTTATATTACATCTAAACCAGCCGAAAACCTTTTTTTGGAAATACAAAATATGTATAAAATAAACAATATTTGGTTATATTACATCTAAACTAGCCGATAACCTTTTTTTGGAAATACAAAATATGGATAAAATAGACGATATTTGGTTAATACCGCCACATTAATTGATCCCACCCAGACGAAACCGGGGCGGTTTGCTAGTTATAGGTACATAAGTTATTTTATGAATATCATTTCGTTGTACCTAAATTTTTAAATACAACATAATATCTAAAATTTACATCATGACTGGCTATAAAGCGAATGTGAGAATATTCTGTGTGCAGTGTTCACTAAATGTAACTCTGGTTGTGTTGTTATTCTTATAATTTATTCTGGATATGGACGCGCATGTTTGTTATAAGCAATAGAATAGTATATATATATATATATATATATATATATATATATATATATATATATATATATATATATATATATATATATATATATATATATATATATATATAAAATATCTATTCTACTACCTATCTACTACTATTCTATACGTGGTAGGGCTATGCTATAACTATATTAGTAGTATAGTTGTAGCACGAACGGGTCGGCTCGCCCGTGGAAGGACCACGCTCTCACAGAATACGAGCGAAAATAGCAGCTTAACGCTGCTGTGTTTCGTATGGTGAGTGTAGAGAACCGGAGACCACTTTTACTAGAAGCAAGGCATTCCATCTTTGTCCTCAGGGATGGCAGCACATCTGCGTTTTAATTCTTAATCTAGGATAGTGCTAATCTGCTCGTTTGTTAGCCTCATACTTTAAAAAACACCGCTTAATAAAATGCTGCGTTATGTATGCTGAGTGTAGATACCGAATAAGCTTTTTTTCTAGTAGCAAAGAATCTCAGTATAGATGTCTTTAGGCCATAGCATCCACTTACTATCAGGTGGACTGTGTGCTCGCTTGTCAACTTTAATATAAATAAAAAATACGGTAATAAATATAATTTATTATAATTAAAAAAAATGGGAGAATAGGGGAGAAGGGTTGGTTAAATTTCAAATTCAATAAATTAATTCTTATGAATTGTTTTGAATGTAATCTTCTAGTGAAATAAATAATAATATGGGAATTGATATTATAATACAGAATTTATTCATGTTAAACACCAAACATGATATTTATATAATAATGTAATTGTAATAATAAAATAATAAGAATTTTTTTTCTAATTTCAAATAGTATAAAACATCAATCTAGACAATTGTCTACATTCATGTTCTATACACATTTTAAAGGCTGTACGTCGCCGAGTTTAAAGCCACTGTTTATATTGAACGGTAGTCAATAATAGAATCGAGTGATAGCCATGTTTAATATTCACCAACGGTCTCTGCCCTCACTATGCGAATATCGCAATAAGAGCCGGCGCTACAATTATAAATGCTCGGCGTAATTCCTGGAGCTAGGCAACGTTTAGCAATTATGAAAGCAAGCGGACGTTCCGATTAGAGCAATAAAGCAGCTCGGCTCCATTGTGACTGCAATTTAGAAGCAAGCCTCTGCCAGGTCTCTAGCGTGCGGTGCTTTGTTTACCTAAACTGTGAATAATATCATGAAACAGGTGGGAGTTGAACAGTATCACAAGCGAGTACACGATCTAGAAATTTATAAGCCGTTTTATGGATACAGATGGCACGGTTTGAATAATAATAATAATATTTATTGTATATGTCGTATTTAAGATGTTTGCTTGTTTATGTACTTTAACGACTTTAGATCTCACAATAACAGGTGGTTGTATGTGATATATTTTGCATTATCCATTACAACCTACAGAAGTCCACTGCTGAACATAGGCCTGCCCCGTAGATTGCTCATAGATGTTGCCATAGCCGACACGTCTGGCGAGCGAGCTGTCAACCGCAGTTGTTTATTATTTTGAGTTGTTATTAGGCAGATTTACCAGCGTAAAATAGCAGCTTAATGCTGCTGTGTTTCGTATGGTGAGTGTAGAGAACGGAGGCCCGTTCTACTGGAAATGAGGCATTCCATCTCAGTCCTCACGGGTGTCAACGCATATGCATTTTGATTTGTAATCGAGGATAGATGTAGATAGGATTTTAGTATAGTTGTAGCACGGATGGGTCGGCTCGGCCGGGGAGGGACCACGCTCTCACACAATACCAGCGTGAAATAGTAGCTTAATTCTGCTGTGTTTCGTATGGTGAGTGTAGAGAACCGGAGACCCTTTTTACTGGAAAGGAGGCATTCTATCTCAGTCCTCACGGGTGACAACGCATCTGCATTTTGATTTGTAAGGAAGATAGATGTAGATGTCTATGGGCCGCAGCAACCACTTACCATCAGGTGGACTGTGTGCTCGTTTGTCACCCTATTCTATAAAAAAAAAAAAAAAAAGATGTGTACGGGTCGCAGCAACCACTGTGTGCTCGTTTGTCACCCTATCCTATATAATAAAAGATGCTGCTACCCATCACCTGTTTCAATTTCCCGCCGTCGTCCTTTACGACCCCCACGGGACGACATGGGGCAGCGGATCTTCTTGCGCCGCCACTACGCGGCATTTTTGGTCCGACCGCAGCGACGCGGCGCTCCGGGAAGTAAGCGGTCTGTGAACATGTTCAGGATCGTCCACTCCATTACCCCTAGTTTTAAGTGTACTAATAAAATGGGTATATTTACCTGAATAGTGAATAAATAATAATTATTTCCTTAGATTTGATAGATATAGATGATTCGCTAGGCTATGGAAATTAAATACAACCTAATTTCAATAGAGAAGATGGATGGGTGCTACCAATTGCTTGCGATCCTAAAATTAGTAAAATTGAAATCCAAACCCAAGCGTACATACTGCTGCAATACTCCAAGATACCTGCTGTAAACTCGTTCTGCGTAGTTTGGACCAAAAGTTTCAAAAACTGAAAGTAGCGATGATTACTATGAACTTGGGACGTGAAACACCTCTGCACCCCCTCCCCAATGACCATGGGTGCTGTAAAGCACCCGAAACTAGAGATGCCTCGACTCGATCGAATTCGCTGTTATGCGGTATTCGGCATCGAATAGCGAGTAATAGTGTTCATTTTGAATAAAACTATTATTTTACGGATTTTATCGCGTTTTAATTACAACTATAATTTATTTTTATTATCCCAACGTTTCGGGTGCTTTACAGTATCCATGGTCATTGGGGGAGACTGAAATGTTTGACGTATATAAAACCCAAACCCAAGCATACCACTGCAAGACTTCATAATACTATAAGCTCGTTTTGCGTAAATCGGACCAAAATTAATATTCAAAAAACTGAAGGTAGCCGGACTAACTATGACATTGCGACGTCAAACATCTCAGTCCCCCCCCCCCCCCCCGTGACCATGGGTGCTGTAAAGCACCCGAAACATAGGGATAATAAAAATAAATTATAGTTGTAATTAAAACGCGTAAAATAATAGTTTTATTCAATGTGTAGTGTTCGCTTAAAGTTAAGAAATCATTAAATAGTGTTCATTGGTCGATATTCGTCGAATAGTTGTTTAAATAAAATAAACTTATAGAAAAACTATAGACAAAATAATTACTTGTATTTATCTTTTAAACAAAACACACTTAGTATAATATATAATCATCATTAAAATATAAAAAATAGCAAAAATCAGTCACGTTGAAGTTAATAAGGCTTTTAAATTAGTATTCAAATTCTAAAAGAGGTAGATTATCGTGCAGAAAAACTATTTTTTTTGCACGACAGGGATCGAGTCGGTTGCGCTTTTTTTTCGTAAACCAAACCTACCTCAGAAAATAGTCTTTCTGAATAAAGAGAGGTTGCTGGTGTGACTAAGTATAGTTTAGCGAGCTTACTTAAAATTGGGAATCGATTCTTATTGGTAAGTACTCAAAGACCACCGTTCATATGGGTATAAACTTCTGTCAGCCTTTGCGAACCTGATGTAATAGGTAATTTCATCAGCAATGGCATTATTGGGTTACTCTTCATTAGGCTGCTCCTTCGATCAACAATACCAACTAGATAACGGCACGGTAATTTTATCTATAAATATTACTGTGATAACGGGTCACGTACAAAATCATAGCTAAATACTGTCCGCGTGAATATAAACTTAAACAGCTACATTTGTTTACTAAAGAAATGAGACAAAAAATTAAAATAGTTTTAATCTCAACCTAATTACAGCCATCGTGTCTAGTAATAAAATCACAAATCTTACGATCATTAGTCACAAAGAAAGAACACAGCTATACAATACTCCTATCACTTGTAGTATGTAGTATATTGATTGCATTTAATTAACTAATTGAATATATATATATATATATATATATATATATATATATATATATTTTAGTTTTTGTATGTATATGTTCGTAGTATGTATGTATCTATGTATATATATATATATATATATATATATATATATATATATATATATATATATATATATACATATATATATATATATACACAAGGGAATGAACCAGCAGCGTAAGCTTGGTTTTGAAAGGTAGGAAATTTTTAAGACGATAAAGGAAACGCAAGGTAGCAACAACTTTACGACTAACTTTAGAGATCTGCAATTTCCAGGTCATAGTTTTATCCATGTACAGGCCAAGATTTTTTTATGGAATCACAATATGGTATCAAACTTCCATTATAAATTACAGGAGAGAGATTTCCATAATCAACCTTAGCCAATAATTGCGAACTTCCGAATATTGTAACTTTGCATTCGGCAACAGAAACGCCATATTTACATGACCATTCTCTCTCTCTCTCGCTCGCGCTCTCTCTCTCTCTCTCTCTCTCTCTCTATATATATATATATATATATATATATATATATATATATATATATATATATATATATATATATATATATATATATATATATAGAGAGAGAGAGAGAGAGAGAGAGAGAATATATAGAGATACACACACACACACACACATATATATATATATATATATATATATATATATATATATATATATATATATATATATATATATATGTGTGTGTGTGTGTGTGTGTGTGTGTGTGTGTGTGTGTGTGTGTGTGTGTGTGTGTGTGTGTGTGTGTGTGTATTCTTTTTTATCACACCAATTTGTCCTGCTTCTGTCATCTTCATGTCATTCTATCAAGTTATTGGTAAAAAAAAGTAGCAATTACCATTATTTAAAGTTTTGGTAACGAATTATTAAAATTATTACAATACAAATCTACTTCATGAGTCCACGTTCTGTTTCGCAAATGTTTGCTTGTGTATTGGTCAACATTGACAAAACATTTATAGGGGTGGTTTTGATCGGTAATTTTGTTTAAAATCTGATGTTATTTGTTAGTTTAGATTAAAGTATAACATATTATACATATCATTACCTAAAGTAAGACACTCCGGCCGTTAAATTACTTTTTCGGGCATTATTATTGCAACTTTTAAATACATTTTGCGGCATTGTGAAACGTTTTTACATTGGCTGTGTAATAAGTGAACTAAACGAAACAAGAGCTCACGGCTCATGTGCGCTCTTATTTACAGAGATGGATTTCTTGCGCCGACCCGACATCTAGTTGGTATTGTTGATCGAAGGGCTGCTCTGTTCGCGTAGATTTAGATTCTTCGAAATGGCTAAAATAGTTCATGAGTTTCTGTAACGACATTCCCCTTTTCATTGCCTAGCGAGGTCTTTTTGACGCCATTTCTTTCAAAAAATGAGGTTATTCCCCGTAAAATATGTTACGTACAACAAAAGGGTTGCCATGATAAATAGTCATAATCTTAGATTTTTTTAAATTACCGTTACATAAATGATAGGTATTATTATTTGATAACAAATAAATTATTTTGTATATTCCTTTTTATGTCGAATAATTGTAGCGAGTATTCGGTTATTCGCCATGAGGAATTGCAAGTAATCGGTATTCGACTATTCGCCATAACAACTATTCGCGGCATCTCTGCCCGATACGTCGGGAGTTAAAAAGTTATGTATGTGAAAGTTATGTATGTGTGTATACTTTAAAACTGCTCCATGTGCTCAATTTCCTGTTCCCAAATGACGGAATCGGGGGATCGGGGGACTTCAATAAACATAAACAATGCATTATTAAGGATAAATCAAATACTACTGGTCAGATCTTGGTCAAATTTATATGGGACTACATGTGAAGCACGACCTTTGAAATAAAAAAAAGAATAATCAAAATCGGTTTACCTAGAAAAAAAGCCTTTTTTAAGTTGATTAAAAAATAATCCATTACTATTGAGCTTTCTCGATAAAAACGTTTATTACCATTTATCACAAGTACCGATATAATATAAACGCCGCTACTTCTAATCGATGAACACACAAGAAACGGCTTCGTATTTCACAACTATATAATATTATGTCAATGTGTGGAGTTGTTGGTTCGGTTTCCCATTCGCAAACATCAATTGCAGCCGTTTGCAGAGCTTATTATAACGATGAAATACGACTCTTGCAGGAACTTTACAATTTTCTCTGTTGCAAAAGTCATTTTTGTTGAGACAAAAATTTTTCTAAGCTCACTTCTTTCCGAGAGCAGTTTTGGGAAATGGTAAGGATGGTGGTAATGAAATGTAAGGGAAATCAAAATATTATTATGCTAGGAGATTTTAATGGAAGGGTTGAGGTGAGGAGACTTGGTTATGAAAGGATATTGGGAATGTTTGGTGATGAAAGTATAAATGAGAATGGTGAAAGCCTCCTTACCGTATGTATGGAAAAGAATCTTTTTATGACAAACAATTGCTTTCGCCACAAGAGGATTCAAACGTATACTTGGGAAAGAGGTGATGATAGAAGCATGATAGATTTCGTAATTGTGGATGAAAGAATGAGGGGCGCAGTGGTAGATACAAGGGTTTACCGGGGGTCTAACGTAGGAACGGATCATTATTCGGTTTTATGCCGAATTAATGGTCTATTCAAGCGTTGGCGCCATCAACAAAGGCTGGTAATTCTAGCGGTACGAATGATGATATTGAAAGAAAAAAGGCAGTCTTTAGACATCTAAATAAGAGAGTAAAAGAAGTAGTTGAAAGGAAAAAGCAAGAAAGAACGGATAAGAATGATAGAAGAATATCGGATAACTTCCAGGCAAATATTAAAATGTTCTGGAAACTCGTAAGAACTGCCAGAGGATATTCAAAACAGCCTATAATGAATGCTATAAGAGATGAGAATGGCTATATTCTGAATGATGAAGTTTTGAGTTTAAAGAGATGGAAGGAATATTTTGAAAGCGTTTTTATGAGTGAGGAGACAACGTATAAAATAAATGAAGTAGAAACTCCAAAAGAAGAGGAAAGAGGTAGCGAGATAAGTATAGATGAAATAATGAAAGCAATGAAAAGCATGAAAGCAGGTAAGGCTGCCGGATATTATAGAGTTTCACTCGAAATGCTAAGGGCTGGAGAGGAATTGGTGGCAGGCCTGCTGTACACCTCGTTTAATTTATGCTGGGAACTGAAGTGGGTACCGGTAGACTGGTGCAAAGCCGTGATAGTCCCATTATATGAAGGAAAAGGGTCGCAGCAGGACTATAAAAACTACCGTGGTATCAGCCTTCTTAGCATTGTGGGAAAACTGTATGCTAAGGTACTGATTGAAAGGGTCATGAAAGAAACTGATGAAAAAATTTGGGATGTTCAAGCGGGATTTAGAAAGGGAATGGGATGTACAGATCAAGTCTTTTCCATGCGCATGATCGCGAAAAAGTTTTTGGCCAAAAACCAAAAGGTTTTTTGTGCGTTCATGGACTTGGAAAAGGCCTGTGACAGAGTGGATAGGGATGTGCTATGGCAAACACTGAATTCATTTGGGTTGAACGCTGGCTTGATACAGGCATTGGAGTCGCTTTATAGGGACTCTAGTGTTTGTGCTAGGATCAACGGGGTCTACTCGGACTGGTTTGGCATCCATAAAGGTGTCAGACGGGGCTGTGTGGCTTCCCCGTGGCTGTTCAACCTATTTATGGACAGTTGTTTGCAAAATTTGAAAGTTGAAGAATGCGGATTAAGAATGGGTGAGTTAACCGTCAAATGCCTTTTGTACGCCGATGATCAAGTTATTCTTGCGTCGTCGACGGCCGAGCTGCAAATGATGGTTACATTAATGAACAGATCACTAAAAGAAAGGGGTATAAAGGTGAACGCAAGTAAGACGAAAGTTATGGTTTTTTAAAGGGAAGAAACTAATACGATATGTGAAATAAGAATAGAAGGGGAGTTGATCGAGTAAGTAGATGAGTTTGTATATCTGGGTTGCATATTTAGCAGAGATGGGAGATGTGGTAAGGATATAGAACGACGAGTGAATGCAGGAAATAGAATAAATGGGGCCCTACACTCTATTGTGAAGAGTCAAATGTGTCGAAAAAGTATGGCAATTCACAATGCTGTGTTGGTCCCTACTTTAATGAATTTTACTGTTTGTCAGGCTTTAGCCACTTACCATCAGGTGTAGATAATGTACGAGTTAATTCATCACTTGAGTTTTATAAAAAAAATATACTGTCAATTTTGCGGTTGGAACTAACAGAGCTCAAACCTATTTTATTTTAAAATTTTAATTATTTTTCAAAACCAATTCAGTAAAAGTCCAATACAGTATTTATCTGTTCAACGAACTACTATCTTGTGTTATCGCCTTTTAAGAACGTTATCGAGCGAATAATTCGACGGCTATCAGACGACAAGACGTTGCCCCCGATTTCCTTGATGTTTGCATTACACTCGATAATGATAATCGTCACTTAATCGTATTTCTGTTATTAAATTAAAGTGTATCGGGTCGAAAGTATGAAAAACCAGCTTATTGTTCAGTGACAGTTTTATTCGTTTTTACCGTTACGTTACAACCTACAAAAGTCCACTTCTGAACATAAGTGTCCCCATAGATAACCTCATAGGCCTACGGCATATTTGCCATAGTTGCCACGCTAGGCAGGCGTTTTTTATTATTTTTGAGTTTGTTATCAAGAGGATGTTGCTGTTAGGAAGACGCTCCGGGAAGTCTGCAGTCTGTGAACACGTACAGGATCGCCCCCGTCACTACATCAGATTTGATAGACCACAAATCCTCGCTAAAGAACACCGATTCCTTCCAAGGATGATTCGCGAGGCTATTGAAATCATAAAACATCCTAATTTCAATAGAGAAGATGGCTGGGTGCTACCATCTGCTTGGGATCCTATAATAAATAAAATTAAATCCCAACCCAAGCATACAACCGCAAGACTTCATGATACCATAATTTTATACTGTGTAGATCGGAACAAAATTTTAATTTTAATCTATGGTAACCGCGGTTAACTATGACATCTGGACGTTGAACATCTCAGTCCTTCCCGTGACCATGGGTGCTGTAAAGCTCTCGAAACGTCAGGTATTTAAAAAGTTAAATATACGCGATAAATTCCGTAAAAACTCGTATTATTTCAACATATCCTTTAATTAATGTAACATATCCTATTAATTAATGTTAGTACTGATTAGCGGAACTAATCCTTCTACAGGACTCCATACTAGATGTTTCTACACTTAGTCAGTCGCGACCGGTATGTCCTCGAACATTCTGGATGTTTCAGTAGAAGAGAGCCTATATAAGGCCAGTAAGGAGTAAGGACCGCGACCGGGTAAGTATTGAATTGACGATTCAAGCCAAATACTTCGAAGCGATAATTGTGTTTTATTATTAGTGTGTTTTAATTTTTATTTCGTGTTCGGTAATTTAAGTGTCAATTTTGTTAATTCAATCGGAACGTTTTGTTGTCTGAACCCCAAGCTCGTAACAATACTGTCAATTGAAAGTCTTTGCTAATAGGTCACTATTGGATATATTTCTACAGTTTCATCTTTGGGTATGTTTATTAAAAACCGAAAAATATTCGCGTCCGGGTGATGTTGGCATTTGAAATAAAGTTTACAAATAAACCAGTAACACCCCAGTAAGTCTAAAGAATAATATGGTTGTACCGTGAATAGGTCTGCTCTACCAGGGACAGCATGTTAAACAACAAGCGAAAGGAGGCCTGTGAACAGCAGTGAGGCTTATAACACAGACTGTAATTAACTTTTATTACGTGGTAGAGCCACGCTGCAGCTTTATTACGGTTGTAGCACGATTGGGTCGGCTCGACCGGAGTAAGACCACGCTCTCATAGAATACTAGCGTGAAATGGAGAACCGGAGATCCTTTTACTGGAAACGACAAAACTTTTTACTTAGTCCTCAGGGGTGACAACGCAACTGCATTTTGATTTTCAATCGAGGATAGATATAAATGTCTATGGGCCACAACATCCACTTACCATCAGGTAGACGGTGTACTCATTTGTCACCCTTATTCTTTAAAAAAAGATAAATAAATACCAGCCTGCATAGTAAAAATGTGGGAATTGCAGGATATAGAACTTAAGTAACGACTGCATTGGAAGATACGACGACGGGCGAGACATGTTGATAGTTGATACGGATCTGATTTGCAACCGCTGCATCCCGCCGCGTCCCCCACTTTCTTGCCTTGCCTGATTTTCTTACAGCTGTGTCGCTAACAGATACTTCAAGTTGTAAATATATTTTATGATTCATGAAATACGATACAATATTTTTTATTCAATATCGATTATAATTTTTTTAAAAACGTTACCTCCACAGTGTGGATCCACACTAGGATTTTTTACTATATCGTGGGGATAGTTTACAAATATAAGTTTCACAGAAACAAACATTCAGACTTAGAATAATTATTTGTTATGCCCTACAAATAATTGTACCGTGTGGGATTCGAACCCGCGGCCCTCATTGCTACGCCACTACGCCATGGATCCGTCAAATATTTTATTACATAATTAAATTTTCATCGTTACATAATACTTATTGAAAGTCATTTCTTATTTACCACAGGTTTGAAAATATCTATGTCCTGAGAAGAACCAGCAACAAACCAAGATTATATGTTTTCGAATAATTTTCACTTTTTCACTAACTTTTCAATAATTTTGTACAATCTATTACTAAATTCTATTCTACCGATATGTCTATTAAAAGCTACAATAAAAATCTGCAATTGCGAATTCATGTTATTTCTTACTGACTTCAAAAATAAGAAGGTATTCAAATCCACTGTATGTTCTTTTTTTATGTGTGCTATGTCATAACTTTTCTCTGGATGAACCGATTTTGATGATTCTTATTTTATCTGAAAGCTGGTGTTTCTCATGTAGTCCCATACAAATCTAATCAGGACCTGACCATTAGTCTTTGAGTTATCGAATACAATGATTCGATCGTATTGAAGTAGGTTGTACGAAATTTTTAATTTTATCACTTATTTAGTAGTCAACATAAGAATAATGGAGTTTATAAAAAATAATAATAGACTCATCGGTAGATAATAAAAGCAAAGCATGATAGATAAATATTTTATACTTATAGGATATATATATATATATATATATATATATATATATATATATATATATATATATATATATATATATATATATATATATATATATATATATATATATATATATATATATATAGGTGCCTGAGTTTTCAAAGGTTCGCTGATACAGAGCTTTTTAAATCTTATTTTGAATTTGCCGTGATCCACTTTGGAACCGGTTCCATTCGGCCTACGTACCGCAGGTAACAGGTATCTGTCAATGCAATTTGCCTTTTACAAAACTCCACAGCGACCCACTCGCGGCGGGAAGAGTTTGTAGGGCAGGCGGGAAGGGTCGCTCCCCGTCCCCTTCCTCACGCCTCAACACCCCGTCGCTGCCCAAGCCAGTATGCCGTTAGCCGTGCGATGTGTTGCATGTGTGTAGCCGCAGACTCCGCACCGTAAAGTATCGCGCGAAACGTCGTGTTCGTGAGTGCTTAGTGACTCGTGAGCAGTGTAAGTGCAAGATTTCGGCTTCAAGCCAAGCCTGTGGAGTGTTCACACCTAGTCGCCTAGAGCGACCTGTGTTAAAGTACACGCTTCTTAAAACTTGTCCTGTGAGGCCGCCTTGGCCGAGGACGAACGCGGCTCAGATTGTGTTCCTTTCCGCATTGCTCTCGTCAACAGGTGAGCTCAAAGAGATCGTTATTTTGGGCAATATTGAATGTCTTAAGCTTAAGCATAGGTTTGCTCCAGAAACAGTCAAAAATTTTTGTTTAAATAATAGGAGCGTGTCTAAAAAAGTTTTTCCAAGCTTTAAATCACAAAATATAACTAACACAAATATTAAGTTCTTATTTTTAAACGTTATCCTTAAAGTTAGTTTTAAAACATTTTAATTCCTCGTAATCTTAAAGAGAATTTAACAGTTCAAAAACAACAAAACAGTTTTAAAATAAAATTTACAACTGTCATTAACATAACAGTAATTGTGTAAGAAATAATTTTATGAATACGAGTATTTGTAAATGGAAGATTCTAAATTTAAACTTTTAAATCTTAACTATAGACATTATATACTCTACTGACCGACGGACGAAATTCAGGCGACAAAAACAACCAGAATGTCAGAAAATCATCGAAAACTCTTTAACTTTTTATACGTGGTAGAGCCATGCTGCAGTTATATATATATATATATATATATATATATTAGTAATATAGTTGTAGCACGAATTAGTCGGCTCGACCGGGGAAGGACCACGCTCTCTCATAATACTAGCGTAAAATAGCAGCTGTGTTTCGTATGGTGAGTCTAGAGAACCGCAGACCCTTTTTACTGGAAACGAGGCATTCCATCTTGTTCCTCACGGGTGACAATGCATCTGCATTTTGTTTTGTAATCGAGGATAGATGTAGATGTCTATGGGCCGCAGCAACCACTTACCGTCAGGTGTACTGTGTGCTCGTTTGGTACCCTATTCTATAAAAAACCTAATTTCTTAGACTGGTGAAAGATATCAGCGCATGGTTATGAGCAAGTCTGAAAAAATGCATCTCGGTCTCAGATGACGTGTTTCCGAAAGGGCCTACGTCCAGGTGTAGCCTTTTACCTGTTGTAAATGTTAATGTTGGGATATTGATGCAGAACTGTAAAAAGATCGGAAATTCCATATTAGTGACTTGGCTTTATGACAAAAATATTTCAAACTGTAAAGCTTGTGTTATTTTTCTGTTTTGGATATATACCTTCGATTGTTTTAAACTTGAAACTCCGTAACCAACAAACTCAATGTGGTGTCATATTTACATATATTTTTGCCGAATTGCTTTTTATTAGTATAAGGTCACATCAATCATTCAAATACAAAAACTTCATTCGCTGTGCAAATTACTATTTGATTGACGAAGACTTTTTAACTTTTAATTAGTTTCTTTCGTACGAACTACTTCCATTTCTATTGCTTTTCGAATATCTCAACCCAAATTAATACCCTTTATTGTACACTAAGAAAACAACATAACAAGAAACAAACACAGAGAGAAACGAAAGGCCGTCTTATTGTTATACAGCAGTTTCTTCCAGACAACCAAAATAGGAAATAAAAAGAAGTGATAAATTAATTGATGGATTGATTGCACTATAATATTATAATCAAAAATATAAAAGAAAATTAGTAAAAATGCCGCATTTACATAATTGACAGACTAATGATCATAAAGCGACAAGAAGAAATGAAAGAGAATTACTGCTTTTTCAAATAAAAGGATATTTTTGCTTAGGCGTTGAAAACATCTTACTTCTTTTTAGTTGGCGTGTAAGAGTCCACGGCTGGACCTAGCCTTGCAATTATAGTAAAGCAAGAAAGAAAAAAAAAAGAACAAAAATCAAGAAAGATTTGTAACGAGCTTGACAGACGATGTCATGCAATTTCTTGCGCCTAAACAGAGAAACAGAAACAGAAACTTTTTTATTCAATGTAGATTATAACAATACTTATTGAAAGTCACTTTTTTCATTTACCAAAAATTAAATTATTAAGTATTAAAATACCCGAAAAGAAGAATCGTGGTAGCTCCGATGATTAGCGCTCGCTGTAAATTTCACATACGCGATCAGCTCGGGTTCGATCCCCGTCGGCATCAATGAAATCGTTAATTGCAATTTTAAGTGCTTTACCACGTGCTCGGTGGTGAAGGAAAACATCGTGAGGAAACTTACATGTCTGAGAAATAAGAAAAAAATATTTCAAAAACATGTGAAGTTCGCCAACTCGCGGAGCAGCGCGGCGGACGGATACTTTCTTGCCCTAAAACGCTCTCAGAAATGAGAGAAGGTCTGTGCCCAGCAGTGGGACAAGTACATAGGCTGTAAATTTTAATACCCGAAAAGGGTCGTTAAGTTATAGTATATAGGTGTACTTTGTATGTTAAATTAACGCCATATGTAACACTTAAAGTAAAGTAAAGTAAAGTTACAGCCTATATACGTCTCACTGCTGGGCACAGGCCTCCTCTCATTTCTGAAACGGTTTTAGGGCAAGGAAGTGTCCGCCGCGCTACTCCAATGCGTGTTAGCGAACTTCACAAATGTCTTCGAAATATTTTTTTTCTTATTCCTCAGACATGCAAGTTTCTTCACGATGTTTTCCTTCACCGCCGAGGACGTGGTAAATCAGCATTTAAAATTGCATTTAACAATTTCATTGGTGCCGATTGGGATCGAACCCGGGTTACTCGCGTTCTGTTATATTTACAGCGAGTGTTAACCATCTGAGCTACCACGGCTATATGTAATACTTAACTTACAATAAATTTTAAATATGACGTAAAATAAAAACACGAAATATTACAATAAATTTATATAATAATAGGTTCTTCGGAAAGTTATTTCATTTTTTCCCAACAGATACATTTTTTTTCACAGCTAAATTCACTTTGGTCGGTTATGCACCACACCATTACACATTTTGACAGCTCATATATCAAGGCATGTCTATGATACAGTTCGATTGATTTTACGCAGTAGTTTTTGGTACCCTTTGATATATGGTAATTGAAAAGCAGCATTTTAGCCATATTTTACTTTTTTACCATCGAAAAGGAAAAATTATTTTCAGGCCAGAAAAAATTGCCCGATGTATGGAGATAATATTTGGACAGAACGCCAGTGCCAATACTTATTTGTCAAATTTCGATCCGTAAATTTTGATGTTGAAGAAGCATCATGTTCTGAAAGGCCATTTGAATCTCATGAAGACACAATTGATGCAAACCGGCGAAAAACAACTCGAGAAATTACTGAAAGATTTATCATATTTGATCGTTCATGTCCATATGAAAAAAAATATGTGTGACGGCAAAAGGCATTGACCAAAGTGGACAATATATAAATAAATAAAGTATTTATTAACTGCAAAACAATCGTCTTTCATTATCATAAAGAAGACGAAATAACTTTCCGAATAACCCAAATAATATAGTATTTCTACCACGCAAAAAGTAGAAAAACCGGTCTTTAAAATATGATATAAATGTTACCCAGAATTTAATTCGTATGGTTGAAAATAAGCCAGTGGACGCCTGCGTGGTGAACAAACTAGTCCATCAGTCAACAGCTTAACTAGACATCATAGTAGGAGACTGAAAAACTTCTATTACAGGGCTTAATCTCGTACGACATAATACGAGAACAAGTCCAATAAAATTGCTGTCCCTTGTTGACAATCTCTAAACACATAAATTGTCTACAGGCATGCACAGATTCTATATATAATTATTTAAACTTCCAAGATTTAAATAAATCTGTTTGCTAAGAAAGGTGCCTAATAGCTAATGAATATGCCAACGTGAAGGAATATGCCAACTATTTTTTCAAATGTCGAATTTGCCTCCATGGGTACACCCTGCTCAACGACAAACGAGACTATATTCATCGACTGATGGCGAAAAATCAATTGACAGCTACAGCAGGAAGCAGCAGACAAATGCGAGGAAATTACATCTCACCACTCTATAAGTTGAAGAAGAACTCATAGTCAATAAATAATGCATTGAGTCCAGAGTTCTACGTCCCGCTTTTACTGTAATCTACGCTATGGTTTGGATCTTTACACACACAATAGCTGTCAAACCGCCAGAGTCAAAGGGCAATCGTTATCATAGTCGTCATTACAGCTCATCACAAGTCCACTGCTGAACATAGGCCTCCCCCAAGAGATGCCACGGAGCACGGTCTTGATCCACTTGCATCCACTTATATGGCCGGTCCATCGCCACTTCAGCTTACTAATCTGTTGGGCTATGTCGGTCACTCTGATTCTACCGCGGATATCCTCCTAAGTTTATCGTTTCTAAGTATACGTTGAGCGATCTTGAGCTTCCTCATACGGCTATCAATGAAGGACCACGTCTCAGATCTATCACTCTCAACAAGTACTGGTTGTACAATCTCGTTTACAAGTTTTGAGGTATACCTTCCAGATATATATAATGTACTCTGTGGGTATACCTGACATTATTATATAGTTTATGTTTAAATAAATAAATAATTCGTAAATATTATCTCGGCAATTACCAGCCCGCCTGCAAAATATCGTCAGTATGCCAAGCCAATATAGCAAAAATAATATCGGTCTAATTTAAATAACAAGGTGCAACCTTGTTGTTACTAGCCTAGGCGATAACACAACAAACACTTGGTTAGTGTAAAACATAATATTAATTTATTATATAGCTAGTGGTTTCTTCATAGAACAAACACCAGTATTCCGAAAATATATGGGAAAGTAAGGTTGTAAAAATGGAAATTAATACCGTCAACAAATCATATAGTTTTGTATAAAGTAGTTTGTAATTATGAAATTGATATCTCTTTTCAAAAATGGAAAATTGAATTTATTATAGTGATTATTATTGTCTTATAGTATACCTCCATCAATGAAACAGACGGCTCCGTGGTGCAGAGGCTTACCAAGCTTACTAGCAGGCTTGTAGCGCTAAGGGGCGTGGGTTCGAACGAATAATTGTTTCGGGTCCGGATGTTTGTCCTTGTGAAATCTATAAGTAAACTGCCCCCACTTTGCGGAAGAAAATCCTAGTGTTGTATCGTTTAAAAAAGGAAAATAATGAAAAAAAAATGGAAAGGAAGAAATCTACTACATCCTGCAAAGAAACATTAAATCATATCGCTGATTCGATTTTCGCTGAAATGTATTTGTCACTCGAATTCACGAAATAGGTAGACGTTATAGTGTGTTCGCGCTAGCACAGATAAGATGGTAAATACGTTGTTTGAAATTGCACAAATATCGTTTTTAACTTATCTATCGAGATTTGTGATACATCTTTCCAATCTAATTTATCGAGCGGAATTTAAAAAGAAAAAAAAAACAATAAGATGTTGTAGAATTTGAAAAAAAAAACAAAGATAATCTTTTTTTATAGAATATGAGTGACAAACGAGCACACAGTCCACCTGATAGTAAGTGGATACTGTGGCCCATAAACATCTATATCTATCCTTGATTACACCCCTGAGGACTGAGATGAAATGCCTCGTTTCCAGTAAAAAGGATCTCCGGTTCTCTACACTCACCATACGAAACACAGCAACATTTAACTGATATTTTACGCTGGTATTCTGTGAAAGCGTCATTCTTGTCCGGTCGAGCCGATCCATTCGTGCTACAACCTCACAAGTATAGCTGCAGCATGGCTCTAAAACGCATAACTAATACGTAAACTAACCTAAACAATTGAACCAATCTGATGAGGATTGGTTCAATGGTTAAGCTGTAAAATGATAAAAACCAGCAATCACATTTTAGCGTCTTTGTTATTTAATTTAATTTAATTTAAATACTCTTTATTGCACACACAATAATACAAAGAACAACAAACTATAGATATGTTATGTTATCAGAATAAGAAAATTTTGTTAAATATTATCCCGTCGTTTTGGTATAACCCTTTTCCTTAGTCAGATTTAAGATAGAAAATAGATAGGAAAAATTGGGTGTCGAATTAACATCCGGTATGAACCGTGCTCCTTAAAAATTAGGGTAACAACCAAGGAACGGCCGCTCCAGTTTACATCTGTGCTCCAGGCTGAGCACTGAGCAGTAAAGAAGGTACCATCAGAATTGCTATTAAGACTCTCGCAACGGATCTACACTCACATCATCACAGTTAGACAGTACATAACAGCCGACTGTACCTCTTTTGGCCTGTGTTTTGTACAGAGCTAGAATACTTAATTACTTAAACCGAAGTATTTTAACACTTTCGGAAGTGTTTTACTTCCCTGGCCTATATGTTTAGTTATATTCGTATCTTGCTCATATAAAGACGTGAACATACGGCTGACACTCAATACGTACAATAAAACAAGCTGTAATTGAAATTTAGGTAGGTAATTGGATGTTGCCTATTTCATATACAAAGGTACAAACTAACTTCTCACTAACAAACGCACAATTTAGGTAGGTAATTGGATGTTGCCTATTTCATATACTCCAACAAAGGTACAAACTAACTTCTACCTAACAAACGCACAATTTAGGTAGGTAATTGGATGTTGCCTATTTCATATACTCCAACAAAGGTACAAACTAACTTCTACCTAACAAACCCACAATTTAGGTAGGTAATTAGATGTTGCCTATTTCATATACTCCAACAAAGGTACAAACTAACTTCTACCTAACAAACGCACAATTTAGGTAGGTAATTGGATGTTGCCTATTTCATGTACTCCAACAAAGGTACAAACTAACTTCTACCTAACAAACGAACAATTTAGGTAGGTAATTGGATGTTGCCTATTTCATATACTCCAACAAAGGTACAAACTAACTTCTACCTAACAAACGCACAATTTAGGTAGGTAATTGGATGTTGCCTATTTCATATACTCCAACAAAGGTACAAACTAACTTCTACCTAACAAACGCACAATTTAGGTAGGTAATTGGATGTTGCCTATTTCATGTACTCCAACAAAGGTACAAACTATTTTCTACCTAACAAACGCACAATTTAGGTAGGTAATTGGATGTTGCCTACTTCATATACTCCCACAAAGGTACAAACTAACTACTACCTAACAAACGCACAATTTAGGTAGGTAATTGGATGTTGCCTATTTCATGTACTCCAACAAAGGTACAAACTAACTTCTACCTAACAAACGCACAATTTAGGTAGGTAATTGGATGTTGCCTACTTCATATACTCCCACAAAGGTACAAACTAACTTCTACCTAACAAACGCACAATTTAGGTAGGTAATTGGATGTTGCCTACTTCATATACTCCCACAAAGGTACAAACTAACTTCTACCTAACAAACGCACAATTTAGGTAGGTAATTGGATGTTGCCTATTTCATGTACTCCAACAAAGGTACAAACTAACTTCTACCTAACAAACGCACAATTTTTTTTTTCTTAGAGTTGTTGACATTTGAGCATCGAAATAGAAACACAAACAGGAATTTAATATTTTATGCCTGAATCAAGTGAATCGTGGCGAACCTATTGAAATTGTTCAGCAAATACGATTAACATTGTAAGATTGAATATATTTTTGAATTCTTCTATTAAACATATACAATGTTAATTATGTGTATTTTTATTAGCATATTTTGTGTAGTACAACATACATATTTCATAACATACAATATAATTGATTATATTGAAAATAAATTATTATCACACTCACGGGTAACCTTAGAAAATATTTTCTTATTTATCAAAATTAATCAAATACGAGGCTTAAATTAGTTAACGCGTTGTCACAAAAACCTAACAATGTTTATCGGTACCGTAAAATGGGGGGAATCGCGACACTTTTTAAGTTCGACATTGATTTTTATCGTTATTTTTGTAGTTATAGTAATAAAACGGATATCATAATGGTTCCGGTAGTTTAAATTTTCATTTATAAAGCATCAAAATATGGTTTATTAAAACACAATCATAAAAAGTTACAAAAACTCACTTGTCCCTATTCACCCAGACCTTGGGGTGATTCGGATCGCCTAAGGGGTTAATAGAGTTTTTCACTAGGGCTGACACTTTCACACTATAGGTAGGTACCTACCTACAATAACTGCCTGCCTAGTAGGTTGTATCTTTTTAGGCTACGTACTTGACTAATACCTACCAGTGTTTAAAGTGTCAGTCTCATAATATAAAATCTAATAAATCATAATTATCTATAAATAAAGTTAGAAATGTAGTGAAAAATAAAAATCCATTAATGAAATCAACGTTTTTTTTTACTTAAAATTAAACAAAACAGAAAATAAATCTTACTTCCAAATAAACATAAAATTAAGTCCACTCAAATCAAACTTAATTAAAATTTCTAACAGGCAAACTTAAAAAATATTAAAAATAGACAGTATTATTTTTTAATTAATACTAAGATATTTATTTAATAATTAATAATAAAATAAACAGTAGATATTGGTTTAATAATTAATTATTGAATAAATACGTAAGTATTTTTTCAATAATCAACACAACAATTACAAGGCATAGCTCAAACTCACTAATTTTTTAGAATCTAAGATTTCTCCACCGTCATTATAGTAATTCTTTTTCTTAGTAACATCTATTTTTTAGTTTATGGCTACTGGTTTCAAAGTTTGCTTGGTTGGAGTTTTCGGAAAAAGTTTTGTTAATTGTTCTAAAGTTATTTTTGTATTACTATTAATTATAATGTTCGGTTCATTTGTAGAGCTAGTACTGGCGTATTCATTTTCAATTTCTATTAGATTTATTTCTTCTTTCACATTTGTTCCTTTCAAATCTGTAGGTTCGCACCATGGTATTACTATTTCTTCATACAATTGTAAACCTTCTGTTAGCACAGCGGGTAATTTTTCAACTTCTATATCACGCCAATCACTACGCTGTTCTTGATCATTATCAGATGCGGGCAAATTGTTCGTTTCAGTTATGATTGTTTCGAATGCCGTTGAACAATGTGCTATTGGCGATGGCGATTTATTTTCTTTTTCAAGACATATTTTCTTGGTTTTTTTTCTACACCTTTACCTTTAGCACTTTTTGTGTTATTTATTTTTTGGATTCGTTTCCTTTTTATTTCAGGTTCAGTATCTGTATCAGCGTAACTTTCTACGTCCTCGTGTGAAGGACTATCTCCCACTCTGCCCAAGGGCGTGAGACGTAATTAGATGATCTTTACCCACCGGAAAAAAAGAGTGCCACTTGCTAATATCAAACAATTTAAATTTAATATCGCCTAAATTATGTAGGTGTCAATTTTCAATTAATATTAATCAACTAATCAATCATTGCTAAAAAAATCGATGTTTGAAATTATTTTAACAAGTACTAGGCCCTTTGCCCTTGAGTCTACTAAATTTATTGTTTTATTGCCGTTCGTAAAGTAGGGTGGGCATGGTGCTTTGTTGCACATTCTAAGCATGGTCACAGAATAAGTAATAGGCATGGCGTACACTTTACATGCCGATGAGTATTAATATTCTGGATGACTTTTTATCGTCTGGAAAAAAATACATTTTACAAAAAATAAAAACAAAAATTTTGAATTAAATAAATAAATCTAAATGAATACCTATCGAAACTCAAATCATACCCACCCTACTTTACGAACGGCAATAAAACAATAAATTTAGTAGACTCAAGGGCAAAGGACCTAGTACTTGTTAAAATAATTTCAAACATCGATTTTTTTTTCTAGTATCAGTGCCATAGGCTTCTACTCCGTTCACATGTAACACCCTATTTTTTTCAGATGATTAAAAAGTCATCCAGAAAAAGGTTTTAAGGTCGTCTTTGTAAAATACGATATCAGCGTCAGAAGTGCTCAGGTCTGGTAGTGCGATCATCAATCCACCAACCAAGTGTGATGATTTAAGCAAATCCTCCTTTATACAGAAGAGGCCCATGTACATCAGTGTACTTTTACTTGCTGACGAGGCAAAAATAACCTTAATTGGTTAGCACTTTAACTTACAAATATTTAAGACTTGATCTGGCGCTTGAGTTATGTGACCATTATGTGACTTATGCATGCAAGACAAAAAATCCAAGAATTATGTCTGAAAATAAGTTTAAATGAATAATAGTCTTTCTTATAATAATAAAAATAATAAATTTTCTTTAAATCAAAATAAATTTTGGTGACAGCGGCTAGAACCTGGCTCAATGGAGGCTGGCCATCTGCGCAGGATAGGATTTTATAGTGTCCGGATTATAGTCCGATTGTATGGAAAATTGACATGATCGAAGAGAAATCAAGTCCAGGACCAACGGATTCACGTGCTCGCCGAGGCACGGAGGAGAATCATCGCCAACTACCTGACGCGGGGCCGGTTGCTATTGAGAATTGCTTGACAGAAAAACCTAGTAAACTGAATAAGGGCTCCACTCGGGATTCAAACCCGGGACCTCTTTATTAGCAACCGCGTAACGACCACCACACCAACACGGCAGACTTTTCTTATATATTTAATTATTCGGTGTTGCATTGTGGATTGTAATCGATTGTGCTTTATTTTAAGAACTGGCAATAAAATTGCGTGTCATGATTAAGAAGAAATAAATTCAGTTCATTACACACTGCTCCCTAACTAGAACGAATTAAAAACGTTTCCCTTAACAGTCTCAACATATTTCAGTCGTAAAAAATTATTGCGGCTAAATACAGTTATAGATATACGGTTTTATTCGGAAAGGAACGATTTCCACGACGCAATTAAGTATAAATATAATAAAACTTTTGGTCTGTCTATCGCTCTGTCCGGGCTAATCTTCGGAATTATTGAACCAATTATGTTGAAACTTTACGAACAGAGAGAGAGAGAGAGAGAGAGAGAGAGAGCAATGCCGGAAGGAATTTTTCGGGTCGGCTCATACCGGGGAAGGACCACGCTCTCACAGAATACCACCGTAAAATAGCACCTTAATGGTCTTGTGTTTCGTATGGTGAGTGTAGAGAACCGGAGACCATTTTTACTGGAAACGAGGCAATTCATATTAGTACTCAGGGGTGGTAACGCATGTGCATTTTGATTCTTAATCCTAGATATATGAAGATGTCTATGTGCCACAGCAACCACTTACCATCACGTTGAATGTGTACTCGTTTGTCATCCTTATTCTATAAACAATAAGGATCAAGGCTAATTTTATGCAAAAATCTTGAAAAAAATTTATTTGACGAAATAATAAACTAAAAGTTGATAATATACTAATAGCTCCTATCCATGCGAAACCGGGGCGAGTGACTAGTTACCGACCGTCTTTTTTTATAAACGGTTTTTTTTTATAGAATAGGGTGACAAACGAGCACACAGTCCACCTGATGGTAAGTGGTTGCTGTAGCCCATAGACATCTATATCTATCCTAATGCGAATCAAAATGCAGATGCGTTGACAACGCAGTTCGTGAGGACTTAGGTGGAATGCCTCGTTTCCAGTAAAAAGGGTCTCCAGTTCTCTACACTCACCATACAAAACACAGCAGCATTAAGCTACTATTTCAAGCTGGTATCCTGTGAGAGCGTGGTCGTTCCCCGGTCGAGCCGGCCCATTCGTGCTACAACTATACTACTAATATAACTGCAGCATGGCTCTACCACGAAAAGACATATTTTTAAAACATATTTTAAATGAACAAGTGTACAAAAATACCGTTACCAAAATTGGCCTGCATTTAACCGTACTCAGCAGGTTAAGCCGATAAAGTGTTATTTATGTATATATCCTGCCAAAGTTTTTGAAGTTAAATTCTTTATATTGTTAAAATATAAATTGGCGTTCGCCCTATCGATATTACGTTCTTGATAAAGTTTAACGAACGATCGCCTCTCAAACCGTTAAGCGACAGTAGCTTTGGCAAGGTGCGGACCGCAAACTCGAAAAGTCGTGGATTAATAAGCCACTCCTGTCGCAAGCATTTTAAGATTACCAGGTGTGGTTAATATAAGAATGCTGATACCATTGCTAGTTTTTTTTTAATAACACCAGTTAACAACAACACCAGTGTCCTAACGGCCAGTCAATGTATCTATTTACTGTGATGTTGGTTAAGTTGAGGGCTAAGAGAAGTCTCGAGCCCTAAATAGTTAGATCTTGATTCTGAAAAGAGAAATCTACTTGCCATCAGGTGATCAGGCGTGTGCAGTCTCTCTTATTTTGTTAAAGGAACTATTGCGTTCCTCGCCAAGCTAATGTAAATATATTTTGGTCGTCACTGACTGAGAAATTGTGTTTTTAATCAAAGACTTGTACGTGGCAGAGCCATGCTGCAGCTATATTAGTAATATAGTTTTAGCAAGAATGGGTCTGCTCGACCGGGAAGGGACCACGCTCTCACAGAATACCTGCATAAAATAGCATCTCATCGCTGTTGTGTTTCGTATGGTGAGTGTATAGAACCGAAGACCTATTTTACTGGAAACGAGGCATTCCATCTTAGTTCTCACGAGTGACAACGCATCTGCATTTTGATTCGTAATCGAGGACAGCTGTAGATGTCTAAAGGCCACAGCAATCACCTACCATAAGGTAGACTGCGTCGTCGTTAGTCACCCTTATCCTATAAAAAACAAAGACTCCATTCAAACGCCAAACTAAAACAAACCGTGGATATATTTTAAAATTTAAAATATTCTTATCTACGATGCTCAGCCATGTTTATGATTTCGTTTAGCAAGTTTTTGCTTAACCATGCAAACGCAAATTTTAAATTTAAGCATAAAAAGACCAAGTGAAATAACATGCAAATGACGAACACCCACACAAACCAGCCTCCACGATCTTTGCACTATTCGAACGCTGGGGCCATTTGCAACGAAACTTTAGTATTTGAATCCGTTTGAAAAAGAAATATGACACCCACGTTCACTTTTGTAGTTTAGTAAAACGAATATATTTCGAAAATTCACATTAAATATTATAAGTAGGTATAAAAGGAGAGGCTTGTACTATAATATACTATACTCGTATAGTAATTATCTCAGCTTCTGAATATTAAAAGCTGCCACTGAATATTAACTACTCCGAAATTAAGTAGCCTATCTACCTAATTTCGGAGTAGTTATTATAAGAATTTCTGTTCTGACTGAAAAGATAATTAAGTAACACATAGCGACAATCTTTATGTCAGACAAGATATATATATATATATATATATATATATATATATATATATATATATATATATATATATATATATATATATATATATGTTATTAATACAGCTCTATCGGTACAAATAGGAAAATACGTCGTTACAAAAAGAAAGGAACGTCCTTTTTTGTATACCTACTCTTATTTTATTTTCCTATTTGTAATAAATAGACTTAGATTACCTTATTTAAGTTAGATACTTCTTGTCATAAATAATTATTAGCTTATTATTACCTAGTTATCCCAAGCAACTACTATTTCGTTTAGGTAGATGTTTTATTAAGAAATTTAAATCAGGCATATTATGTATTTAATAAACAAAAATATTTAAAAATAGGGACAAAAAAGTCGTTTTACAGCCGAGTTTAACGACAACTTTTATAAATTTAAAAAGAATACGGGAACGTGAACTAAATACAAACTAAGATTATCGTTATCTCGCAGTCTACAACCCAAACATTGAATGTTACAAAATATTATATTCATTCTACTTCGTTAGCTGTGCGCGTGTCGGACTGCGAGTGTGAAGTCACTGCACGAGTGAGTACAACGGGCGCGCTGCGCGTCGTGTTTCTCCTTCGATGACTCACCTTGCTTTTTTATCTCCTGACTTGTCTCGAGATGCACACAATTTGCTTATTTTCGTCATCCAGATATTAAATGCCAGTTTCAACTTGACAATAAACTTTTATTTTGTTTTAGAGCTGTAATATATGGATAATGTACAAAGACAAAGGTATGTACTTACTTACTTACTTATCTTCACGCACAATCCCTAACGGGGTAGCCAGAGAGAACAGATCGCCAAGTGTCACGATCCTTACACACCTCTTTCGCTTCTTTCAGGTTCATTAACTTCTTCATAGATGCACGTCTAGGTATCCGAGTACTCTTGACCCTCCCCAGCTTCGAGCAATTTGCTCACATGGTCTTCGAAAGTTAGTCTCGGTCTACCTCGACACCTTTTAATATTTACATTCGCTCTATATATTTTCATCACCATTCGGTCTTCACTCATTCGCTCAACGTGCCCAAACCATTGGAGTACGCCCCTATCAATTTTTGTGATAAGGTCATCTTTCAATCCTGCCATATTGCGAATCTCTTCGTTTCGCTTTCGGTCGGCTATGCTAACGCCACACATTTTACGAAGAGATCGCATCTCCACTGCATTCAACTTGCTTTTATGCTTCTTCTGGCATACCCAGGTTTCGCTGCCATATAACAAAGTCGGTACCAACACTGCGTTATGTATTGCAAGGCGTGCACTCTTCACCACGCCTTGCTTTTTTACTAATGCATTCAGGGCACCATTGACTTTGTTTCCGGCAGCGACACGCCTATCCACATCTAAATCACATCTTCATCCCGGCTGAAAGCACTCCCCAAGTATACAATTTCATTTACCTGTTCTAGACATTCCTGATTTACCCATATTTCACATTTCGTTCTCTCTTCGTCCTTTTCAAATACCAGAACCTTAGTTTTATTAGCATTCAAACGGAGACCTTTAATTTCACATTCCTCTTTCATACACGTGACTAATGCCAGCAGTTCTGCTTCTGATGGTGCAATAAGCACTGCATCATCAGCATACAGCAGACAATTAACTTTTATGTCACCCAATTTCACACCCAACATCCAATATAGTTGCCACAAAGGTATGTACATTCATATATATTTACTGACACATATTATGTGCTACTGTTGATTGTTCTTGTAAATAAACATAACGAACAACAAATTTTGTTGTGAAATATTTCTGGTATTTGATACATGTCTACATTTCGACGCTTATTCCGATAGTCGATAACTTTGATTTGTTCCATAATTAAGCATAGTATTCAAATGTATAGGTAACTGCGGTCGACCATGAATATTACGCAAGTGGTGTTCAGTAGAGAATTTCATTACATTAGCCTGAGAGTGTTTCAATTTTGAATACGAAGCTTACCCGTCAAAATAACTTAAACTTAAACTCTATTAAAAACTGCACTTGAATAACAAAAATAAAAATGACTAATTGAAAGGGAGAGCTAATCAAACTGACTTCTATTTAATAGCATTTTTATTTTCTAAAAATCTGCATTGTCCTCTAAATTACTAAATCAGCCACCATCAATCAATACGCGTCTGAAAAATACTTTCTTGGCCATTATACATCTTCGATGTTAGTTACTGTAAATACAACTCGGCACCGTAGTTATTTTTCAGAATCTACACTTGTAACATTTCAAGCAGTAAACTTCTAAAATATTTTTTATAGAATAAGAGTGACAGTGATGAAGATTGTCTAATGCTTTCGTTCTTCTTGTTTCCGTTGATGAGTCGAATTTTAATAGTAGTGTAATAGTATTTTTTTGTATAGACGGTAAGTCCACGATGCAGTTCTATTACGGTTGTAGCACAAATGGTTCGGCTCGATCGGGATTGGACTACGCTCTCACAAAATTCCAGCTTAAAATAACAGCTTAATGCTGGGTTGTTTCGTATTATGAGTGTAGAAAATCATAAAACCTTTTTACTAGAAACGCGGTATTTCATCTTAGTTCTCAGGGGTGTCGAATCTGCATTTCGGCTCTTAATTGGGAATAAATGTAGATGTCTATGGGCCACAGCATCCACTTACCATCAGGTGGACTGTGTGCTCGTTTGCCTCCCTTATTATATAAGAAAAGCTTTACATTAAACTTTTCTGTTCTATTAGGTACACAATACACATGTGTTTGCGTCTAACCAAATCAATACAAATACTTTTACCTACAGTTTCTTTCTTGTACTGCTAGATAATTAAGATTTCATTGAGGGGATATTTAAAAGAATCAGACTCACTAAAATGGCCCAACGGATCAGTTGAAGTAGTAATTGATCGGCCATATAACTCGAACCGATTGTAAGCGAAGGGCGCCCCCCACTAAGTGGAGGGACAACGACTGATCTAACAAGCAGGGAGGTATGATGCAAACAATTATATTACTTAGTATGTTAGATAGGTACGTAACTCAAGGCATGCAAATCAATTGAACGCCATATTACAATACAATTTTAAGAACTATATGGAAAATGATATTACATAATATAATCCTTCTATTATGAAGAATACAAATCAAGTGTCCCGAGGTCAACGTGCGGCGCCGAGGCACTTACACCGCGGAAAGCGATCACCACCAGCTGTTTGTTAATTGGACTCTATTGTATAATTGTCCTCTGCGCAGGAGTGACGCTGACACTGGCTGTTCAAACCGGTTTTGTTATTTTGTAAAGAGAATGTCAATAGTATACTAGCATACGATTATACAAAGAAGCCAGATGTAGCGTACGTGAGGGTAATATGGACATCCGGTTATTATGGTATCTTTCTTATATAACCTTCGATCAACAATACAAACTGTTGATCGAAGCTTATAACTCAAAAACTGCAGCCTTACTTGCATTTATGACTGTGATATGATAGCTCTTCATCAGTTAGTCAAATGATAGAAGGTCAAAAGAGAGCTACTTTATCGACGCCATTTTGACAATTAAATATGATAATTAACTGTTTTTTTAAGTTGATTTTTCGAAGTGTTCCTTATTACTATCAAAGCTTGTTCGGGGTTCTCAACATATTTCGAGTAGTTATAGTATAAGACTTTGTGATTTTATCTCTATCATCGTCTTAGTTATGGTTTTATACGGCAACAAAACTTAAACCTTAATAGTTTCATACACTTCTGAAATTCTGAATAATCGAAAATATTAAGAACTGATTACAATACATAAATTCACGAATATCACTATTTAGCATGACTATCACTAATAGCTCGGTTCAACCGAGGAAAGACCACGCTATCACTGAACACCAACATAAAAGAGTAGCAAGCATGGCAGCATTAAGCTGCTTTGTATTGTATGGTGAGTGTAGACATCCGCAGACCCTTTTTACTGGAAACGAGACATTCCATCTTAATTCTCTGCGGTGACAACGCATCTGCATTTTGTTTCTTAATCGAGGATAGATGTAGATGTCTATAGGCTACAGCATCCACTTATCATCAGGCGACTGTGTGCTCGTTTGTCACCCTTATTATATAAATAAAGTCACTAGTACCATTTTATTAGGATTATCACTCTCATGATCAATGCGTATTGTTAAAGATTTTACTTTAACCGCTAACATTGTATTATATCTTCAAACATGACTGAACCCAAAATGAAAAACATAATACTTTGAATTATGGATATTGAATGTGGCGGACAAATTACGTGCTCTGGATTATTACGAATTGAATATTCAAGCGCTTTCAATATCTGCACACCTACGTCAAAAGTGATTGCATTCAGCAAACCGCGCAGTCCTCTTTGTGACCTTTTAAGTCTCAGTCGCAGTGTAACGGGATGAAAAATCAAAATTGCACGGCTCTCGACGTCACCGTTGTCGCCGCATTACTTTGCGATCGTTTCCCGTCTCTAATATTATTTATCTACTCGGTAGCTTTTCTGTCGTCGGACACTTTTAATAAAACACGGCAGCATGATGAAACTGTAAACAAACCGAGGAAAACGGCTTTTGCCATTCGTAGAGCAAAGCGCAGCGTTTGCATTTTTAATTGTAATGTTTGCGTTTCGTTCTGAGATTTCAAATGAAATGCAGCAGTTCTTTGCATTTGAATAAATCTAATTTAATGGCTTTTACGAATTTTAACTTGGTTTTATGTTCCTAAAGTTTCTTAATAATTGTGGGCCTAGGGTATTTAATATTGAAATGTCATTGAACAGGCAATAAATTTACTGTGCTAAAGAAAAAAATAATTTACTCAGCGATATTATAGTTTTACACAGTTATCTAAGTTCCAAAAGATTTGTTCTTAAGGGGATATAGTAAGTCAGCTCAAATTCTAATTTCATTCCCACTTGCCCGCGCGTCGTACCTTTCTACTTACTAATACTGTAAGTAGAAGGGTCGTTAGACACTTATTTCATTAGGTTTATCATATTTATTAGACACTTATTTCATTAGGTTTGTCATATTTATACCTGTTTCTTAACGCCAAGCCAGTCGCTTCTTATTTTTATCACGGAAATTTCCCATTTTAATTTAACGTCGTCCTGTTGCGTAATGTATATTCTGATCGTTAGCGACAGAGGCCTCTCCCTCTTCAAAGGCCGAAGCGATGTGACCGAGCGGCAGAAATCACGCTTCAACTGGCCGATAGTTTAGGTAATTTCTTTTTACAGTGAAAATAATGGTATTTTAAAAAAAGTAAATAACATAAGCACTGCTTTATAGTTAGTTCAGTTAGAATGCAAAGTTTCATGATCGTATTTAAAGTATTTTATGAATAACAGCGGTTTATTGTTTACTTTGGAGGTAACTTTGGATTTTTTTTCTATCGAGAAAATTTTACGAAATCGAGTTTTCGTCTAACATAATCCTTAACATTAATCCTCAACTTTACCATATATTTATTTCAAAATTAATGCTGCAATATTTTCGGCATAACGAAGGATCTTGCTAAGCCATTTGAGATTATATTTCCCCTTAATCTTGAATTCTTACAAAAGAATGTATAATTGACGTATAACTTTTCTTAAAAGATTAGTAACGGACTGTAAACTTATATAACTACGTTTCTTTACTTACAATTACGATCATCATCATCACCATCATCATTACAGCCCTTCACAAGTCCACTGCTGAACATAGGCCTCCCCCAAGTAATGCCACAAAGCACGGTCCTGAGCCACCTGCATCCATCGACTTCCTGGATGTCTTACCAGGTCGTCACTCCATCTAGTGAGGGGTCGCCCCACACTTCGCCTACGGGTACGATGCTGCCACTCGAGAACCTTTCTTCCCCATCGGTTATTGGTTCTACGAGCTATATGGCCGGCCCATTGCCACTTCAGCTTACTAATCCGTAGGGCTATGTCGGTCACTCTGGTTTTACTGCGGATATCCTCATTTCTGAGTCTATAGCATAGCTCGCTGAGGGACCTTGAGCGTCCTCATATGGCCAGCAGTGATGGACCACGTCTCAGATCCGTAAGTCATCACTGGAAACACGCACTGGTTTTACAATCTAGTTTTCTAAGATTGAGTTATACCTGACGAGAAGGTGTTTCGTAATTTCCCGAACGCTGCCCAGCCGAGTTGAATCTGTCGATGACCTCTCAGTCGGACTGTTTGTCCCAGGTAAACGTACTCGTCAACAACTTCGAGCATAGTGCTCCCAACAACTACCGGCATAGGTGTGACATGGACACAAATGATCTTTGTTTTGTCCACCTTCATCTTAAGACCTAAAGACCTATCCGTTGGGAGACACCATTGAGGTCATTGAGCATAGTGCTTAGGTCCTCCAGCGATTCTGCCATAAGGACTATATCGTCGGCAAATCGAAGGTGAGTGATGTACTCGCCATTGATGTTAATACCGTATCCTTTCCAGTCCAGTAGCTTAAAAACGTCTTCCAATGCAGCGGTGAAGAGTTTCGGGGATATAGCGTCACTCTTTCTTACACCTCTCTGCAGTTGGATAGGTTTTGAACTCTGGTTCTGTACTCGGATAGCCATCGTAGCCCTACTGGACAAACACTTCAGCACTTCGATATACCGACAGTCAACTTGGCACCGCTGAAGGGACTGAAGCACCTCCCAAATTTCGACGGAATCAAAGGCTTTCTCATAGTCCACATACGCCAGGCAAAGTGGCAGATTGTACTCTTCGGTCTTCTGTACAATCTGCCGCAGGGTATGTATGTGGTCTATGGTACTGAAGCCTTTTTGGAAACCGGCTTGTTCGGGAGGCTGGAAGTCGTCGAGTCTACGTGCGAGACGATTAGTAATGACTCGAAAAAAGCATGTAGACGCGGCTCAGAAAGGAAACCGGTCTGTAGTTCTTCAAGAGAGCGTTGTCGCCTTTCTTAAAGAACAAGATCACCGCACTTCTGCTCCACGCCTCCGGAGTAGTACCACCATGGAGGACGGAATTGAAGAGCTTCTCAAGGACTTCAAGTACCGGTGTTCCACCCGCTTTCAGAAGCTCCGCTGTAATTCCATCCTCGCCTGGGGCCCTGTCGTTTTTAAGGTGCTGGAGAGCCATTCTAATCTCGCTCAGACTGACGTCAGGGATATCATCGGATCATCAATTACGATCGTGAGGACATTGAATACCATAATTTTTAAATTTGGTCACATGGCATTAAACGTTCATGCTTCATTCAAACATCCATTCATTAAACATTCAAAAATTAATGTCTGTTATTAAAAGCTTAATCGTCATCATCATTACATTACATCCTATACATCTTTCCACGTCCACATAGCACGTACGGTAGTTTAAGTTACATCCTTTTACTAGTCATTCGACTCTTTCTGACTCAGGCAAAACTCTTTTCCGAACTCCAATCATTGACATATATTACTTGCGTATCCGATGTATATGTTCGTTATGCCTTATTATTAAATATGTTAATCGACCAACAAACAAACTGAACAGAAAGAATAGAATTAAAAGTTGTAATATTCGCTCTTCCCTAGATTGAGTCACTGCTTAGCTTACGAAGTTGCAACGGGCGGTGACACGTGTACTACATATAATGACCTGATCTTGTCCCGTATTAAAATAGCAGAGCTCGCGTTGAATGTAAAAAGTTTTGGGAAACATGCTGCGTATCTTCAGATAACGCTTTGTTAAACTTATATAATAGAGCTGTTCGAATTGTGATAGCCTTCACATTTCAATTGAGCGACTCTAAACCTTTTGTTTAATCACAATACATTGTTAGTTATTTCAGCGAATTCGATATTAAACGTACCACAAAGGAGCTATTTGAAGTATGACAAACTTTAAGGCTTTGTATAAGTATGAGTTGAGGAAATTAATACAAATTCTTTGTATTATATTCAATATGAGCGATATTGTAAATTCAATTCAGTAACAACCAGTCTTTTGTTAAGCACAAACAAACTTAGAAAAGAAAAGTTTAAATAAATTTTAACTTTGATAGAATAACAGGAAGATTGGCGTAGTTTATACGTGGTGGAGCCACGCTGCAACTATATCATGATTGTTGCATGAATGGGTCGGCTCGACCGGGGCAGGACCACGCTCTCACAGAATACCAGCGTAATCGTATGGTGAGTGTAGAGAACCGAAAACCCTTTTTACTGATAGCGAGGCATTCCATTTTAGGCTTCGGAGGTGACAACGCAACTGCATTTTGATTCTTAATCGAGAATAGGTGTAGATCTCTATGGACCACAGCATCCACTTACCATAAGGTTGACTGTGTGGTCGTTATTCACCCTTATTTATAAAAAAAGTTACTTTATATTGGAACTTTGAAATATAAGAATTATATACAGTGTAAACAGTATTGAACGCAGCAAACGTCTCGCAAATTGCGAGACGTTTGCTGCGTTTGTTGGATGAGCTGCGCTGAACCGGTCTTTGCCGTTACTCGACGCTTTGCCGTAACTTGATGTCATTCCCGCTTCTAGCCGCTGCCGCGAGATTCCATTCATTTCATTAGATACGTTACATTTTATAGCCCGTATTGTTGAGCAACAAAGAATGAGCGCTTTGCTTGCTTTTTTCTTTAAAAAAAAAAACATTAGGAAAACATTATCTCCACACTAGGATTTTCTCCTGTATCGTGGATGAATACATTAAATACACTTTAGCGTGGTTCTACTACGTTAAAGTTTATACCTTACAACTGAAATACAAAAATAAACTACTTTCATTCTATCCTCTAAATATTAAGCGAGCTCCGTGGCGTAGTAGCTTAGCAATGATTTGCAGTGGTGAAAGCCGCGGGTTCGAATTCCGCACAAAACAAAAAAATTTATAGCCTACAAACAGTACTGTTCCGGATTTGGATGTTTGTACTTGGAAATTTTAGTCAATAAATTATATTTACAAATAATTATATAGATACAGGAGAAAATCCTAGTGTGGAGGTAACGTCTTAAAAAACCATGTTTGCAATTCACACGTGGTATAAGTGAGTTCAGAAAACACTGTATGTACAGAATTAGATGGATATTCTCTCGCAGCCTAAATTCTATAGATGTACTTACTAGTTGGTGTCGCTTTTTTGCTTCATCGAGTTTCAAATCACAATGACCCTGAAGCAGTTTTTACTTCAAAAATAATAGTAATCGCAGAAAAAACTTCAATATTGAATAAATAACCGTAAAGAAATCTGTGATATATTATACATTCCACTCGTTCGGCTTACACGAGCCGTTTATATAACAACAAAGTACTTCATAGTCCGCTTAGCGTTCCCCATCAATCGCTGACGTAGACGCGAGGGGCCGGTTTATTTAAGCAATGATGCGGCAGTACAGCCGTGTAACTCGAAACTCCAAACTTGTACGAACACTGCTGAATTTTGTCCATTATCTTTTTTATTTTTTGCCTTCGTTTGTTTTTGCTGTCAGTCGTAATTTATTTCCCGCGCTAACTGAGAAAGTAATAATGTCCAATTTTTTTTTTTCATTATAATTATTACACTTGTACATTGTTTTGAAGAGAATTCCCACAAGACATGCAAAAATAATTGATACTGTCATCAATAATCAATGATACAAAGTACAAACTATATGTTTGTGATTGTACTAAGAAGGAACCGTATCCAATTTCCTGACGGCATTACGCGTCCGTAAACACTCAACCGACCCCTCTGATACTCAATGGGTTGAGGAAGAGCCTTGCGCACTTAGACCGAGAATATTATTCATAGTTGCGGTGCACTTGTGAGCTGGCTGTGCGAACGTTGACATTCCGCCTCGTAAACACTGTTTACTTAATGATACTGCTTGCTAGGTGAAGCTTTTAGAGCGAGCTCTACTAACAGTAAATATTTGAAGTACATTAGACATGTCGTATACACGTTCAAGTTACTACTCTATATAATTTATTCCCTTTTAAGACTGTATTTACTTACTTATCCATTAAACGTAACTTATATTTAGTAATTTAAAAAAAATAGTTTAGCCAACCTATAATTATATTATGGTTGTAGCACAAATGGGTCAGCTCAACCGAAAAAGAGGGCTTTTACTGAATACCAACATACAATTTAGGCTGAATTATGAAAAGTGGTATAAAATATTGCGTAATTTTATAAAAAATATCTAACAGTTTAGTAGAGCCACGGTGTAGCTTAATTCTGTTGTGTTTCGTATGATAAGCTTAGAAAACTGGATACCCTTTTTACTGGAAATCAGGCATTCCATCTTAGTACTCAGAGGTGAACGCATCTGCATGTTGATTCTTAACCGAGGGTGATGTAGATATCTATAGGCTAAAGTGTTTACTTATTATTGGATGAACTGTGTTTTTTTTATAGGAGAGAGAGAGCAAGCGAGCATACGGCTCACCTAATGGTAAGTGATTACCGCCGCCCATGAACAGCTGCAACATCAGGGGGATTGCAGATGCGTTGCCAGCCTTTTAAAAAGGAATAGGCTCTTTTCTTGAAGGTTCCTAAGTCGTATCGATCCCGAAAAATCTCTGGTGGTAGTTGATTCCACAAGAAAGGTGTGCGAGGAAGAAAACTTCTTTTAAATCGCTTAGTGGTGGACCTTCAGTCATCCAGATGGTACATCGCGAGTTTTGTCGCGATGTGTGATGGTGAAACTTTGCGGCTGGAATTAGTCCGAACAATTCCTCAGAGCACTCTCCGTAGTAGATGCGATAAAATACGCAAAGAGATGCAATATCTCTTCGCAGTGCCAGTGAGTCAAGCCGATCGGAAAGAGCTCGGTCGCCGACGATTAGAACTGCTTTGTGCAGGATGCGATCAAATGGAAGGAGCTGGCACTGGGGAGCCCGGCCCAGAGATGGGAACAGCATTCCATGTGCCGCCGCACCTGCGCCTTGTAAAGTTGCAGGCAGTGAGAAGGCATGAAATACTGTCCCGCTCTGCTGAGCACGCCATTTTTTTTAGGGGCCAATTTGGCCTTCTCTTCCAAGCGACCACGAAACTGCACGTCACTCGATATGTCGATACCGAGGATTCCGATACTGGCTGAGGCAACAAGGGGAGTACCTTGAAACTGAGGAGATACGACGAAGGGGTTCTTTTTAGCGGTAAACGCGCAAGTCACGATAAATAGTGAGTCAAAGTGAGTAAAATATTTTATTACAAGGCTGCTCAATCACAGAAAATTCCGAAATTTCTCAATCGAAAAATATTAATTATAACCAAACCAAACAAAATTAAACAGCCATTTACATTCCGCGGCTTCTCACATGATACATGAAGACATTAAAAATATATTGAGTTGAACAATTGATATTTTTAAAATTTATCGTGCTTACCCCTCTTTGGACTTGATAAATCTACACCATAAATCATTAAAACCACTTTTTAATGTAAAAATAGCAACCAATCGATTAAAAAAAATTCAACAATCAACATCAAAATATTTCAAAAATGTCATTTATATGTTCAATATCATTATACGATAGTATACGATTTCATGTGACAAAACGTTGGATTCTTGATTTTTAGGCGCTAGTAGAACATACCTATGTGCTTTACGCTTATGGCATGCAATTAAAGGCAATCTATAAACGTAGTGATTATATCTTGGATAGCTTAGACAGAGAAACCTATAGACAAATTGACGCCTTCTTTCGCTTTCGCACACGAAAATGATAGACTTATGCATACGTCTAGCATAGAAATGAGACAGAGCGGTGTGATTGTTTGTCTCTTCCTCCGTGCCGGCTTTTTTGTTTAGCAAACTACACTTTGCTAAACAACTTTGACAGTTCGTAACGATCTAAGTAGTTTACAAGTTGGTTTAAGTGAGAAAAAAGTGTTTTGTGAGCTTAAGATTGGTAAATCTTGTTCAGTTCAGTTATTAGAACAATTAAAATTTTTATCTAAATATGTTTAAAAGTCATAAAGATTATTGTATAACCTAAAACTACGTTATCGTCCTTTCTCACTCGAGGCCACGCTAACCATTAGTCTATAGGTTTCTCTGTCTACGTTCAATAGATACTTCTTGCTTTGTGCGACTGTTTCACAGACTAAATAATATGGTGTGCTATTTGATCACTGACATGTAGATGGAACTCTGTGGTTTGATATTTATGTAACAAAGTAAACCTTAAACAATTAATTTTTTATTTAATTTAATTTAGTGGATTTGTAACACATTTTATACAAATATTTTAGCTTCCTGTAATATAAACTCAAACGGGCCCGTTCACAGGACGTTTTACGGAAATAAAGAGCTATTTAAAGTAGTTATTTACCGTCAGTGTGAAGTATACGAACGACGTCTGCGCCTGTGCAGGAACAATAAACCACGTCGCAACTCGGTAACGTTCCTTGACTCTAACGAATTCCAGACTGTTTTGTATGCTTACGTCTCTCTGTCTGTTATGTGACAGACTTTTGTTGATTCTTACGAGTGAAAGCTTCCGTGTAGAGAGTATTTATTAACGGTACGGTTGCTTTCAACGGAGTTATACATTCTCGAAGTAGCTGTAAGATCATAACAACCAGTTGATCCCAAATCACGTGACCTATACGTCTGATACATTATATGCAAGTATGATGCGTTATTTGCAAGTAGTCAATAATATTGATGGACGCACGGAGTTGTTTCATTTTCACTTAAACTACGTTGTTTCGATTTCAATGAAATTTTGGTACGGTTACTACTTTTTGTATTTCATAAGGCTGACAAACGAGCTCGCAGTCCACCTGATGGTAAGTGGATGCTGTGGCCCATAGACGTCTACATCTATCCTCGATTACGAATCAAAATGCAGATGCGTTGTCACCCGTGAGGACTAGGATGGAATGCCTCGTTTTCGGTAAAAGGGGTCACCGGTTACTACTCACCATACGAAGCACAGCAACATTTACGCTTGTATTCTGTGAGAGCGTGGTCCTGCCCCGGTTGAGCCAACCCATTCGTGCTACGACTATACCAATACCATTAATATAGCTGCAGCATGGTTCGTAAGACTACTATTACTTAATGCATACGTTTTGTTTACATCAATGAGTCAATCAGCAAGAAAGTAGCTACCTGCGTATTTATTATGTCGTTCAAGCTTTACAAATACACAATGAAAAACCGGCAGGCCGCGGCGACATGGATTCAAAATGGCGTCTGCGCTTGTGTGCGTGCACGCAGCTTGTGCACCCGCCCCGCGACCAGGACCCCCCACAGACCTGTTTATTGATCATGAATCCGACGAAATACTATAAACAATATAGCATAGACCATTTTTATATCAGCACATGTGAAAAGAAAAATGAAACATAGAAGCATGGTGGGCTATTTATTTAAGATATTATGTTTTTGTTTGTAATAGAAATAGTTTTTTTTTAATTCAATAAAGTTTATAAATTTATAAATAATATGTGTTGAAAGTCTTAATTATATACTTAGTGAGAGAAGTAAACGAACGGTTTGCAATCATATCCACAATTAACAAATACAAACAAATTTAGAAATAGCTTAGTAGCGAGCACTTCATTTCCAGGAGCCCAGGGGTCATTAATCATTATCATCCATAAATCCTTTGATATAACAATAACCCTTTTTATACAAACGTTATATACTACGTGGTAGAGCCACGCTGCAGTTATAATAGTATAGTTGTAGCCACAGAAATCGTAATAATTTGTCTTATTATTACTATTTCTGTTGTTGTAGCACGAGTGGGTCGACTCGACCGGGGCAGGACCACGCTCTCACAGTATACCAGCGTAAAATAGCAGCTTAGTGCTGCTGTTTCGTATAGTGGGTGTGGAGAACTAGAGACACCTTTTACTGGAAACGTGGTATTCCATCTTAGTCCTCACGGGTGACAACGCATCTGCATTTTCAATGTAATTATGGATAGATGTCTATGGGCCACGGCAACCACCTACCATCAGGTGGACTGTGTGCTCGTTTGTCACCCAATGCTATAAAAATAAAAGGGTTTTGTTTTAAATTCTGAGTTAAATGAGTAACTTGTATTAATAGCTTGTGTTAGTACCTAACTCACAACGATGTGTCACACCACACGTGCATGATATAAGGACGAAACGACAACATAGTTAACATCTCAGTCGTTACGGATAAGGGACGGGTCGCATCGCTGTCGTCCATCGCCATCGCTCGTGGCGTGGCGCCTCGTACAGAGACATAGCATAGCTCAGTCTCCGCCGCCGACTGCGCGATGCGGTCGACGGCCGGTGACGTCATCTAGCGACCCGGTTCTCATCGACGCCGCCATCATTGCCTAAATTATAGACCCTAGTGTATCCTTATTACACCGTGCCGTGAGCGTAGTTGATTTAACTAGGCTAGCAAGACTGTTTTAACCTATACAAAAACAAGTCCAAAGGTTAAAATAGTAACTACAAAAACCCGACCACGTAAAAAAGGTGACTGAAAAGAAAAAAAATATATATCCTATGTATCTTAGGTACAACTAAAACGATTCTTACGACACCACATATTATGTTAAGATACACATTAAGCTACAGTTCGTGCCAAAGAAATGTACATACATATTCATACACTCAAAAAGCCTTACCCTGATTCTGGGGTAGGGGGATTAAAGTTTAATTAAATAAATTATACCTTTAACAAAAGTAACTACGTTATTGAAATCAAAAACAGCCTAATTTCAATAGAAAAGATGGGTGCTACCACCTGCTTGGTATCCTATAATTAATAAAATTAAATCCCAACCCAAGCATACAACTGCAGGACATCAATAGTTCATACTGCGTAGAGCGGAACAAAAAATAATAATTTCAATCTGAAGATAGCCGTGGTTAACTATGACATTGGGACGTCGAACACCTCAGTTCCCCCAAGTGACCACGGGTGCTGCAAAGTGCTCGAACTTCCACAAAGGTTAGGTATAGTTGAACCCGGTAGGTGGCGCTGTTCTAGAATCCAGATATCACCCGTGCGAAGCCGGGGCAGATCGCTAATATCTTTAAAATAATGAGCAAGTAAATTTTTCGCTGGAGGACTTAAGCACTATGCTCAATGAATAGGCGTAGTGTAGGGCGACCCCCCACTAGATGGAGTGACGACCTGGTAAGACATGCAGGAAGTCGATGGATGCAGGTGGCTCAGGACCGTGCTTTATGGCATCACTTGGGGGAGGCCTATGTTCAGCAGTGGACTTGAAAAGGGATGTAATGATGATGAATGATGAAGTAAATTTTATGTAACATATTATTATGAATTAAATTAGTTCTACGTCTTCGTACCGAATAGCGATTAAGATAAGATAAGATATTTTATTTACTAAAACATGTGTGAGATATAAAATGCATGCGTAGAGACTAGAGACATATTCTTGGTGTTAGTGTCATTAGTATCCAACATCTCTTACCGACTATTCGGACTATTCGGTGTGTAAAATTTAAAGTGTTAGGTTAGCAGTTTTCATTTAACATTGGCAAAGTGATAGACTTTATAATATACAAAGTCAGTGAAATTATTCATTACAACAATCATAATTAAAAATATATGTGTGTATAAGCCAGTTATATAATGTCAAAATTTATCATTGAGAATGTCCGTTACAGTTTACGTCTAGTAGGATTTTTCAATTAAAAGGGTTTTTTAATTTATTATTAAAAAAGATTGCTGTTCAGTGATTTATTTGTCTGAGGAATTTTATTACAGATATTAGGAGCCATGCATACTACACTATTTCTTAGCAGAGCCGTTTTTACTTGTTGCAAGTACAATTTACTTCCCCCACGACTGTTGCGTTTTACTTTGTCAGATAACCGTAGAAATAGGTTGGGATTGGCCCTGAAAAAGAGAAAAAATATTATTAATCTATACATATAAGTAAAATTTAAACGTCTTTAGTATTGAACAATTATTAAAGTAACTGGCTTCTATTAAGCTCAGGGATTGTTTGCATGCTGTAAATGATATGAATAACCATTTGAAAAAATCTCTATCTGTCCGGGCTAATCTTCAGAACGGCTAAATCGATTGTCATTAACTTTACGAACAGATAGTGAGCAATCATCAAAATCAAATCTCATCCCAGGAGGGATTTAGGCTATATTCTATCCGAAAAACTGGAAGATTCTTTAAAAATTAAGGACCTATACTACCTCAAATGGCTTAGCAAGAATTTTGAAATAATTATATAGTACTGTTGAGGATTAATGTTAAGTACTATGTTAGACGAAAACACGATTCCGTAAAATTTTCGCAATGGAAAAAAATCCTAAGTTACCTCCAAACTGAACAATAAACCGCTGGTATTCATAAAATACTTTAAATTAGATCATGAAACTTTGCATACTAACTGAACTAATTATAAAGCAGGGCCTATGTTTTTTAATTTTTATTTAAATAACCATTATTTTCACTGTAAAAAAAATTACCTAAACTATCGGCGTCCTGTAGTTTGTTCCTTGCCGCCCGATCAGTCTCGCTTCGGGTTTCGATCGGGAAAGCTGTGTCGCTTACGATCAGAATACACATTACGCAACAGGACGACTTAAAGTTAAAATGGGAAATAACCGTAATAAAAATAAGAAGTTACTAGGTTCAAGTAAAGAAACAGGCATAAATATGATAAACCTAATGAAATAAGTACCTAACGACCTATCTACTTACAGTATTAGTGATTAAAACATGTCGGTACATGGCATATGACGCGCGGGAAAGTGGGGGCGAAATTATAATTTGAGCTAAGGTAGTATTGGCCCTTAAAATATTTTTTTTAAATAAAACAATTTGACTTTGGTTATCTTAAATCAAAATAACGCGCTTCATTAATAGATCCTACTCACGCGAAGTCGGGGGAATCGTTAATGTAAAATATTTTTTGTTTTGCCAAGAAAACTCTTATACTTATATATCACCGAAACGATCGTAATTTGAAGCCTTTTCATTAACCCGACAAGTAACGGATCGCTGGGCATACATCTCAGATCCTCATATACTCCATTAAGTGCGTGATCTCAGATAGGTTAATGATCCGTGGCCGGCGAGGATATTCACTGTTTGACCAACAAAATCCCACACATGTTCAATAATCCCTTCTTAAATACATGTACATGCATAGAAATAAATGAATTCTTGTAAGTATTATCTGCATAACATAATAAAGGTCGACACGGTTTTATTTGAAATTAAAATTTCTTTAAGCACCATTGGGCCTTTTGGGATTTGAAAAAAGCACTGAACTTGCGTGACCGTTAGATATATAAAATTGATGAAAGTAATGTTGAAATTCCAATTGAATAAATTTTGAGAATTGATCATTCTTTTTCATGTGAAATTCGAATCGAATTCATCAACATTCATTTTAAACATTTAAATTCATTAATTTCCTATAATGTAGGGAGGTATGTACAATAAAGTATAATCTTATGGCCGTAGAAGGAAGAGGGGAGATCTCTCGCCACGCCGGCAAGGTGTTTTTATTCAATACAGATTATAAATAATACTTATTGAAAGTCGCTTTATTTTTAATTTACCACTAGTAGGAAAAAAACTTCTGTCCTGGGAAGAACCAGCAAGAAACCCAAATGGACTATTTTTTTCTTAAATAACAGCTTATAATCATGTACGTTAAAATTAACATCACAAAACAAATTAGAAATAGCTTGGCAGCGATCACCCTTCCCAGGGGTTATTATCATCCATAAATTCCGTAATATTATAATAACACTTTTTATACAAACTTAGTTTAATAGTAAAATTTTGTATATTTTCTGGGATTTTGTTGTAAAAGCGTATACATCGCCCCAAGAACGAATTACTGACTCGGTCGGGAGTCGAGTAATCTTAATATATTATATCTAATGCCCATTTACGTTCTACCACTACATATTATAGTGTGAAAATATTTTATAGGGGCATGCAAAATAGCGCATTAAATAAAAATTTATTACAAGTATATTAATACATACGTTGTAAAAATAACTTGCAAACGTCCCGATACCATCCACACCATCTGGATGCTTGGCGTTCCACCACTGTACGTTTCAAAAGGAGTTTTCTTCCGCGTACAACCTCTCTGTGGAATAGTTTACCACCGGCGATTTTTCTGGACCGATACGACCTGGGGACCTTCAACAAAAGAGCTTACTCCTTTCTAAAGGGCCGGCAACGCACCTGCAATTCCCCTGGTGTTGCGGTTGATCATGGGCGACGGTGGTCACTTAACATCAGGTGAGCCGCATGCTCGTTTGCCCCCTCTTCTATAAAAAAAAACTTCTGGTAAAACCTACTTTCAACAACCCAAAAATAATTTTTACAAGTTTGTGAAGCTAAGGAGTTTTCACTTCTGACGTACAGTCCTACGACTAACAGTTTTTATTTAATTCTGTACTTAGTTCTCAGTGATGATATGTAATCAAATAAATTTAATTTTTTATTCATTCCTTCGTTACATTCCGTCAAATTTCTTTTGCTTAACACAGACTATATTGACTGCCATGTTGGTCTGATGGTCCTAAAAGCGGTTGCTAATCTAGAGGTCCTGGGTTCGAGTCTCTGGTCGGGCTAAAGCCAGTTATTGGATTTTTATGAAGAAATTCTTACCTCCGTACCCCGGAAGGCACGTAAAGCCGATGGTACTGCTCCTGATCTCTCTCCGGTCGTGTGGGATAACCGTCCCATCGGACTAAGAGTAAGGAATGAGAGCGTGTACCTGTACTTGCGCATACACTCGGGCACTATAATCCTGTCCTGCGCAGATGATAAGTGTCCATTGAGAATGGCCGCCACGAACGGAACTCTATCTGGAGGCCATTATATTGAAGGTGACAAGACTCGTTTTCTGCCTAGGAGTCCGTCTGTTTAGATTCTACCCTCTGAACTATTTCTGCTGCCAAATGGCGGTGATTGAACTGCTGGGTTCCGGTCTGAAGAGTATAGAGAGCCAATAATTATAGGCTATGAGGCATCCCATCTCAGTCTATACCGCAATTACACATGCGTACTCGTGATTTGCCTCGCCATTAGACGAACTGTTCAGCGAGATATTCGTGTGACTTTATGCTACACGAGTGACCGTTCACACATTCGCGTCTATTCATTTCTACTTCAGCTTGGCGAAATTGACGTGGTATGACGATAAGTAGCCATCCAACAATTTATCTTCAATTTAAAATCGGTCACTGGTACTCTCATTGTTGTACGTACTAGTCCAAACATTGTATACATTCATCTACATAATAGTGCTATTCTTATGATGAGAATGCTTTGGATTCCAAATGATTGGCTAACCTTGGTAAGGCATCATAAACATAACTTTCTAGTCCAGTCTATTTTGTTTATGTTGCTTGATAGGCCGTTTGCTACGAAATTAACTAGAAAGCGAACGTGTAAACACTAGTTCGCCTCGCTGCTATTTTGCCTTTGACTCGTGTTCAAAAAACCGCTTCCGACGCGAGAGTCACGAGCGGCGACGCGAAATACGAGGTGAATTATGAACCACCGTTTACATGGTCGTGCTCGTGCCTTGACTCACCGCTCGCCTCGTCACTCGCGCGAATGTGTAAATGCAGCTTTATAGGTGACAATACTTTTAGCCTTCTTTATTTATAGTTTGCTGCTGGATACGAACTTATAGTCTACCTGTCAGGTTCACTGTAAGTTCATATGGCACTTTAGTTTAAAAATAATTGGTCGTATTTCAAAGATTGCCTTATTGAAAGATATTGGCCATAGTGACCGAGTTTGAGAAGCGGTTTTGTTAATTATTATTGCGTTTTTATCGGGAAGGTGCTACTGCCCATCTCGTGTTTCACCTCCCCTCTGCCGCACCTTACGACGCCCACGATATGATGATGTGGGTAGTGAATTATTTTACTACTACCGCATTTAATTTATTCATTCATGAAACATGCTTAAAATATCTGATTTACATTTTTGCTTTTTACTTTCAGGTAATAAATATTCAGCAGCTTACTATTTATGTCGGCACTCACTAGGAATCAGGTAATCTATCTTTGTTTTGACACTGTTTTACCTTTACTGACCGACGGTTACGTTTCTCAATAAAAATAGTCGTCATTGACAATAGTAAGTTTATACATTTACTCCATGAACTACTTTCATGGACCATTATTTATTACGTTCCCAGTTACACTGCTTCCTTCCCGCTATGCCCGTCGCTCGTCGTCGGGTCACCAGTGAGCCGAGAGATTTATGTCTATATATTCATAATAAATAGGTGTAGTGTTTGTATCGTAGAGAGAATTCATGTATAACTTTATTGGCTGTAAATATAAACTATATGTATATACAGGAGTAAATAACGGAGCCTATAAAGTTTAATTTTAACTAGTGTTATAGCGCCAGTACAAGAGATTACAGGTATAAAAGAGACTCGTATCCAGCTATAGACTTTGATGGGCTGATGATTGAATGAATGGAAACGGTATTAGTGGAGTAGGAAAGTCACATACTTTACCAGTGGTCATACTTGAGTTTTGATTAATTAAAATTGATTTTTGCTTCTATTGTTTACATTTATATATGCATATCATAGTTCTCTCGTATTACGAGGATAATTAATTATTTATAGAATATTAATAATATCCTTTTTCTAATCTTCTTTCATCAAGTGCAACGGCACTTTTGTTATTGAACAGGATTCTTCGAACGGCAGAATTGGCGTCTATTTTAGTAACTTACAGGAGCTTACGGTGAGTCTAAAATTACAGTCGCGCTGACTGCCGCTCCGGGGATTAGTTTTATTGTATTTTGTCACTCGAAAACATCGAGACTTGCTGGATTTAATGAATTATTCATTGGAACTAGCTCTTTTCAAGAGTCCATAAATATTTATCGTAACGCATTTCCAACATCCAGAGATTTCACGGATACTGTGAATATCAAACAGCTGTAATTCCAAAACTTTTGCAATGTATTTTCAGAATTTTTTACACTTCAATAACGCTTTTAGCATTTCTTCATTATTAGGTATTTCATAATACTGTCAAGAATTCTTGGATTCTACTAAATTATTAGCTCAAAGCTCACTGGTAGCTTTTGTGGGAGTAGTTTAGTTAGTAACGTATTATTGGGGCACCGTGTATTTTTTACCGATTTCAAAAAGGAGGGGTGTTAAATTCGACGGTATGTTCTTTTTTGATGTCCGATTTTGATGATTCTTATTTTATCTAAAAGCTGGTGCTGGTGATATAAATATAATCAAGATCTGACCAGTAGTTTTTGAGTATTCTTTAATAATGCGTATTTAATTGACATCAAATACATTATATAGTGATGTTCTCGTTGTAATTATATTGAAGTCGGTTATACATTTTTTTTAATGTGAGCACTTGTTATGCAACAAATTCTCGGAAACTGCATAACATGTTACTTGGACATAACCGTGTAATCACAGTGTAAGAATATCAACTACCTCCTACCGCTCCGTGAATGTCGTAAGAGGCAACGGTGGAATACAAACTTGTATATGGGCAGAGTTTTCCTTATAACATCTGAATAAAATAAAAACTGCAGTTGTTAACCCGCGTGCCAGACATGGCAACTGTGGTAAATAAATATCCACATTGGGCGACAATCTATGAGGAGACCTATGCCCAGCAGTGGACGTGGTTTGGACTTTGATATGCTTAAATAATGAATGACTGCATATACAACCCACAAAATCATTCTCATTTCTACTTCAAAATTAAACTAGTTTTTATTGCTTTTGTAATTTCAATCTCATTTGACTTAATTGAAAATAAAATATTGTTTATGGGAAGTATTGTGGTGTCCAATTGTAAAACGGTCTTTGTCTTGTCAGTACACACAAAATGTTCAGTGAGGTACAATATAAGTAGATAATGCCCGTATAACTAAGTCTGTTAGAGATGTGTAGTATTTTTTATTCATTTACACTGTGTGTAGGTGAAAAGTAACTTTGATTATAAACCAATTTTAATGTTTTTTCTTTAATCATATAGGTTGTAAATCAGGGGTGATGCCATATAAAACTTAAGAAGGTATTCCATCCTGAAGGTTTGAAAAATAGGACATAAAATGTTTAATGTCATTCTAATTTTTTGCCGACTTCAAAAAGGGGGAGGTATTCAATTCGACTGTATGTTTTTTTTAATGTGTGTTACCTCAACTATTCTCTGAGTAAACTGATTGTGACGATTCTTTTTACCTGAGAGCTGGTGTTTCTGGTGTGATTCTATATAAATCTAACCAATATCTTACCAGCAGTTTTTGAGTTATGGAGTGGCTAATTGACCACTTCCCGACGCTTTACTTTTTGCCTGCTTGTAACATATTATCTGCCTTTGCATACAAAACAAATTTTAAAGTTAAGTATAAAAATAGTGATATACTATTATTGCAGTTTTTGAAAATACGAGTAAATAAGGCTTCTACTTTTATTTGAAATTATCCCAAGTTGAATGTGACAAGCCTAGGCAACAACATTTTCGCCTACCGATCGACCCTTACGATTATGCTTGTACGCAGTAAAATCGGTTAAATTAATGCATTACCACGCATTTTAAATTTTAAAGATAAAGATAAAAAGCACACAATATTTGATTTTATTTAATTAGTTTTTCTTCACCATTCGCCTATATTACTTATTCTGAGCCTCCTCTTCAAATTTAGCCATTTATTGCAAAATAAACCCGTATATTATAACTATCGCATAAACATCTGAAATATTTATGATTAAGATCTAGATGCGAATCAATTAAGTAACAAAAACAATGTACAACAAAAACAAGGTAGGACAAACAAATAATTGTTCCGTGCGGTATTCGAACCCGTGGCAGTCAGCGCTGCAACTGATTACTAAACAACTGCGTCATTGCGCCGTCATAAGAATATAAGGATACAGTGATGCAGTAAACATTTGGTATTGCAATTAAAACACGAAATTCATTAATTCACGCATTTATGTAATGAAGAAATGTAAAGAAGAAATTGCTACGGGCATCACCCGTAATAATTTTTAAAATTTAAAATTCTGTTACCACGTTTAAATTTCAAGCAAATAAAGCGTGTAAAAAATTATAAAATAAAACGAATTCAGTCCAACGTCCTCTGTTCTTTTATCAACACCACATAAATCCTTACATTATTGTCACGTTTTGACGCCGAGCAGGCACGACGCACGACGCACGACGCACGACACACAATAACAACTGTCCGAGGTCAAACTTAAACGATAATTTGAAATTATCGCATGCGTTGGATTTAATAAGAGACCGATGTATCAGTTATCAAGCAATATAGGACAGGACCTAAACAGCGGGACTGTTGGAAAATAAAGACATTAGTTAAGATACCATTCGACACTTTCCACTATTGTCGGACCTGTTGCTGCTACTTGTACACAATTTTATACCAGCCTTCCGCCTTAAAGTAAAATATTTCTTATGTATTTTTGCTAACGTCGAGTATTCTAATTTACTCGTATGTTATGTGATCGTATCGTAAGAAGGAATGCCCCGTTAAACAGTACAAAATGTCCCCGGCGAACAGTGATGTTTTTGTATATCAATGCGGGCTAAAAAATTTTATATAACGTTTTATGGTTTATTTATACTAATAAATAAAATTGAAGCTTCTATCTGTGATATCAAAATAAATGTTTGATATTGAGCTGAGGGAGTTATTTGGATGCCATTAAGAAATTTATATTAAGGGGATATAGTAAGTCAGCTCAAATTCTAATTTCGTCCCCACTTGCCCGCGTATCGTATGCTATGTACCGACATGTTTGTAATCACTAATACTGTAAGTAGAAAGGTCGTTAGACACTTATTTCATTAGGTTTATCGTATTTATGCCTGTTTCTTAACGCCAACCTATCATCATCATCATCATTATTACAGCCCTACACAAGTCCACTGCTGAACATAGGCCTCCCCCAAGTAATGCCACAAAGCACGGTCCTGAGCCACCTGCATCCATCGACTTCCTGCATATCTTACCAGGTCGTCACTCCATCTAGTGGGGGGTCGCCCTACACTACGCCTACCGGTACGAGGCTGCCACTCGAGAACCTTTCTTCCCCACCGGTTATCGGTTCTTCGAGCTATATGGCCGGCCCATTGCCACTTCAGCTTACTAATCCGTTGCGCTATGTCGGTCACTCTGGTTTTACTGCGGATATCCTCATTTCTGAGTCTATCACGCAGAGAAACTCCGAGCATAGCCCTCTCCATAGCTCGCTGAGCGACCTTGAGCGTCCTCATACGGCCAGCAGTGAAGGACCACGTCTCAGATCCGTAAGTCATCACTGGCAACACGCACTGGTTGTACAATCTAGTTTTTAGAGATTGAGGTATACCTGACGAGAAGATATGTCGTAATTTCCCGAACGCTGCCCAGCCGAGTTGAATCCATCGATTGACCTCTCGGTCGAAGTTGGACTTACCTAGCTGGACTATTTGTCCCAGGTAAACGTACTCGTCAACAACTTCGAGCATAGTGCTCCCAACAACTACCGGCATAGGTGTGACATGGACATTAAACATGATCTTTGTTTTGTCCATGTTCATCTTAAGACCTATCCGTTGGGAGGCACTATTGAGGTCATTGAGCATAGTGCTTAACGCCAACCTAGTCGCTTCTTATTTTTATCACGGTTATTTCCCATTTTAATTTTACGTCGTCCTGTTGCGTAATGTATATTCTGATTGTAAGCGACACAACCTCTCCCTTCAAAGGCCGAAGCGATGTGATTGTGACGGAGCGGCAGGAATCACGCTTCAACTGGCCGATAGTTTAGGTAATTTCTTTTTATAGTGAAAATAATGGTATTTTAAAAAAGTAAATAACGTAAGCACTGCTTTATAGTTAGTTCAGTTAGAATGCAAACTTTCATGATCTTATTTAAAGTATTTTATGAATAACAGCGATTTATTGTTTATTTTGGAGGTAACTTTGGATTTTTTTTCTATCGAGAAAATTTTACGAAATCGTGTTTTCGTCTAACATAATCCTTAACATTAATCCTCAACTTTACCATATATTTATTTCAAAATTAATGCTGCAATATTTTCGGCATAGCGAAGGATCTTGCTAAGCCATTTGAGATTATATTTCCCCTTAAGATATCTAAATAACCATTAAAATTTTGTGTGTCTGTCTATTATGATATAGCCCGTATAGATATGTCTATCTATACGGGCTATCCTACGGAATCGCTGAACCGATTTTATTAAATCTTTACGAACAGGTAGAACGTAATTAATTATAATAATAATATTGGAGTTAATATAAATTCATACAACGATTCGAATTTTGTTCAACACATTTATTGGCTTTTCCACTTACACTTTATTATCAAACAATCCAACAATATAATTATTATCGATCACTTTCAGTGTAACGTCTTATTTAGGCGTCCGCCGCCGCTAGATGGCGAAGCACCAATGAATCCCCGGTATCGTTTCACAGCTCGTGTGTTTACATTTATCGTAATTTATATTATTTAGAATAAAGTAACCCTAATAATAAGTAACAGGAGCTTTTTTTGGAGAAAACGAAAAATTGATAAAATAAATGGTTTTTGATTAACTTTAAGCTAAATTACGTCACATTAATAGATCTACCCAGGCAACGCCGGAGCGGGCTCTAATCTTACAGGATAAAATAGCTTCAGAGTGTTTTAACGACCCATTCGTGCTATAACCATAATATACCTGCAGCAGAGAGGAATGGAACAAGAAGGTTTACTGCGCCGACCCCAGATAATGGGAAATGGTTTAGAGAATGATGATGACCTGCAGCGTGGCTCAACCACGTGTAACATGTACTTAACCCTGCTCGTCCGTCGGTAGCTGCATTTCACGACTTTTTTTTACAAAATTCTACTCTGTATATTAATTTTTGATATATTTTATTTTTATATTAGTAAGAGTATCGAGAACTTACGATTCTCCGCGCAGATAAGGGAAACGCCACGGTGGTCATGGATACGTCAGATTATAATTCTAAAATACAAGAACTTTTGTCGGATGTAAGTACTTATAAAAAGGTTAAAAACGACCCAACAAATAGCACACTAAAAACAACTAGTGACCTCATAAAGAAACACTCCGAAAAATTAAATCTGGACGTAAAATGGATAATACCTACGTGCGCCAAATCACCAAAGTTGTATGGGTTACCAAAAATACACAAGCCCAATGCTCCATTACGCCCCATAGTGAGCCAAATCGATTCACCAACTTACAGATTGGCTCAACACTTAGCGAAAATACTCTCACCGCTCAGGGGACATACAAGAGCACACATAAAGGATTCCTACCATTTTGTCAGCGAGATTAAAGACCTACGTCTGGCAGACAATGAAACTATGGTCAGTTTTGATGTGCAGTCATTGTTTACATGCTTACCTGTTGAAGACTGCATCTCAATTGTAACTAAAAGGCTGGAAGAAAACAACATGCCCGCAGAATATGCAGTATTACTCAGACACTGCCTTACATCTGGCTACCTATTGTGGAAGGAGGAGTTCTACAAGCAAGTAGATGGTGTGGCGATGGGCTCACCTGTATCTCCCATTGTCGCCGACATATTCATGGAAGACTTTGAGGAGAAAGCCCTGCTTACTTCTCCCATAAATCCAAGATTCTACAAGCGGTACGTAGACAACACTTTCACAATTCTACCTTTAGATAAAGTAACTGCATTTTTAGACCATCTTAACTCTATAAATTCTAAAATTCAGTTTACAATGGAGTTAGAGGCAAACAATTCCTTAGCTTTTCTAGATGTGTTAGTAATTCGGAATCCTGATAACACCTTGAGCCATACTGTGTATAGAAAAAAGACCCATACAGATAGATATTTAAACGGTGATTCTCACCACCATCCTTCACAGTTAGCTACCGTGGGTAAATCTTTGTTTCAGAGAGCACGAGGGATCTGTGACAGTAAACACCTGGCTGCCGAGCTCCAACATGTCAAGCAAGTTTTGCATGACAACAAGCTTCGGGTCCCACGCCTACGTCACAGAGAACGAGTGAAGCCGGTCACAGTCGAGCGTGTACCTGCTGTACTGCCATATGTTAGAGGAGTCACTGACAAGATTGGCTACATCTTAAAGCGCGCTTCCATCAAAACATACTTCAAGCCGCCGAAGAAGATTGGTCAGTTTTTACCATCAGTCAAGTGTAACGTCCCTCTGCAAGATGCAGGAGTGTACAAGCTTGATTGTGAATGTGGTCTCTCCTACATAGGACAAACTAAAAGATCAATTAAAACCCGCGTCAAAGAACATATAGCTGATGTGAAGAATCGACGCTCCGGGAAGTCTGCAGTCTGTGAACATGTACAAGATCGCCCCCGTCACTACATCAGATTTGATAGACCACAAATCCTCGCTAAAGAACACCGATTCCTTCCAAGGATGATTCGCGAAGCTATTGAAATCAAAAAACATCCTAATTTCAATAGAGAAGATGGCTGGGTGCTACCATCTGCTTGGGATCCTATAATAAATAAAATTAAATCCCAACCCAAGCATACAACTGCAAGACTCCGTGATACCATAAGCTCATACTGTGTAGATCGGAACAAAAGTTAAAATTTTAATCTATGGTAACCGCGGTTAACTATGACAGCTGGACGTTGAACATCTCAGTCCTTCCCGTGACCATGGGTGCTGTAAAGCTCTCGAAACGTCGGGTAAAAAAGTTAAATATACGCGATAAATTCCGTTAAAACTAGTATTATTTCAAAGTCGACGGTATAGTTTACATGAAACATTGTAATCTACATAAGCATCTATTAACAAAGTACAAAATGCCTTAAGTGTAAGTATAAGTTACTCTGACATCGTCGTTTAAACTTGTATACAATAAATCAGTCAAATATTTGTCAGGCTCTTTATTCGCTGCACGACGCTCGAATCGTAATAAGGGACAAGTTGCCGTGTAACACAGCCGAACAAGGTTTGGACGAAGTTGGAAGTAAGTTTAAGTGTAATACTGCCGGCTAATGAAACTCCAAAGTTGCAGATCTAAGCGTTTAGTTGTAACAAATCTGAAAGTCCTGTGTAGAGAGGTATTTAACAAGAAACTTTCAAGTTTAAGTGGCCTAATAAACGCTAAAATGTTTATTATAATATTGAGGTAGGTAGTGGATATTTTTACACCGCCCCTAGACGGTAGTTGTACATGGTATATTTAAAATTTAGAGTTAATATCTCAGTAAATATCAGCAGTTAAAATACAAAAAAGAAGGTGCTGCATACATGAATTACTTAAGTTCTAAAGCTAAAAATTAAGGTTGACATTTTTAAATGTTTATTTTTTTTTAATTTTAGTTTTTTAATTGCTGACTTTTCGAGCACTGCAGCACCCAGTCAGTCAGTCCCCACCGTGGCAGTGGGTGTTATAAGGTACCTACTCAAAAAGTCGTGAATTAAAAAAACTCAAAAGTAACATATTAAATTAGTAGATTTAACATCTTCGTCATGATCATCATCAGCCTGCTGGCCACTTAGCCCGATCTTCGTCTTTCGCAGATCGTCTCTCCATCCGTCCTCCATCGAAGTAGTAGTTGATATGAGTTAATACACATACATGCGAGAGTTGATGTTCTCGCATCGCCAATACACAGTAAGAAAGGTTAGCTACATAACTTATAAGTTACAAATATAAAGAAAGAAAGAAAGATTATAATTGATCTCATCTCGATGAGATGAGACCATTTTTAATTTTTTTTACCCCATTCACACTGCGCCAAATTCAATAGCGGCTGTAATTATTGCCCACTCATTTCTTTTTCGCGAATTCAAATAGTTAATGAGTCGTTCTATTCCGATACAAAAAAGTGTTAACTGTATAGCTCCAAGGTTTTTGAATTAAACTGTTCAAAGCGCAACGAATGACTCGCACTAGCAATCTTATTTTTTGTGAACTAATTAATGTTGAGATTAAATATATGTTGAACAAAACTAACTTAAAGAATTTTATCGTGTTTAATTACACTTAACTTCTTTTTAATGCCGGATTTTTTTAATGTTCTGCCAGTCATAAAAATGGCTAAGGTTCAGTAAATACGCACGTGCGTGGGTGCGTGCATGCGCGATCGAGAATTAGCAATCCGCCACGGCTTCGCACCGGCGATATCTGCATCTCGAAAACAGCGCCACCTACCGGGTACAAACGTGAATATAAACCATATAGGGACCGATTCAAATACACAAAAAATTCATCAAAATCGGTTAAAAGATTTCAAAGTATATAACGGACATTGCTTTTTGAGTTATAAAAAAGTGAACACATTCACCGGATGACCATATTAGCCTTACGTACTATAGGATCTCAAGCAGATGGCAGCCATCCATCTTCTCTATTGAGATTAAGATTATTTTTAAATTCAATAGCCTCGCGTGTCATCCTTGGAAGGAATCGGTGTTCTTTTGCGAGGATTTGTCTTTCTGGTACCTACGTTGTTAAAATAAGTTATTTAAACGCTATAAAATCTGTATAAATAGGAATATTCAAAACAGCATTAAGCTTCTATTTTACGCTGATATTCTGTGAAAGCGTAGTGCTACCTCGATCGCGCCGACCCATTCGTGCTACATCCAGAATTTAGCTGCAGCGTGACTCTACCACGAATGTCTTTGTCCTATGATCCGTTCCATTACAGGCTATCAAAAGTCCTCTACTGACCATGTCCTACGTTTTAAATTATCTTATTAGAGGGAATATTTCCATGTTTCGATGGAACTAATGGTGTTAAAATTAAACTAAACTTTATAAAAAAAAGTTCAATTACAAAATGTGGAATAGAACCTAAGAGCGAACCGCATTTTTCTTCATAAAAAAATATTTGCATGCCGCAAAATTTAACGACAACCACACCAATTATTTTATTAAAAGCTTAGATATTTTTGCCTCAAGTTCTTGGTTTAGTGTGTGCGTTTGCGAAGAAGGGTGCCTTGGGATATAAAGTTTGAAGTACCTTGTACCTTAGTTTGCCTCTTGCCGAGCCGGCCTGACCCTACGCTATTAATAAGCATACCTACGTTGTGTGGACGTTCGCGGTCAATGCCCGCCACTTTCGAGATTCACTTGATACTAACAGACTTTGATACCAATTTTGAACTTACTATCATTATTTATACCCATACTATAAAACCTGTGTGATACCATTACTTACATACATATATAGTATATGATTGACAATGCCATATGTAAATAGTCATGATTTACTATTATATTATATACTAGAAAACCGCCCCGCCTTCGCCTACATTGTGATTGTGGTGAAACCACAGAAGTCGTAATAATATTTTCTGAAAAGTGGGTGAAACTTATACTCTTGGGAAAAAGGGGAATTAAGGATAAATATATTTTTATCTTATCAGTGTGAACATAAATAACATTACATACATAGTAAATATATATTTTTATAGAATGGGGATGACACACGAGCGCACATTCCACCTGATGGCAAGTGGATGATGTAGCACATAAGTTTATCCTCGATTAAGGATCAAAATGCAGATGCAGCATTGTCACCTCTGAGGATGAAGATGGAATGCCTTGTTTCCAATTAAAACGGTTTTCTACACTCAAAATACGAAACACAGCATCATTAAGTGGCAATTCTACGCTGGTGTTCTGTAAGAACGTGGTCCTTCCCCTGTCAATCAGGATAGGAGGCGGCTGACGCGGCGGATGTATACGAAAGCGTTCCCGTGGCCCTGCCTATTTGATTCAAAAATAGAATTATATGGGATTATACTCGGTGCGAGTTCGACACAACACGTCCTTGACTCGACAGGTATTCGTAGGCATTTTCTCTTGAAAAAATAATCTATTGAGTTACCGCTGTCGTCATTACAACCCTTCACAAGTCCTCTGCTGAACATAGGCCTCCCCCAAGAAATGCCACAAAGCAGGGTCCTGAGCCACCTGCATCTATCGACTTTCTGTATGACTTACCAGGTCGTCACGCCATTTAGTGGGGGCCTGCCCTATACTTTACTTACTGACTCGAGGTTGCCACTCGAGGACCTATCTTCCCCATCGGTTGTCGGTTCTTGAAAACTTGGCCGTACCATTAAGCTACGGTAATATTGTGTATTTCGCAATTAATTAATACGCGACTCTGTCGTTGTCATATATCTTAATCCAACTTTAACATTGTTATGCGATAGCAATCGCGATTATGCTCGTAATTGTACACTAACCTGTTGAAACAGTCCGATAAGTAAACAAGCGGGCGAAAGTTGGCAAACTTATCAACTGACATCGAGGACTGTTGTCATAGTTACCTCGTCCATTCATCGCTGACAAGTACTAGTTCAACAACTGTTGGAGTGATGTAATTAATTAGTAATTTATACTCGCGATAGCTTTTTAAAAGGCATGATCTTCTTTATTCAAGTTTGTAGTGAAAATGTCAATAACTATAGTTATAAAAATGATTGTCTTTTTTATGGAATAGTGAAAAACGAGTAGAGTCACGCTGCAGCTACGAGTATAATGGTTTTAACACGTATGGATCAACTCGAACAGGGAATGTAAGGCTCTAACGGATTATCACCGTAAAATAGCAGTTTATTGCTGCTGTGTTTCGTATAGAGAACTGGAGATACTTTTTAGGTGTGACAACGCAACTACATTTTTCTTAGTCTATTGGTGTAGATGTCTATTAGCCACAGCATCTACGCACCATCAAGTCGACTGTGTTTTATTCTATTTAAAAAAATGCTTTCGTAACTACTAAGCTGTTAAAAATTCTTTAAAACGCTGAATTTCCCGAACAGTCTATGTATAGAGGTCTAACATATGACATGATTACTCTGTAATTCATCAGAAGCCACAGATTTTTCCGGAATTTCATTTAACCGACATCCACGTAAGATATTTCATTAACCCTCAATTAAACGGGCAGACTTGATTCTCCTTGGCATTTTCTCCCAGATAACTGGAACAAAATAAATAGGTCAATGAACTCTATTTAACATTAGCGAACTGACCTGGCTTCGCCTGGGTAGGATCAATTAATGTGGCGTTATTTAGCTTTAAGATAAGCAAATTTAAAAAAAATACGTGATAGAGCCACGCTGCAGCTATATTATGGTTGTAGCACCAATGGGTCGGTTCCACCGGAGAAGGACCACGCTCATATAATACCAGCCTAAAATACCAGCTTAATGCTGCTGTGTTTCGTATGGTGACTGTAGAGATCCGGAAACCCTTTTTTACTTGAAACGAGGCATTCCATTTTAGGAAATGCTATCTGTTTAATTCAATATTAATAATAACACTTTTTGACATTATTTTCGCATTTGTAATGATAAGGTGACATGGAAATAAGATATATTTTTATTTATTTATACATATTTATATATTTATTTTCTATTAAGGGTGGTAGATATGATAGGGATGTAGAACGACGAGTGAACGCAGGAAATAGAGTAAATAGGGCCCTATACTCTATTGTGAAGAGTCAAAATGTGTCAGAAAAGGCACGTATGGGAATTCACCATGCTGTGTTAGCCCTACTTTAACGTATGGTAGTGAAAATTGGGTGTGGCAGAAGAAGCACGAGAGCGGAATAAACGCAGCAGAAATGCGGTCGTTAAGTAGTATGTTAGGGCTGATCTTAATGACAGGGTGAGAAATTGTGTGATAAGGGAAGAGTGTGGCTTGCAAGATGATGTTGTGACCAGGATTAAGAAAGGAATGCTTCGGTGGTTTGGTCATGTAGAAAGAATTAATGAGGAAAGAGTGACAAAGTAAATTTATGTTGCACAAGTGAACGGCAGAGTCGAAAAGGGACATCTTAGGCGAAAGTTTATCGACCAAATTGGCGATGTATTGAGAACGGGCCAAATTAGGAGTACCCTTAACCGACGAGCATGTATGCGTAGATATATGGATGTGTAGGTGGTGAGGGAGGTGTGTCAGGATCATGCCAAATGGAAGTCTGTGGTCTCTGCCTGCCCCTTTGGGTGACAAGCGTGAGTGTTTATGTTGTATGTAGTTGTTTATACAATAAATGTTGATTAAATGTGTTTCAATGTTTATTTAGGCATATGATCATATTAAAAGAAAATATAATGGCATAAGTTCTTAAAGCCATAAAATTCCACAATCTGGTAATCGGGAAGGCCAGGGGAGTATACATTTATAACTATTTTAAACTATTAATGCTTCAAATTAAACAATTATCGTGACTCTATTTTGTAAGTCAAATGAAAGACGATATTCTTAGTAACAATAATATAATAAGCTTAACATAAAATTTGTCTGTATACCGTTGGAGTTCAAATACCGTATAATTCATCCAGATAACAACTTATACTACTCTTTCCTGACGTTACGACAATCGTTGCAGTGAGTGATTACTGCTAAGTGTTAGACTTAACTTACGCTGCTGCGGAACGGAATGGAAGTGATTTTTTGTAACAAAATTACATACATACATAAACACTCACGCCTGTCACCCAGAGGGGTAGGCAGAGACTTACAGACTTCCATTTAGCACGATCCTGACATACCTTTCTCGCCTCTTCCACATCCATATACCTACGCATACATGCTCGTCGGTTAAGGGTACTCTTAATTTGGCCCATTTTTAGTATATCGCCAATTTGGTCGACAAACTTCCGCCTAGGACGTCCCTTTCCGACTCTTCCATTCACTTCTGCAACATATGTTTGCTTTGTCAGTCTTTCCGCATTCATTCTTTCCACATGACCAAACCACCGAAGCATTTCTTTCTTAATCCTGGTAACCGCATCATCTTGCAAACCACACTCTTTTTTTATCACACAGTTTCTCACCCTGTCACTCAGATTCAGCCCTAACATACTCCTTAGCGATCGCATTTCTCCTGCATTTATTCTACTCTCGTTGATCTTCTGCCACACCCAACTAACAAAACAAAACAACAAAAAACAAAACAACAAATGTCTTATGTTAATTAATTGTGTACGCAAACTAGATATATCTTCATATATGAACCAAGAAAGAAGTCGCGCCTCTTCCGGGGAATTCTCGAGGATTCCCGCAGCTACTGTCGACGAAGTCTGTGGAAATGGCTCATATTTAGTTTGCGCGTTACACAATTAAAATAGGACTCATTTTACTATGTATAATTTCGTTACGAAATTCGTTTCGCGGCGCGGCGGTGTAAATTGAGGCTAAAAGACGCAACCAAAGAAAATATACACTACGCGAAACGCAACTGTGTCCCACGCCGCACTCTCTACTCAGTAGTCTATGCGCCGCACCTTGTGCAGGTGTGACGTGTGCTTGCAGCCGCGCGTTTGTTTTATTTTTGCACGGGAGTTGCTATTGAAGCTGTATTTATCGTTACCGTTACTATCACCGAATTACACTCCACTATTGAACATACTGCCAGGTTTGGCAAGCGGGTTAGCGACCGCAATTTTTTTTCAGTCGTAATTATAATTAGGAAAACGCTACTGCTCATTTCCTGGTTAGTTTCGTTTTATCGCCTCTCAGGACCCCCGCGGCCGGCGAGCAACTGAACACCTAACGCTTTGTTCTGGCTTCAACGATAAGAGAAACATTGAATAAAACTAAAATTACGGAAACATTGGGACGTCAAACATCTCAGTCCCTCCCCGTGACCATGGTTGCTGTAAAACACCCGAAACGTCAGGGGGAATTAAAAAAATAAGTAAAATCAGTTAAATAAACGCGATAGAATCCGTAAATTTAGTTTTATTCAATGTGTAGTGTTCGCGTAAATTTAAGAAATCATGATAAGAGAAACAGTAAAGCTGCAGCCTAGGAGACATTTCATCCTAGTCGAAAGACTAAGATGTGTATGTGGAACTCGTATTGCATTTAAATAAAACTAGTTTTTACGGAATTTATTGCGTATATTAAGCTTTTTATATTCCCAACTTTATTTTATTTTTAATTTTAATCTGTGGGTAACCGCGGTTAACTATGACATAGTGACGTCGAACACCTCATTCGCCCCCGTAACCATGGGTGCTGCAAAGTGCTCGAGACTTATAAAATAATATAATATATACGAGAAATATTAAAAAGTAAATACAGTTACGCAATGAAATCCGTAAAAACAGATTTTATTTAAACGTGTAGTGTTCGCGTAAATACAAAATATCATTTTGTATTGCATTTATTTGCATCAGCTTGTATGATCTGATACATTTTCAATATTATAAAAGTACATCAAACTATAGGCAATACAACAATACAAAGTATTATCAAATTAAATTGATATTTTACCGCATAGTTGCGGGGTATCAATATCCACTACCCAATATCATTTCGTGAATGTCGTAAAAGCCGACAGATGGAAACAAACCACGAATGGAAAAAAGGAGATTATGAAGATGAAGAGATGGAAACCTGCAGTTACTAACCCGCTTGCCAAGCTTGATAACAATGCAAATATGAGGAATATTATAAGACAATATATGGGGAGGGCTATGTTAAGCAGTGAAATTTATAGGCTTAACAGTAACTATAACAAAATATTACCACCATTATATCAAATCAAGCCACTTTTATTAGTTTTAAAGATCCGTAACTGACTTTCTGTTGCTTGTTATTTTTCAGTTACCCAGCTTCTTACAGATCGAATTTAGTTTAATATCCTTACAATATAATTACTTATCCTTATAATGTATGTTGAAATTACTTTATGCTACCAACCTTTCTGCACTAACAAGAAACCCAACGGGGTTTTTTATTGAATAATAATTTACAATTTAGTACAATTGATAAAAATATTATACCTTAGATGCAAAATTGTAGCGATCATCTCATTCATATATACATACATTTTAGATACTGATGAAAATTTCCATGTGCATTACCTAAATAACAGTGACTTAAATACAGTTCAATGAGACCGCAATACATCAGTAACGAAATTAATTATTTCAAACATTTCCAGCTCTATTGAACCGCATGAATTTACTGCACCGAATTGTATTGACTGGAAATTAACATTGTTTTAGTCAAAAATTAACCACATCCCACTCCACATGGCCGGAATTTCGAAATCATTTGATGGTTTTGTTAAAACCAGCTACGAATAGTGACCGGAAACTCGCTGAATAATATAATGTTTGTTATTGTATTATTGTTGAGTTACAGGATTATTTATTTATTTATACACTATTGCGACTGCTTCGTTGATCTAGTGGTTGTAATAGTGCGACTGCTGATCATGAAGTTCTGGGTTCAAATGTCAGGTCGAGCCAAAAAAATCTGTTATTGAGTTTTTCCGTCAAAAAATTCTCAGTAGCTGCCCAGTCAGGAAGTTGGCGGTGTCTCATCCCTGTGTCTCGGAAAGCACGTAAAGCCGTTGGTCCTGCGCCTAATTTCTTTCTCTTGGATGATTTTTCTTTGGTCTTGTCAGTTTACCGTCCCTTCTTATTAGGAGAGTGAGGGAATAGAGAGTGCACCTGTGCTTGCGCATGCACTTGGGTATTATAATCCTGTCCTGCGCCGATGGCTAGCCTTCGTTGTGTTTGGCCACCGTGGCCGAAATTCGGTCGGGAGGACATTATTACTATACACTATTATACTAAAGGTACAAACGGCAGACTTAATGCCATATAAAATTCTTTACCAGCCAAGCGGAAAGTTAGTGGGAGAAGTGTGTACTGCAATAGGCTAGCGTGAAAACCCTAATATTAATAAAATTCACACATACGCTATATTATAATATATTTAAATATAAACTCAGAAAAGGACTGTCAGCTCGTCCAAGACGACATAAACAGACTTGCTCTATACTTAAAAAAATAATCGCACATTAGCGTATAAAAGGTATCTTAAAACGTAAAATAAAACATATACAGTAGTAATCTTACCACATTAACAGTCCTCCCATAACCAAAACAAACCTGTAATATAATAATAACACGCAAGCACATACATATGTAGATGATACTTATTTAAATATATATAAGAATAACTAGATTGTCTATTTTATATAGGTCCTTTAGTATAAACCGTTGTTTATATTATAGTCTAACTAAACTGTGGCGTGTAAATATAATCTATTTATACTATTCTCTTGTAATCAATAACAAAACATTGTCCGATTAGTTATTTAGATTGGTTAGCCCAATTAGAAATTGAATTGGCATTTTACGTGATAGAGCCATGCTGTAACTATATTATTGTTGTAGCACGAATAGCTCGCTTCGACCGGAGTAGGACCATGCTCACACAGAACCGGAGACCCTTTTGACTGAAAACGAGGTGACAACTCATCTGCATTTTGATTCTTAATCGAGGGTATATGTAGATGTCTATACAATCACTTAGTATCAGGTTGACTGTGTGCTCGTTTGTAACCCTTAATCCATAAAAAAAATCTCAAACTCCTCCATGCGCACAAAAAAGGGGTATACAGTTTTCCCATTATCTATTAATTTATGGATTTTTTAAAAAAAATTGACCGGACGCCCGGCAGATGTAAAACATCATAATTGATGTTAGAATTAATAATAATTAATGTAAACCAATAAAGAAATATAGAGTAAAATAATTTTAAAAACAAATACCTAGAGTTTCATTAGTAAAATCATAATATTTTTCTTAGGGGTCAAACTAAGAAATATATTTTAATAAACATACCAGCTGGCCGGCTACACGTTGCTCTGCCCTTGCCGACGATCCTTTGTCCTATAAAAATTCCTTAAATTCGCAATAAAATATTGAGGGTCACTTATCGGGATAAAAACTATAATTTCTGTCAAGTTGGAGCAAACAATACTCATTTACAGAATTACATTAAAACCGATTGAACTGTTGTTGGTATAATATTAATATAGATAGAAAGCGATAGAATAGATTAAAAAACTCAGAGCATATCTCTCTATGGGTTTCTAAAATGCCAACTATCTATTAATTAATGATACTAAAATGATATGCTTCAAATTAATCAACAAAAATAAGACCATATGTGTATAGAAATAAGGTTGCGAACTAGAATATATGTTACAGCAGCCACTAGTGTGACTGTCAAGACATGTAGGACAAGGGTGAAAAGGGCAAAGAACAAAAACGTTTGTTGTGTACATTTACATTTAATATATTATTATATTTGTATTTTTTTCAATATCCTTTTCAATTTCTTATTATACTTAAATGTAATATCTCTGCTTGGATTAACGGTTGATTAAAGAACCTTTGGCGTTATGTCTGCCATGCTATACGTACTACTATGTGCATGTAAGTGTAAATATAAAAATTATAAAGGATATTGCATACATACAGACTGTTTTCTTATTCAGCCGTGGTACCTCAGAGAATACCAGCATAAAATTGCAGCTTAACTCTACTGTGTTTCGCTTTCGTATGATAAGTGTGGAGAACCGGAGACCCTTTTTACTGGACACGGGGTATTCCGTCTCAGTCCTCACGGGTGACAACGCATCTGCATTGTGATTAGTGATCGAGGATAGGTGTAGACGTCTATGGGCTACAGCAACCACTTACCATCATGTAGACTGTGTGCTCGTTTGTCACCCTATCCTATTAAAAAGTCTCTTTCTACTTTAGGTCTTTGAACAGAGCGCTGTGAGGGAGTGATAAAGAAAAACACTGTATTTTTTTTATAGAATATAGGTGAAAAATGAAGTACACAGACCACCTGATTGTTAGTTGACGCTGTAGTCCATAGACACCTTCATTTATCGTCGATTAATAATCAATAAGCAGACTAAGATAGAATGCCTAGCTGCTGCTGCAACATCTCTCTACTATGTATTTGTACTTTATTAACATTAGTTTTTCTTAAATTAAATTATTTTAAAATAAATCTAACTTATTTAGCATCAGTGATAATCATGAGTGTAAAAACGTAACCGTGCAGTGGCGGTGTGAGAATATCTCACGTGGTATATTCACGCTGCAGCTTTTGTAGCACGAATGAGTCGGCTCGACCGGGGAAGGACCTCGCTCTCACTGAATACCAGCTTAATGCTGCTGTGTTTCGTATGGTGGCTGTAGAGGAATGGAGATCCTGCTTCCTGGAAACGAGGCATTCCATCTTAGTCGTCACGGGTGACAGCGCATCTGCATTTTGATTTGTTATCGAGGATGTAGATGTCTATGTGCTACTGCAACTACTTACCATCAAGTAGACTGTGTGCTCGCTTGTCAACTTATCTTATAAAAACATATTCACTGCTTTATATCAATAGGTGAGTGTCATAAGAGGCGACAGGAGAAAAACTGGAGTGTAATGGAGATGGACAGCAAAACCTTCGTGATAACAACACAAAATTTTAAAAACTGTGGTTGCCAACCCGCTTGGCTAGCTTGGCAACTATTAGACAATCTATGAACAATATCATATTCAACACTGGACTTTTCTAGGATGTAGTGGTTGGGTGGGTAAAACTCTAACTGAATTTTTTTCAGCATCAGCGATTACCTATTAAGTATGTAAATACAATAATATACCAAATAATTAAGACGCTTCTCCTAGCGAACTATAGGTAACGCCACGAGTCATGGAAGTGCGCAGAACCGAAAAATAGGTGTCGGCACGGTGAGGTGCGAGGTACGAGGAAGCGAAACCGTAGCAACGGGCGACGCGCTACTCCCAAGTAGCACAGAATAAATAATAGTACTACGTACAGAAGTTGCACTCCTTTGATGTCGACTGATTACCGACGTTTAATAGCCTACATAATTATTATTAATCAGATAAATCGCACACGCAAGCTAAATAAAACTTTATATCTGCGCGCTAGTGTCCATATTACTTTGCATCTTTTTTGTCACGGCGGACTTTCCGTGGTTATTAAGGGATGTCAATAGAAAGTAAAAAAATACATTGCGAAATGTTAATTATGTTACTTAGGTGAAGTACTAACTAATATTCTGACTATGATTGACTAACCATACTTTCGCCCATATGTGAGTTCTGCGATGCCTAACGCATGCAAATTGCAAAGTCATTCGTCGGGAATCGTAACGCTTGGGAGAAATAAGTAGATAGTGTAAACAACAAATAAACCTGAAATACGATTTCTAACAGAAATGTGATCTATTCTATTTAGTTAAAAATCTTGTTAGTATACAAAGTTTTAATTTCAGTATTTTGTGTTATTATAACTCAAAATATTTTAATTACAAAAGACATGTACAGGTATGTAAGTAAGTACTTGGATAGTGAAGTAAATTTTAAGTAATTTTTGTAATGAAGTACTCAGGTATTTCTTCTGTAGACCAAATTATTACTTAATTCTTTTTGCTGTGAATACCTATCTAACAAAAAAATTAAATAAATTCACATTTCATAACTTCCTTCTAAAATTCTTCTGTAACTTAAAGAATGATATGAAACCTTTTGTTGGTCATTTCATTTAGTATCCATCTAAGCAACAGTTATAGTAGGAACGACGTTTTGCTATTATAATTTATCAAATAGGTAATATACATATTATATAATTTTTGAAATACATTAAAACTTTTAAAACTATTTTTACCTACAATTAAATATACTAAACACTGAACAAAAACTATTTCAACATGTATTTACATAAAACTATTTACGTAAACAGCGTTAAAAAACATTCAATTTCCTCCAACGTGCTAGCCCTGACTGCGTTATTTCGCCTGGACGCGTCGCGATTTTAGGTAATTATTTCACGCAGGTAGCAGAGTGATAGAGGCCTGCAAGTAGTTTCTTCCTACGTCCCGTCGCCCGCGCACCTTCTTGTGTCGTCTTGTGTACTATCGATGTCGAAAGTGTTAGCGACTACCTGTTATAAAATTTTAAATTTTTGCGATTACTTATGTACTTTTCAAAATATTGTTTTATAATATTTTCAAATAGTGTGCAAATATTTATTACGTTATAAATTATTTTGGGACTATTTAAAATAGCGTAGTTCGTAGTATATTGTATAAAGTTGTAAATATTTTGTTATTTTCTACAAGATGATTTTTTTGCAAATTATTGCATGTAAAATATCCTTATAATCGAAGGCTATCGCATAGTATAGTTTAAACAGCAATTACAAATACAAAAATACAAATACAAAACATTTTATTTCTTTAACTAAGTGTACATAAAATGCAGAATATTAGTTAGAAGCAGTTAAAACCTAACGATGATATATAAATATATCGTTCCGTTTTCGTGGAGACTAATGTGTAGTTATAATGTTGACCTTTGACGTTTTACATATTAAAATGCCATAATAAAATTTTAATTTTTCTGCTTGATTGTACATGCGCAGTGGACTCTATTTAATTTCATCTTATGTGGCACGGCCTCGGGCGTTCGGTCCCTTACATTCCACGCACTCTCGCTAGAATATATCGCGTAAGAAATACGCCCAAATTTTAAAATATTTTCTTTATAAAATCGAATTTTAGTCCTTTGAAATATTAAATATATCAAAATGTACATTAATAAATTGCCTATCCATTAGTGTCAATCGCTAAATATAATAGAGATGCATGTTATCAATAATTATTTCGCATTTCTGTGGTTTAGTTGTAGGAAGATTCATCAAGTATTTAATCCTTTTAAAAAATATGGAATTAACTAATATAGAATCAAGATTATGTAGGAATTTAATAGATTTTTATTAGTTGATAAATATTTTTAATAACAAGTAGATAGCTTCTGAAAACCTCACAAATAACTACTAGCGCCGCTTTTTGCTCAAACACGCACCTTAATTAGGACACTATTTACAATGCTTGGGCAATATGAATAATGATAAATCGAATGGGGCTGCGTAATTAAACCGTTTTAAACTTATCTATCGCATTGTCTGAATATAATCTAAGCCTAATCATACCTAATCTAGAGGTATATTTTTATTACTCCGCCCAATAAGTAACGGACTTTATTGATAAAACCCAGTCAATTTAACTGTTTCAATAGTTTTTATCATATTGCCTACTCACATTGGACATTTTACAAACTGTCTGACATGACATTATGAATAATGCCATATTATTAACTTGGTCCATAAATACGTAATTTCAGATTGATATCCAAGCATTAAGTGAATAAACCCCGGGCTGCTGTAAACCGCTGAAATATTATAGTTGTTTGAAACAACTACAATTTTCCCGTGATTTAATGTTTAATGCAAATTAACGACTCCATTAGGGAGTCGGACACGTTTAATCTCCGCTGTATTTGTTTCCCGATAACCGAACTTTGTAAGCCTCAACCATCGGTCAACACGAAACGGATTTTATGTCTAGTATGTGTTTTTTCATTTATAGAATAAGGGTGACAACCGAGCACACAGTCCACCTGATGGTATGTGGATGCTGTGGCCCATAGACATTCAACGTTACTGTTACAGCCTATTAAAGTCCACTGCTGAACATAGGCCTCCCCCATAGATTGCCTTAAAGGAGGATATTTGCCAAGTTTCCACGTTTAGCGGCTTTAAGTCAGAGTTGTTATCAGGAATGTGCTACTACCCACCTCCTGGTTCAGTGTCCCTCTGCCGCCTCTTACGACTCCCACGTGACGATATAGAGTAGTGGACATTTTAATAAATAGTCTGTCTATATTGAATTTCATAATTAGATTTAAAAAAAAACTTACGTCAAGTCTAGAATTGAACTGCAACAGGGCGGTAAGAAAAGTTATAGTAAGCATGTTATAATATTATGCTTTGCTAATTCTGAATCAACAATCACACACATAAAATTTCATGAAACTCGGTCCAGCGGATTAAGAGGAGTTCAGTCACATACACACGGGCAAAACAATTATATTAATAAAGATAAGAATGAAATAGAAGGTAAACGAAATTGAGGTCCACGTGATGGCAAGTGGCTGCTGCAGCCTATCCACAGCTGCCGCGGACTTCACACAAAGAACTCTACACAGATGCGTCGTAACCGCTGAGAACTACGATGGAAAGTCTCACAGCCCGCACTAACCGTCCCTTTAAACCCTGCGGAACAATAGATAGCACATGCCCTGCCATTTCAGCGGCAGGAATAGGTAAGCACATGGTACCTGCCTAGACCAATTCCCCGGCAGAAATTAAGTTTTACTAGCTCGCGTATGTATGTCTTGTGGATACCATTGTTGTTCTTGGTATTACTGTTGACGCGAAGCTTCAATGAGGCCCCCATATATCTAAATTAGCAGGCAGACTTAGTTCTGCAGCATATGCTGTAAAAAACATTAGAAGTCTAACCAATGTTGAGACAGCTATTTATTTTAGTTACTTTCATAGTGTAATGTCTTATGGAAGCTTACTGTGGTGTAATGCGAACGACATTGAAGTCATATTTGTTTTGCAAAAGAGAGCCGTACGGGTGATTTATAACTTAAATTGTAAAGAGTCCCTTAGGCAAAAATTTAAGGAAATGAATATATTAACTTTGGCATCGCAATATGTTTATGAAAATGTAATGTATATACATAAAAACATAAAATTTTTAATAAGAATAAAGATGTTCATACTTTAAACACTAGGAACAAACATCAGCTTGTAATACCAGTTACTAGACTCCACAGAATTAGTAATTCATTTATGGGGCAATCACGCTTTTACAATAAAATCCAAGAAAATGTACAGAATTTGTCATGAAACAAGTTTAAATATTTTACTAAAGAAAAATTGTACAAAAAGGGTTATTATAATATAAATGAATACATAAATAAAAATAACACCTGGAAATGAGGTGATCGCCCCCATGCTGGTTCTAAAAATTGTACAAAATAAATTTATTATAAATTGAAATATGATTAAAAAAAGCCCGCTGGGTTTCTTACTAGTTCTTCCCAGGACGGAGGGTTTTTTGCGAACCAGTGGTAAAAAACCGGCCAAGAGCGTGTCGGGCCACGCTCAGTGTAGGGTTCCGTAGTTTCCCGTCCGTCACAATAAGTCCCACTTATGAGTTTAAAGGTAAGTATCCATTATGTTCGCGCTCCAGCAGCGCTCCGCGCTCCTGCAACTGCTCCCGGTAGTGGGTACTGTTGTTTCCATCCAAGTTCAAAATGATTTTCCTAGAAAGTCGTTATAAAGTTCTACTTTTCAGATTTTTTTCATATTTTCTAAACTTATTATTCAAAAGTTAGGGGGGGGGGCGATTATTTCCGAAATTATTGACATTATCAAAAAATGATTTCAGTAAACCCCTATTCATTTTTAAATACCTTTCCAACAATATATCACACGTTAGGGTTGAAATTAAAAAAAATCACTTCCCACTTTACATATAGGGGGGCTACCCTAATAAAACATTTTTTCCAATTTTTATTTTACCACTTTGTCGGCGTGATTGATACACACATTGGTACCAAATTTCAGCTTTCTAGTGCTAACGATCACAGAGATTAAGCGAGGACGGACAGACGGACAGACAGACATGTCGAAACTATAAGGGTTCCTAGTTGACCACGGAACCCTGATAAAAAAGTGACTATCAATAAGTTTATACAATAATCTATATTGAATAAAAATCATTTATTTCCTTTCATTTCATAATGATGATCTTTCTACTTCTTTATTAATGAGCATTTATAACATGTCGTTTGAATTTTCTTTTCTTTAAGCTTCAATACAGTCAAAACACGAACGAGAGTGTAATGAACATAATACTAGAGCTTAGCGGTGTAACTATCTACTAGACTGGGTAATATTTTGACAGAGCTTAATTGAAACTGAGCTCGTTCCAGTTTCGTGTGTATGAAAGTTTGATGCTAGTTGTTTTCTAAGTAAACAAAGCCTTTATCAAACAAAGCGCCCAGGTATGTAATATACGTGGTATAGTAACGCTGCAGCTACATTATGTTTATATCACGAATGGGTCGACTCGACTGGAATCATACCACGCCCTCACGGAATACACATAATACCAGCGTAAAATAGCAGGTTAATGCAGCTGTTTTGTATGGTGATTTTAAAGAACCGGAAATCCTTTTTATTTAAAATGAGGCATTCCGCCTTAGTCCTCAGGGGTGCCCGCAATCTGAATTTTGATTCTCAATCAAGGATGTAATGATGTGAAGATGTAGATGTCTATGGGCTCTGCTCAGTTCTGCTTACCATCACGTAGGCTGTGTAATTTTTTTATATATAATATTTTTATATGTCCAGGGGAATTGCAGATGAGGTGCCGACTTTTAGGAAAGGAGTAAGATCGTTTCTTGTATGTTACCATTGGTAGTTTAGGATCGTGCGAATTCTTGGCATAACCCATCGGACCCATAGATTTAGCGTTTTTCTCCAAGAATATCGAAGAATTATATTTATGAAGGCGTAACCTACTTGAAACAATAGAAATTATTTCAGACTTTTTATGTTAGCTTATCTAGTTTTATTAGACTTTCTTCAATTTTATTACCTTAGGATTTTGTATTGAGTTATATAATACACAAGTAAGAGCACTTTTTGCGACATTTACATTTCTATATTTCTTGTAATTTCAATGGAATTGTTTTTCTCCGGCGATAGCAAAATGAGTAATTAATAATATTTTTTGTCTAATATAATAATAATTAATAATACTCCTTCTTTTTTATAAGTGCCAGGAATCCGACAATTGACCTCTCATTCGAAGTTTCACGTACCTAGTCGGAACATTTTGTCCCAGGTATCTGATACAAACCGTTCCGACTCACCAACATACTCGTCAAGAACTACAATACTTTTAACTTAATGCTCCCTAAACTACTGGCATATTAAGTTTGACATCTATGTTACGCATGATTTATCATCTAATTTAGCATCTAATCATGAACATGGACAAAACGTCCATGTTCATGTTTAGACCTATCCCTTGACAGACACTATTGAGGTCATTGAGCATAGTGCTTAGGTCCTCCAGCGGTTCTTCCATAAGAACTATATTGTAGTCGTCTGCCGTATGCACCAAATCGAAGGTGAGTGATGTGCTCGTTATTGATGTTAATACCGTATCTTTTCCAGTCCAGTAGCTTGAAAATGTTTCCAATACAGCGATATAACGTCATTCTGTCTTACACCTCTCTACAGTAGGACAGGTTTCGTATTCTGGTTCTGTACCCGGATAGCCGTCGTAGCCCCTCTGTACAATCACTTCAGTACTTCGATATAGAGACAGTCAACTTGGCACCAATGAAGGGACTATAACACCGCCCAAATTTTAACGGAATCAAAGGTTTTCTCTTAGTCCACTTACGCAAAGCAAAGTGGCAGATTATACTCTTTGGTCTTCTGTAGCCGAAATTTGCCGAAGTGTATCTGTGTGGTCTATGATGCCTTTTAAGAAACCGGTTTGTTCGGGAGACAGGAAGTTGTCGAGTCTGTGTGCGTGACGATTCGCAATGAGTCTCGATAACAGCTCGTAGACGCGGCTCAGAAGGGACATTAGTGTGGTTTTGTCGCTTTTCTTGAAGAACAAGACCAACGCGTTTCCGCTCCACGCCTCCGTAGTAGCTTCCCACTATGGAGGACGAAATTAAAGAGCTTTTTAAGGACTTCATGTACCACTGTAATTACGTCTTCACGTGGGGCTTTGCTATTTTAAGGTGCAGGAGAGCCATTTTAAACTCGCTCAGACTAACAGCCATAAGATTAAAAGTGTGAGAGGTCAATCAACGGATTCAACTCGGCTGGGCAGCGTTCAGGAGATTACGACACATATTCTTGTCAGGTATACCTCAAAACTTACAACCAGTGCGTGTGTCCAGTATAGATCTGAGGCATGGTCCTTCATTGCTGACAGTATAAGGAAGATCAGCGTCACTCACCGATCTATGGAGAGGGCTATACTCGGGGTTTCCCTGCGTGATAAACTAGGATATCCGCAGTAGAACCAGAGTGATCAAGCCCAACGAATTAGTAAGCAGAAGCGGCCATGGGCTGGCCATATAGCTCGAAGAACCGATTACCGATGGGGAAGATACGTTCACGAGTGGCAGCCTCGTATTTAATGGATGTTATTCCTACCCCAAATTAATTAAAGTTAATTTGAATGTCAGAAAGTATAAACATTTGTATGTTGTGAGAATGTCATGTGTGCAGGGTAAGTCTACTTGTTAAATAAATAAAACATAAACTTATTAATCACAACTTGCTAATTTTACGTGTTTCTGTGATTAATACTACTTGAACACTACTGCACTACCGCATTGTTTTAATAACACATTTATTAGCGACGGAAAATTATATCCCTTTGATATTTTAGACGTTTGATATTTTAAACGTGTAAAATGGGTACAACTTCAATTCGTCTAAATTCGTATACCATGCAAAGTTGATTAACGATAAGCGCTAATTTATATAAGAGGGTCAAGCCAGCATGCGGCCCACCTGATGGTGCACGTGGGGAGCCATGCCGTAGCTTTATTATGCTTATAGCTCGACCGGGGAGGGACTAAGCTCTCGTAAAATAACACATTCATGCTGCTGCGTTTCGTATGGTGACTGTAGAGAACTGAAGACCCCTTATACTGGATACTAGGCATTCTATCTTAGTCCTCAGGGGTGACAATGCATCTTCATATTCCTAATCGATGATAAACGTCCCATCCATTTACTATCAGGCGGACTGGTTTGGCAACCTTATTCCATAAAAAGTGACTACCACCGCCCATGAACAACTGCAACACCAAGGAATTTGCAGGTAGTTTACCGACCTTTTAAAAAGAGTAGGAATACAAAGTTATTTTTATATTAGGTATATATTGCAATACAAAATACAACAGGCATAAAAATTCCTCGGCGTAAGTATTTATTTACTCATTATGTACAGCAGAGCACAGTTTCGTGCAATACGACACAATAAGTAGACCGGAAACCGTCGCTATTATCTATTACAAAAGAGCCAAGTATTCGAGGAAATTATAAAGCAAGGCATCTCATCTTGCCCTTGCCTGTAGGCTAAAAGCGCCTACCTGTGCTGCTGTACTGTACCGTGGTTTTATGCACCATACATCAAATAAAATTGGATAAACAGATGGAGATTGTGTCAGCTATCTGCTACAAATTGTAAAGCAAGGCATCTCATCTTGTCCTTGCCTGTAGGCTAAAAGCGCCTACCTGTGCTGCTGTACTGTACCGTGGTTTTATGCACCATACATCAAATAAAATTGGATAAACAGATGGAGATTGTGTCGGCTATCTGCTACAAATACAATTGAATATTACTCTGAATATTCACTATAAAATATACGAAAAATGTTAATCTTATCGCAGCTAACCTTTTTTTTTACATTTTTTTGTAAAAGTAACATCAACAAAAACGTAACAGGCATCTCATCACGTCCTTGCCTGCAGGCTTAAGGCGCAAGCCGTACTATGCCGTGATTTTATGCATCATACAACAAAAACCTTTGAACAACAAGATGGCGAATGTGTAAGCTTTCTGTTACAAACACAATTGTATATTTCTCTAAATATTCATTATAAAATATACGAAACAATTAATCTTATCGCAGCTAATCGTTTATCTCCCTTTTTATTAAAAGTAACAAACGAAATCACAGCCTACCTGATGGTAAGTGGTTACTGGAACTCAACTCATTCGCCTCGAAAAACATACAAATAAAAAAATGCCACTTGCATTAGCGGGTAACATAATATAGGCTCTTACTTTCCTTACTTATTTTTAGAACCAAAAGATAAAAAAAAACTTAATGTCGTAAAATAGTTATTGTAAATATAATTAATATTAAACCTTTATACACCTTTAACAAAGATTGGACACAATGCCGTCCTTCTTGTAACCGTCAAAACAGGTTATTCCAAAATCGGTCTAATGCAATGGCCTGACACAAACCACATATTTGCGACCTAAACATTTTATTTTAACAAACTAGTCTGGAATGTTGGCTTCATTAGTAAACTTTTTTGTCTGCCTGACTGCCCCAACATGCTGCCCGAAGCATGCTATATTTTTTAACATTAATTTCTAGAACAATAAAAAATTCTTCAATATACACGAATAGTCGACGTTGAATAAAACAAATTTTACGTATTTTGTCGAGTTTAATTTGACTTATTATTAATTCCGAACGTTTCGGGTGCACCCGTGGTCACGGGGGGACTGAGGAGTTTGACTTCCCGATGTCATAGGCAGCCCAACTACATTCAGCTTTTGAAAATTAATTTTTGGTTCCATCTACGCAGAAAAAAATGTCGGTAATAAATAAGCTAAATGACACGCGTGAAAAATTATTCTTATTCAATCTTTGAAACAATAGTTAAACAACATGCTACACACCATTTAAAACTGAACTTACAAAAATCAGTTTTAGCGCTCCGTATCCAAAGAGTGAAACGGAGCGCTATTATTCTCTCAGTTGTCTCTGACCATCTATTTGTCCGTACGTCATGTATAATGTTGTAAACGGAATGAGTTACCAGATCTGCAGTTTGGGTATTTAGTGCAGAATGCTGACCCCAAGTCGAATATTGAATTTTAAATTCAATAAATTATATTTGAGGGTGCTCCACACGTTAAAAATGAACGTATTTTTTTTCTTAATTTCTTAATCAAGCATGTGTCGTTAACTTGAGTTCATTAAGTACAAATAGTGTATATATTATATTTTTATTCCTTTTTATCTATAAAAATAAAGAAATGGTGAGTAGTTTATAACACATTCTAAACAAAAATTGTCACAGATATCAAACTTTAAGTACTAGGAACTACTAAGGATGAGATATCTCACAATCTGTAAATATTATATACTCTTATCCTAATCAAGTAACCTACCAAACCGGGATACTGCAGCGGTGCACTTTGCGGCAAAAATATATTGGTGAGAATGTGGTATACCGAGCTAGACCAAAAAAAAAATGGACTATATTCAGGTACATAATATATAAAAATACTCTGCGATCGATCCTCTAGTCGATTTTCCGTATTACTTCTTTACGTCATGGATTGACAAGGTGCACAATAATAACTAGTAAGTAATATTTTTATGTAGGTATTAGAATATGTTTTTTTTGTGTAAAACAACACTTCATTGCCTTAGAACCCTGTCAGAGAAAAAGAAAGCATGTGCCCAGGAGAGGGAAACGTATGGGCTATAACTTTTTATCTTATTTCCATTCGTAGTAAAGGTTAAACTTTAATAATTTTAGGTTTAAACTGTGTTTGTTACCGAAAACCAATTGAAAAAGATTAATGAATTGCTTAGTACTTAATTTAAAGCTTTCATTTCCGATAAAATTAAAACGATGCGATTTGAAGAATTTTTATCTGCGAGTAATGGAACAAGCCGATTTAGTGTAAAGATTTTATATTTACTCTTGTATCATCTATACGTATTAGAGTTGGGCCGATTAGTACTTTGGCCGATGGGCGGATTAGTACTTTTGCCGATTGGCCGATTAGCCGATTAATCGGTTAAGAAATGACCGATTAATCGGCCGATTAATTGGTCCAGCCGATCCCTATCCAATGATAAATTCAAATGGTGGAACAAAAATTCTTCCAGACATCCAGAAATGTCCCGTTTAGCCAAAATTTACCTTTGCTGCCCCGCCAACTCTGTGTATAGTGAGAGACTTTTTTCTGAGGCAGGGAAAATCTAGTACCTATCTACGAAACAAAAAGAAATCGACTTCAACCAGAAAAGGCTGAGACTTTAGCCATTTTGCATCACAATTTGCCACTGCTTAAAAATATCAAATAAATTAAATATTTATAATTTAATTAATTTCTAAAAAGCCTTCAATACTTTTTGAAATTGATTATTTCTTTTTAACAAATTATTATATGATTATAGATTCTTTATTTAATAACTTTACAGGGAAAAATAAACAATTTATTTTAATTTTAAGTACAGAAAAATAACAATTTGATTTAATTTTTTGTAGAAAACAAAAACAATTTAGTTTTAAGTACATAAATAACAATTATTATATACATAATTAACAATCTTTATTCAAGAATTAAGTATCTTTTTTTGTTATGCAAAGGGAGAGACTTAAAAATCGATTTTTTTTAAAGTTTATTAAGAATAATATTATTAATATTTTATTTTGTTGTGTCACTACTCTGCATTACGATTAGAAAAAGTTAAAAAGGGGAATTAAAATACTTAGGTTTTGTTTACGTGTTAGAGCTACGCTGCAGCTATATTATGGCACGAATAGGTCGACTCGACCGGGGAAGGACCACGCTCTCACAGAATACCAGCGTGGATTAGCAGCTTGAAACAGCTGTGTTTCGTATGGTGAGTGTAGCGATCCGGAGATCCTTTTTTACTGGAAACGAGGCATTCTATCTTAGTCGTCAGGGGTGATAACGCATCTGCGTTTTGATTCTTAATCGAGGATAAATGTAGATGTCTATGGGCCACAGCTTCCACTTACCATCAGGTGGACTGTGTGCTCGTTTGGCTACCTTATTCTTTTTTTTTATCTAAGTTCCTTTGTCCAGAATATTTACATTACAATATGTGAGACTGATTTTTCAATAAAAGTTATGTATGACCTACTTATTTTATTATTTATTTGATTTACATTCATCTAAATCTGACGTGAGTTTACGCTTACTACACGTTTACTTTTCTTAAATTTAAAGCTTTACTCATATCAATGTAGCCGCAGTTACCACGCAGAAAATCACGAAAAACCTTTGCTGAAATTAATAAAATAAAAAGCCGATTAATCGGCCGTTTTAGCCGATGAATCGCCGACTAATTGGTGACTAAAAATAGGCCGATTAATATTCTTCACCGATTAGTCGACGGCTAATCGGCCCAACTCTAATACATATAAATAAAATTATAGTGTCTGTCTGTAACATTTTTTTTTAACGCCCGAAGCAAATATGGGCAACCCTCCGGAAAGCGGGGGAGGAAGGCGGTGAATGCTCATAGCATACCGCGCAGCCGGCTGCGTGGTTATGTGGAGACTTTTACCCACTAAACACCGCCTTTATGGATTGGCTTACCGATCTGACGAGAGATCTCTAAGCCGTATACGGACGCGACCCTCCTTGGCAGAATGGAGGGCGCAAGTCCGTAACATCGAAATAGCTGCCTTATATTGAACTGGGGTGTAATTTGCCATTGAGCCACGAATAAACATTTTGAAAATTTGTGTCTGTCCGTCTGTCTGTCTGTCTGCCTGCCTCTCCGGGTTAATCTTCGGAATGGCTAAACTGATTGTATTGAAACTTCACGAACAGACAGAGAGCAATGCCACAAGTGATCTAAGCTATAATGCTTTGGACGCTTTAGGTTATAACCAATTATTTTAAGGCGATACCCCGACCAAAACCTTGCTATAGTGAGTTTTTCAGAGACTATTATCTCATTTCGTTAGTTATGAGAAATAAACTACATCTAAAAGCACATTATTAATGTTCGATATCCTATAATCACATTCCACGTTCTAATTTGTTTTATGTGTTATAAATACATTTAAAATCTACTTTTAAAAAAATTACTAAAATTATTGATTACATGCATCTGTTGCTAAAGGCAACGCTCTAATCATTTGAGGATTATACTAATGGATAGATAATTTAAAAATCTATATTATTAATTTAATTTCTTAACCCTTATTTCGGCGGAGTTCTCAATATGCTAATTTTACAAATTTGTTTCAAAAGCTAGGTTTCTATACCATGTTAGTCTCGTAAAAAAAAAATTAAATCACCTACCATTTTTGAGAAAAAGGGGGTCCGTCACAGCGGACTCCGTCGAGCACATAGAGATTTACAAGTAAAATAACTTGTCCGCCCTGGTGGACTTTACCACTTAAGAGTGCAAATAAAGATATGAAAACGAAACGAGAGGAAATTAATGAAAATTATGTTTATTTGAAATCTAATATTAACCTTTCACGTGAAAATTAAAAAAAAACAGTTGCATGGAGCTTTTCCTGTCACAAAGCATAGCCGCGTATTACATTTTAAACAGTATACAGTTAATGATTAATTCTTAAATTTACGCGAACGCTACACATTGAATAAAACTAAATTTACGGATTTTATCGCGTTTATTTCACTACTTTTACTTGCACCCATGGTCACGGGGGGGGGGGGGACTGAGATGTTTGACGTCCCAATGTCATAGTTAGTCCGGCTACCTTCAGTTTTTGAATATTAATTTTTGGTCCGATTTACGCAAAACGAGCTTATAGTATCATGAAGTCTTGCAGTGGTATGCTTAGGTTTGGGTTTAATTTTGTTAATTATAGGATCCCAAGCAGGTGGCAGCACCCATCCATCTTCTCTATTGAAATTTGGATGTTTTTTAATTTCAATAGCCTCGCGTATCATCCTTGGTAGGAATCGGTGTTCTTTTGCGAGAATTTGTGGTTTATCAAATCGAATGTAATGGTGGGGACGATCTTGAACATGTTCGCAGACTGCAGACTTCCCGTGAAGCACCGACGCTCCATGACGCGACATGGCATTGGGACGTCAAACATCTCAGTCCCACCCGTGACCATGGTTGCTGTAAAGCACCCGAAACGTCGGGAATTAAAAATAAGTATACAGTTGTTTTATTATTGTAATTCATACAACGGCCTTCCTCCTTCGTAGATGGGAAGTGCCCCACATTATCAAATCGGGTATCATCAGGTGGTCTAGGCTTGCACACATGGCGGACACAAGTACCTTTAGCCCGTTGGTAGGTAGCAGCTCTGTTGTTATTCAATAAACCGTAGTATATTTCGTATCTGAAATCTTTGAGTCTCATAAAGTTGACACGACCACCTGCAGCACGTGCTTTTTGCTTTCTATAAAGAATCCAGGCATTGTTTACACAAATGTCAATCATTTGAGAAAATATAGCTATATAACAGCGTTTAGTTCTGAACGGTGTCTTATATAACGATATCATCATGTCAGCTAAGTCAACACCACCCATATTTTTATTATAATCCTTGACCATATTAGGACAATCAACATCGACTCTTTGCTTATCGTCCTTGCAGTATCTCTTCACTTTATGGACGGGATCAGCATCTGTGTATGAACTTATTAGTCTGGTACATTGATTGTCGTACCACCTTACGACAACTAATTTGTTTTTGTTGCAGACACACTGACAATAACTTCCTCGTCTCTTCTTCTTGAGAGCCTTTTCACAGGTCAATTTATCTTCTGCCCCTCTCAGTCGGTTGATTTGAATTGTCCCTAAAGAAAATAAACCATAGTTTTCTCGTAGTAGATATACTAATTCGGGCGACGAGAAGAAGTTATCAAAATATACCATAGCAGGCTTATTTCGTATGGCTTGACATAGAGCAATAACAATGTGTGCCCCAAAACCCAAAGATTGCTCTTCATCTGTAAACTTATGATTCCTAAAGGTATCATCTCCTCCATACAGTATAAAATCGTAAATCATACCAGATGTACCTGCCCGAACATAGTTTTTAAAACCCCATTTTATCGGTTTATCTTTCATGTATTGCCTCCGTTTACCGGCGTTACGCCCTTTGTATGCAATCATCATCTCGTCGATGCTAAACCTATTTTCATCTTCATGAGCAATACAATTTCTACGTATCTTCTCTATAATAGGTCCAGTCTTATAAATATCTATCGCTATTTTCAAAATTGTTATCAACAAAATGAATAAATCGTCGAATTCGCTCGTACCTTTTCAAAGGCATAACTTCTGCTATTTTGTCATATCTGAACTTCATGCTCCAGTAATATAAATAAGAGCTCAGAGGTACAATACACATCAAAATGCGTATTGCCAGGAAGTCACGCAACTCATTCTCTGTTAGCTGTATGGATCGGCGAGTTCTTTGGACTGAATAAGCGTTTGTTTCATTGACTACATCTGTTATGATATCTGGTTAGAAAAAAAAAGAAATATTGTAAAGGTGACAAAACTTCGGGGGCATCTCCAGACATAACCGGATCTTCTATTTGAGCGTTGTGTAAAAAAGTACCTTTTTTCCATTTGAAGGCGAGTGTCAACTGTTGTAGTTCCCTTGGCCTTTTTTTAGCTACAAAAGTAGCCGTTTGTCTTCTTTGCTAGTGACTGGGGATGGGGTATGTAAAGATGGTAAAGATGATATAGAGGGCAAGTTTTGAAAGTTTAGTTCTTGTATTGGATTAGGTAGAATTTCTTGTAAAATAGGAGTTAGAGGAACATTGGATAAATCTGGGTCTTCGTCTGTTTCAGATTGGTTTTCAGGTAGTGCATCAGAGGAACCATCCAAAAGATTCATGCGCTCTAAAGAGGAAGCAAGCGATGGTGCAGGCGAGGAGGAGTTAGAATCATGCGACTCATCAAGCTCATTTCCAGAATTTGACTTGTCACTTGTTTCAGATGGTGCACGCTCTCTAGGTACAAGTGCTAATATTTTTTTCGAGCGTTCATGCAGGCGACACTGTCAAAGAGCAAAAAAAGAAAAGCTAAGCAAACCACCACAAAAATAAAAGCTATATCACGAGAGTGTAACGATTTGTACTGTATTTTTATTATTTGTATGTAATGATATGTACGTAATTATAGGAAATTTATAGATATATGTATATATTATTTAATATTCACAAAAGGTATGCTCATTATTATAAAAAAAACCATTGATATTTATATAGAAAACTAAATACATTGCACTGTCATGAAAGGGAAATACACATATCTATTTACATAGTAAATGTTATTGACAAAGTCCGCTGCCATGGACAAGTAAAACTTCGTGTGCATTGCCGTAGTTTCGGTACGGTCCGGCGTGGCGGACAACTACTTAGCAGGTCATTTTTTAGTAAATAAACTGCAATTACTATATTGTTTTGTTAGTAAATGTATGCGTTATCTATATGACAACAAATATCACAAGAAAAATCCAATATAAAAAAATTAATAATATAAAAAACCATATAAATACCTTGAGTAAAGTTGAAGACTTCCGTGTCGTCGCCATCTTGCTCAATAAGTGACAGATGACATATTGCCAGGTCACTAATTTATTTTTCTACCTTTCCTTTATTATATTTTCTAACGTTTATTTAAAAAAAGTTAAAAATAAACTAAATTAGATAAACGAGATTAGATTTTTTTAAAGTACTTGTCCATCCTACCGGACTAATTCGAAATAAGGGTTCGCTTTTCTTTTTAGTTGAAATAATTCCAAAAATTTTGGCGTATTCTTTACGCGATATATTGTGGCGAGAGCGCGTAGATTGTTCGCGTACGATATTCTAACTCATTATAAAGCTCAATTTGTATTTTTGTATGTGTATACATATATGCCGTGTAGTGGCGGATGAGAATATCCACTACCCCATATCTTCCCGTGGGTGTCGTAAGAGGCGACAGAGGGACACAGAAAGGAGATGGGCAGCAGCATCTTCTTAATAACAACAATAACATAATAAAAAACTGCGGTTGCCAACCATCTCGCCAAGCGTGGCAACTATGGCAAATATCCCCCCATGAGCAACGACGCAAACAAACGGCCCCCAGTCCCCGGCGGCCCCGTTATTCCTGGCTACGGTGGCGACCATGGTAAAGGCGGGGCAGGGGGTGCTAAGAATCTCCGGTGGAGGTTCGGTTGCCACCTACGACGACTCTACCTGGCAACGTATAACGCACGCACCCTGAGGACTGACGAGAAGATACTGGAGCTGGAAGAAGAGGTAGACAAGTTGCGCTGTCATATTATTGGATTATCTGAGGTCCGAAGAGAGGGGGAGGACACGGTAATCCTCGAGTCCGGCAACTTGTTCTATCACAGGGAGGGCGACCATCTGTCCCAAGGAGGTGTCGGATTTATCGTCCACAAGTCTCTCGTCAGCAACGTTGTAAAGATTGGGAGTGTGTCGACGAGGGTCGCGTATCTGAATCACCAAACGGTATTCGCTGAAGGTCATACAGGTCTACGCACCAACCTCGGCACATCCCGATGAGGAGGTGGAGGAATTGTATGAGGATATTTCTAGAGCCATGCATTCCTCCAAAACCCACTACACGGTGTTGATAGGAGACTTCAACACAACGCACGCAACTAGGCACAAGAGAAGGCGGTGAGCTGAAGTTAGGGAAATTTGGAGTAGAGCAACGGAACCGTAAGGGCCAGCAGCTGGCTGACTTTATGGAGAAAGAGGGACTCTTTATGATGAACTCTTTCTTCCAGAAGCGGCCCCACAGGAAGTGGACCTGGTCGAGCCCCGACGCATCGACAAAAAATGAGATTGACTTCATTATGACGACCAGACGCCAACTGTTCAGTGATGTCTCAGTGATCGCAAGGTTGAAAACCGGCAGCGATCACCGAATGGTAAGAGGCACACTGAACCTAAACGTTAAGTTGAAGAGGTCTCGTCTAATGAAGTCAACGCTCTGTCCCCCTTGTGCTCTAATCCAGAATCCCGAAACCTTTCAGCTCGAGTTACGTAACCGCTTTCAGTGCCTAGAAGATTGCAATGCAGTGGACGATATGAATGACAAGCTCGTGGAAACTGTCCATGCGGCTGGAGCTAAGTTCTGCAAGACCCGCCGCAGAAGAACACCTCTCCGATCACACTCCTAATCTCATGGCTGTTAGACGGGAGATGAGGCTGCAATCGTCAACAGATTTGACAGCATACAGGCAACTGAACAGACAGATCTCCAAATGCATGCGGCGAGACTTACGCAACTTTAATACTGCTCGTATTAAAGAAGCGATCGAGCGGAACCAGGGCTCCAAAGTCTTTGCCGGAGATCTGTCTGCCAGAAAGAGCCAACTGTCAAAGCTGACGACCGAGTGTGGCAGCATCGTTTCCGGGACACCTGAGATTTTGAGTGAGATTGAGAGGTTCTATGGGCAGCTGTACACATCATCGTTGGAGCCACACGCAAGTGTGAGTAACGATCCAAGAGCAAGTCTTACCCGACACTATACCGATGATATGCCGGACGTCAGTCTGAGCGAGATAAGAATGGCTCTCCAGCACCTTAAAAACGGCAGGGCCCCAAGCGAGGATGGAATTACAGCGGAGCTTCTGAAAGCGGGTGAAACACCGGTACTTGAAGTCCTTCAGAAGCTCTTCATGGTGACACTACTCCGGAGGCGTGGAGCAGAAGTGTAGTGGTCTTGTTCTTTAAGAAAGGCGACAACGCTCTCTTGAAGAACTACAGACCGATTTCCCTTCTTAGCCGCGTCTACGTGCTGTTTTCGGGAGTCATTACGAATCGTCTCGCACGCGGACTCGACGACTTCTAGCCTCCCGAATATGCCGGTTTTCGAAAAGGCTTCAGTACCATAGACCACGTACATACCCTGCGGCAGATTGTTTAGAAGACCGAAGAGTACAATCTGCCACTTTGCCTGGCGTATGTGGACTATGAGAAAGCCTTTGATTCCGTCGAAATTTGGGAGATGCTACAGTCCCTTCAGCGGTGCCAAGTTGACTGTCGGTATATCGAAGTGCTAAAGTGCTTGTACAGTAGCACTACGATGGCTATCCGAGTACAGAACCAGAGTTCGAAACCTATCCAACTACAGAGAGGTGTTAGACAGGGTGACGTTATATCCCCGAAACTCTTCACCGCTGCGTTGGTAGACGTTTTCAAGCTACTGGACTGGAAAGAATACGGTATTAACATCAATGACGAGTACATCACTCACCTTCGATTTGCCGACGATATAGTCCTTATGGCAGAATCGCTGGAGGACCTTAGCACTATGCTCAATGACCTCAATAGTGCCTCCCAACGGATAGGTCTTAAGATAAACATGGACAAAACAAAGATCATGTTTGATGTCCATGTCACACCTATGCCGGTAGTTGTTGGGAGCACTATGCTCGAAACTGTTGACGAGTACGTTTACCTGGGACAAATAGTCCGACTAGGTAAGTCCAACATCGACCGAGAGGTCAATCGACGGATTCTTAACGGCTGGGCTGCGTTCGGGAAATTATGACACATCTTCTCGTCAGGTATACCTCAATCTCTGAAAACTAAAGTTTACAACCAGTGCGTGTAGCCAGTGATAACTTACGGATCTCAGACGTGGTCCTTCACTGCTGGCCGTATGAGGACGCTCAAGGTCGCTCAGCGAACTATAGAGAGGGCTATGCTCGGAGTTTCTCTGCGTGATAGACTCAGAAATGAGGATATCCGCAGTAAAACCAGAGTGACCGATATAGCTCAACGGATTAGTAAGCTGAAGTGGCAATGGGCCGGCGATATAGCTCGAAGAACCGATAACCGATGGGGAAGAAAGGTTCTTGAGTGGCAGCCTCGTACCGGTAGGCGTAGTGTAGGGCGACCCCCTACTAGATGGAGTGACGACCTGGTAAGACATGCAGGAAGTCGATGGCTGCAGGTGGCTCAGGACCGTGCTTTGTGGCATTACTTGGGGGAGGCCTACGTTCAGCAGTGGACTTGTGAAGGGCTGTAATGATGATGATGATGATACATATAATACTTCTATGATTCATTGTCTTAGATGCAAAATGTACTAGACAAATGGGTTGATACCTTATTAATAAACTCATTATTATTGTTTAAAAAAATTCAGATGCGTTATCATCCGTGAGGACTAAGACGGAATGCCTCGTTTGCAGTAAAAGGGTAAAGGTATCTCTCTCGTACAAAAAAAAAACAATATATTTGATTCGAAAAATTGAACACTTGAACATTATGAATGGAGAAAAATTTACAAAAAAATTGGTTTCGTTTATCTTAAATTTAAATAAGGTCACGTTACCTAATAGATCTTACTTGGGCGAAGTCGTAAATAATATTAATGCATAGTTTTATCTACAAACTAACTACTGAATAAAACAGCAATGTACGAGTTACGCTATGATAAGCTCAAATATACAGCTATATTTAGATGAGGTCAAGGTGAGTCAATGTAATTTCTCGGTAAGTCGACCGCTTGATTTATAATGCAGGAGTGGAGGTGCGTCGTCCGGGCGGCAAAGGCACGCGGCACATGGCGCCGCCGCTTTAGTGGCTAATATGCTGGTAGTCACGACCGGACTCTGACCATTGTTAGCTAACATCATCTGGCGCCATTCATATGACACGATGATTGATGGAATTGTTGATGAAGTGCGTCTGTTACATTATACATAATATTACTTATGTAGTGGCGTTACATTTTTCATATGTTATTCATTGCTAATGAAAGCTTTTGCGTAAGTTATAAAACAGAATTGTTGGATTTAACTAAAATTTAATAAAGTTGTCAACCCACCTGCCAAGCGTGTCAACTATGGCATATATCCCCTTATGAGGCAGTTAATGGAGAAGGTCTATTTTCAATGGACTTTTGTGTTTCGCTTGGAGTAGGAGTCGCCAGGAGGTGCTCTATGTACGAATTAAAACAATAGTATTAATAACCAGAATAGATCGCCTGTTACTGAAATCGACATATCGTATTAGTTAATATAAAAAAAATTTAACCAAATGTAAGAGTCTAAAAATACATAAATAGTTTCACATTCTGAAGATGTTCTGATGGCGTTCATTCGGTAATTTTATACTATCGCAGTCCCCTCGTTTTTTGACTCTAAATCGAAAAATCATCCAATTTCGATGATTTTTTTTAAATCGTTGTTTCTATGGCGGATTCATGAAAAAAATATGGAAAATATCTCAACTGAAGATTTCATATAGTTTTATGATTTTAAATGTGATCATAAACGCATTTCTTATAATATAATTTCTTAGATAATAATCATTTATAACTTTTTTGCAAAGCATTAAACGAAGTCTATATATATTTTTGGTTAACCTACATAAAAAAACGAACATTTAAGAAAACATTGAAAAACGGTTGTTTATTTTTTTATTTCGCTTAAATTTTTTATATGGTTTTCTGACTTTAAATGCTCTCATAAACGCTCTAGAAAATCGAAATAACTATAAAAGTTAATATTTTGGTGTTTTATTGAGTGTAAGATCGAGGGAAGCGAGCTCGGGACTTAGGGCATCCCGACTCGAACAGGTTGGGTTAGAAGGAGAGGGCGGTTGGAGTGAGCGAGCGAGTAGAGTAGACCCCGCCATCTTCTTCGCGGCTATTTTTTACAAGCCACTCAGAAGTAGAAGCCCCGCGAAGCGGGTCCGTCGACCAGGCTTCCCTCGACTGCGCTACGTGGAGTGGCTGGTACTCAACGTAGGGCATAGGGCCGTAGGGCTCCTGCTTCTGAGTGGTTTGTAAAAAAATAACCACGAAGGAGATGGTGGGGTCTACTAACCTAACCTGTTCGAGTCGGGATGCCCTAAGTCCCGAACTCGTAGTCATAAAACTATATGAAATCTTCAGGTGAGATAATTAATCTCATTTTTCGATTTTCTAGCATTGACTTATATATTACTCCTTTTGAAATCATTGTTTTCTAGAGCCAAAAAACGAGGACCGCGATAGTATAAAATTACCCTTAATACTTCTGGTACACTATAATTACTTATAGTATCTTAGCACTTTTTTTTAAATCTTTTTAGTGGGCTAAGAAAGACAATCTTAACATTTTCTAAGTAGTTACATTTAAAACTTCACCTATATTTACCACTCTTATGGGTGGATTTTTATGGGAACACCCCTGAAATATAACTTATTTAATGAAAAAATAATCATCTAATTCGGTTCACAATAGACGATGATGTTGCGTAATGTAATACATACAAAACATAGGTATGTTTGAACTCGTAATCCTTTTTTAAGTCGACTGAAAAGACTGTTTTGGTTTCGTTTAAAAGACGATTAATACAACGAACTGTAGGTACAGCTTCGCTAAACAATTTAGAAAATTGTCTCCCCCAAGCTGTTCGAGAATCAATTGCGTGACATCGCTCAGTAACAAATTAGTTCAGGAAACGATAATGGGGAATTCAATTATTAAAGCTTTTGAATGTTTTATTTTAATTTGATTTTGTTAGCAGTTTCCCTTGGAGAAATGTTTGTTTAGCTTTTTATTAAACTGATGTTATTATTGAGAAAATCTAAAATATAGCCGTCTATAGGAATTACGATAGATTTTATAATAATAGTATAAAAAAGTAATAGATTTTAAAATAATAGATAAGAATGTATTTTTACGTGTGAAAAACTTATATAAATTCAAATAGTTCTATGAGAAAAAAATGCAATACAGGAGACATTACAACAATAAATAACATATATATTTACGTTTATTTCTACGTGGTATAACCATGCTGCATCTATATTATGGTTGTAGCACGAATGCCTCGACAAGGTCTCCCCCTGTCGAGGCCACACTCACAGAATACCAGCGTGAAATAATGTTGCTGTGTTTCGTATGGTGAGTGTAAAGAACCAGAGACGCTTCATTGGAAAGGAAGCATGGTATTTTGAATTTTAATCAAGGATAGACGTGGATATCTGTGGGCTACAGTATCCACGTACTGTCAGGTGGACTTTGTGCTTGTTTGTCACTCTTAGTCTATAAAAATATATTAAACTGGCTAACGAGCATTGGTCTCGTCTGATGATGAGTAAAAGTCCCGCGTACTAACTTCCGTATGGTACAAGGGGAGGCTGCTGAGTGAGATCGGGATTGAAAAATCTCGCTCGGAAACAACACGGTCAATGTCAAGTCAAGTCACGGTCCTCCCCTTGATGATGGTGGTCCGTTACCTGAAACGAGGTCTCTGGAGTTACTACAGTAATATAGTAATAAATATAATTGTAATAAATCCTTCGAGCTTGACCCGGAAGTGGTCTGGAGACATCGTGACAACACTGAGTGGGTTTTCGGGGTAGGCGGTAATGTGCGGAACTTTCCTTAAACATTAATTTAAATAAAAAATACATTTAGAAACAGCATGGTAGCGATCACCACAGGAGTTATATAAATTAAAAAACAATTAAATGTGTCACTATTTATTTGTGTTTGAAATATTGCGCAGTCATTATTTAAAAATGTACATAAAAATTTGAACAGTCATATTCAATATGACCACAGCGGTGACACTCCCTGTACGTGAGAGCTTAAACGCCGGTGACCTTGAGTCGAAGCGTGTAACGCTAGGGTTGATATCGAACCGAAATGGAATATTATAGACTTGTACCAAAGAAGATACATAGTAGGTATGTGTTATATATTATGTAAACTTATGTATTTGGGTAGTGAAAGATACGTTCAATTTTAAATCAACTTTTATTAAATGAGGTATATTAAAACTTCCGACAAAACCAAATATGCACGACAGTTAATGGTAATCTTAAATAATTAACCAATATTATAGGAGTCGCAGAAAGGAATAAATAATACGCCTGATCACTTGAGGTCTGCTTTACTACAGTTACAGCACGAAAACCCCACTCAATCATTATTGCAATCGTTTAAATAATATCACACAATGGTGGTAGTCTATCCCTACTACCTATCAAAACTGAACCTAGCAACAGTTCGAATGTGCAAGAATTATACAATTCAAATGCTTTTATAATATGAAAACAAGTAATCAACCGTTATAAATGTTACTGATAAGTCAATTAATTTTACAAATATTAGGAAATGAAATTACTTATTTATTCTTTGCAAATCTCTCAAATTCTAAATTTAAAATAAACTGAGAAAATTATCTATGATAATACAATGACTTATAATCAATTTTATAATTTGTAATTACGAAAAATAATTTAAAAGAAAAAGATAATTACATAATTAATATTTAAATGATTTTAGTAGCAATTATATAACAATCACTGATAACACTTATTTCAGTACGCAATAAGCAGTATTACCTACTATCCTTTAAAAATAATTTACTCTTATATATTTTTGAATTTTCATTATTATTTCTAACAATTGCAAAAATTCGTAGCATGTATATTTTTTTAGAAAATCCAAGGTATGCAGGTTTCCTGGGACATGGCGGCCAACAAATTGTTCCCTATGTGTTGAGGAGATAAGTAATTTCTATTTCTAATGAAATAATCCATAAATACAACAATGAACAAATACAAAAACTCTTTATAGATATCTAAAATTTCTTGACTCTAGTGGTATTTTTAATAGTGTATATTTCAGATAATGTAATATAATAAAATTATTGGCGATATGTTAGTTTTATTGTCATGGTATTTCCCAATAATTCTTGTTAAGATCATATCGACTGTCATTAAAATGAGTTCACATATTTTTAGGTATCATAAAACATTATTAAAAATTAAACTAACAAAACAAGGGCCCTTGTTTTGTGCAGTGAAATTTATTTTAATTCTAATAACTTAAAATCATTTTAAGTAATACTATACTATAATATCATTTATTTAAAAACTAGGTACATTAATATTTATCAAAGCATATAAACCTAGCATACACGGCTATAAAAACTAATAACGTTACTTGGTAACATAAACTTAATACCTACATGAATAGAATAGTAATATGTATATATTAAGATATCAGTAATATTCATATATTATTTGAAATATTATATCACTTGACGAATATATTCAAATTAACTAATAGTGACAAATATCGGTATTACTACTAGCCCTCGGCCAGGGCAGTCGGCGACTGCCCGTTCCACGCCCCGCGCGCCTCTCAAGGCCCCCGCAAACATCCAGACACCCACACATAGCCGCAAGCGATTTTACGTGCACACATGCTTAAGTGTCGTTTCTTTTCGCGTAGTGTATATATTCTTTGATATGACATAGTTACGTTTCCTACATGCTTAACTTTTTTTTCTTTCAAATTCTATATCCACTAATGTTTTGTTTATGTTTTCTTAGCATTTCATTCAATTATTGTTTTTAGGTAGCTTAAATAATTTCTCAAAATATATGTATTGACATAGTTGATCTTGACTGTATAGTTATGTATCTAAGTAAATCTGAATCTGGATGACAGGGTTAGAAATCGTGTGATAAGACAAGAGTGTGGTTTGCAAGATGTTGGTATGGCCAGGGTAAAGAAAGGAATGCTTCGGTGGTTTGGTCATGTAGAAAGAATGAATGGGGAAAGAGTGCCAAAGCAAATCTATGTTTGCAGAAGTGAATGGGTTTGTGGAAGTGAACGGCAGAGTCGAGAAGGGACGTCTTAGGCCAAAGTTAAGGCGATATATTGAAAACGGGCCAAATCAAGAGTACTCTTAACCAACGAGCATGTATGCGTAGGTATAACATGTGGAGGAGGCGAGAGAGGTGTATCAGGATCGTGCCAAATGGAAGTACGTAGTCTCTGCCTACCCCTCTCGATGACAGGCGTGAGTGTTTATGTATATGTATTTATTATGTACTTACCTAACATCTATGTAATGTACTATTATTTATTTTGTGGTAGTACTAACGATCCACGAAATAAATGATTTCGAATATGATTCTTATTAAAAATCACGTATGTAAATGTTGCCAGCCATGTCTTGTTCCATTTACCTCCGTCCCTTCTTACGACACCCACGGGATGATGATGTGGGGCAGCAGGGGGTTCTCTTACGAAGCCACTGCACGGCGCAAGGTAGTGGCGGCATTTTCATACAGTTAGTAAATTATTTTAGTTGATATCACTGTGATAGAGTATCTTTCATACAACTTTTCAACTATTAGCTTACCTGCTGTTATATCTGTGTTTTGAATTTTTTTTATTCTGTAATTCTTAAGTTACACATTAAATAAGTCATTTATTTTTACAGGTAAATGGAGTTCCATATTAGCGTCTTGGATGCAGTGAGTCTTTCCATTTTCACTTTGCGTAATAAATTAGATGTCCTACCAAGATGTACCCAATTTTGTAAATATTACTAAACAAAATATTTATAGCGCTTGTAGCACGCTCCGTCACTGCTATCAAAATCTGTATAACTCATTAAAAACTATTAAAATACCTCACTGTTTTCCCGCTTATTATGTCCATAGAGAGAAACCAGCCAGCAGATGGGCAGCAGTGTTTTCCTGATAACAACTCAAATTTATAAAAAAACTAAGGCTGCCAACCCGCCATAGTTACCGCCAAGTGTGGTAACTATTGCAAAATCGCCCCTCTGATGCATCCTGTGAGGGAGACCTATGTTCAGTAGTGTTTTATAGGTTGTAATGTATTGATGGGTGTCTATAACGTTGCCCAAACTCGCGGACAATCGTATTTGAGAGTACACCATAAATCCTGGCAAAAGGACGATTCTTCCCACAGCTTATCGCAAATTTAAAAACATTTATTTAACTATGACATTGCCGTTTTTATGAAATAAGTTAACGTCATTTTTTCTATTATTCTTATTATTATTAATCAAAGTAATCACCTATACAATCGGTGCATATTTACCAATGCAGTGGCAGCAAAGCAATGATTTCAAAAGGAAGGATAGGCCCATCCAATTATTAAATAAATTAATTAAATAAAAAAAAATTAAATAAATTAAATTAAATATTTTACTCATAACTTTTTCATACAAGAAAAACTAGCGCATCTGTCATAATACAAACGTCATATCAAAACACGACGTAATCAGGGTCGGATTTCGTATTATAATTATCCTAATTGTATCATTATTTCATAGTTTGTAGTATATAATATCGTAATAATACAAAGCGAAAATACCATAATTTTACCTAAAGGTCGACTTGTACTGTTATTGGGTCCTTTTAAATTTTAATATTAACCCTACGATATCGAGAATTTTTGTATTGTACATGAGTACCGCGTTTTTTTTTTTTAATAAAATTAGAATTCGCTCCCTTTCTGGTCAATCGATGCTCGATCAATGTATTTATGTTGCATCCTTGATACAACTTTAATTTCGGTTTGAAAACAGAATTTCAAAATATTTTAATAATCAGATTTTCAGTCTCAATTAAGCAGATATGGCTTCTTTTGTATTCTTTTTGTTTTACTCTAATAGAATATAAAATATATTAGGTACCAATATTCAAAATTTAACTTACACTAAGTTCTTTAGACAAGAATTAAACGGAAATAAAAATAAAATCGTCAAAAAACGAAACGTATAGATAAACTAGACGCGTGACGCCAAAATCCTGGAACATGGGAAAAAAGAAACATGAGACGTCAAACGTGATATAATTTAAAAAAATTTTAATCACAATGTACAATATTTTCTCTCTGAATCCAGCCCTGGCCTAATCTTGGTAACGTAACTATGCCGACCTAATTAGTGCATGCCCATAAAGTATGACATTGACAGGTACTGTCGTGTCTGTACTACTAAGAAATTCAGGACTTCATAGGCGTGATTTTACTGACAGCTGTCGCAGAGATCAAGCTATCTTTTATGAACTAAACTAAATGTAAAATAAAACTTTAAAAATGCGTTTATATAATAATTTAATTGTAACAAAATTAATATAAGGTTATATACCGATGATACGATATCCCATGTTTTTTTTTAAATCTTTGTATCGTAATTTTTGCATTTTTTTTACCACGCAACTAAACATGTTTATGACAGACAAATCTGTCCTGCGCGCGTGCTACTGTCGACCGATTCGCGTTGGTCCTAAATTGTAATTTTAGGGCCAGCGCACTGGTCCGTTTTAGTTGTTCGGTCGGCCCGGTCCATCCGGACATTTAAATAGGTAGTAGTGTATATTATATATATTTAAATCTCTTTGAGTGGCAGTTTATTGATGCCCTTCTTGAAGAAATTAGCTGGACGGGAGGCAACAAAAAGACAACAAGAGACATTTTGTACTGCCTCTCGGGTATTGAAATTTTTTCCCGCTAAAAATAATAATATAAATTCTGGAAAAATACAAGTCTAGTAGGCGCAAAGTCTGGTGATAACGGCGGATGACGGAGAACTTCCAAGCCCAGCTCTTGTAACTTGGAGACCGTCTGTTGTGCAGTATGAGGTCGCGCGTTGTCCTGCAGGAGCAGCGGGGACGAGCAATTGACCAAAGCTGGTCGGAGACGTGTGAGGTTCTGTCATCATATGTGTTAACTTTCTTCTAGTGATGGTTTTGCTAACGTTATCACCACGAGTAATGTTACCGGGCATTTAATTATAATATGTATATTTTTGAATTTTTCACAGAGCTCTTTAGATCGTTATTTTAATTAACTGTATTTATTATTGTACACGACCAGAATAAATTATTTACATATTTCATACAACATTAATAAACGAAATTTATTACACAAGTTTTAATATTGAAACCCAGAGCTCTCAACTGTGAGATACTGAATTATTGCGGTTATCGGAATTCGTGATTTGATTAAAATAAACGTCTCAATTACTGGGATCTGTTTTATCTCTATCTGATTTGCGATTACTGAACTCGAAGCTTATTTCGTTAAAAAATATTTATTCATTTGCAGCACTTTAACTACATACATCTATAGAAATAAATAAAATTGAAGTGTCTGTTTGTTATATCAAAATATAGCTTTTTACTAAATGCACGTGATAGTATGTACGAGTATATATACGGTACTTTAAAAAAAACACACTTTTTAAAATTTTTGTCCGTCTGTTCCGGCTAATCTTCGAAACGGCTGGACCTATTTTGGCGGGACTTTCACTGGCAGATAGTTCATGTTATAAGGAGTAATTTAGGCTTTAATTTTATTTTAGAAAAAGAGTTAGGGTTCCGCGCAAAAACATTAAAACTCTAAATTACACGCGGGGGAAGTCGCGGGGAGCAGCTAGTTTTTTTAAATAAAAGTTAAAGGACAAATGATCTTACAGTCGACATATGTGTAAGCATACTTCATACAAAGAATGCGATGTCACCGTGAGAACTAAGATGGAATACCTCACAACCCGTAATTATACTGTTTCTCCATAACCTTCAGCCTGAAAAACAGGAGCGCAAGCACCGCTTTCTAACCGACTTAAAGAAAAGGAGGAGGTACTCAATTCGACTGTATTTTTATGTGTTACCTCAGAAATTTATTTTAGGTGAACTGTTGAGTGATTGATGATGAGTTGAGTGAGATAAATTTGATAAAGATCTGAATTAAATAACATTACGTGTATTTAATGGACGTCGACTACATTGATCATTTGCTCATTTTATTTATTGAAGTCAGTTGTACAATTTTTTTTATTTTACCACTTATCAGCCACAGGAGCAGGTGGGACGGACTCCCCATCCCATACGCGTTAGGGGAGTTCTTTTAATCGGTATTATATTTCAATAAAATTAATGACGAATGTCGTAGGAGATGACAAAGGGATGTGAAACATGAGAAGTACAGCCACATCTTCTTGATATATAATATATTGTTTATTTTGTTTATTAGTTATTAGAAAGATGCTGCTATCTTCTGATTTGTTTCCATCTGTCGTCTCCTGCAACACCCGCGGGACGGTACGGGCTAGTGGGTATTGCTACACCGCCACCACACGGTAATTAAGAATATCCACTGGGCCATAATATCTATACGGTGTTCTCGAAGTTTTTTTTTTTTTATAGAAGAGGGGGCAAACGAGCATGCGGCTCACCTGATGTTAAGTGACTACCGCCGCCCATGATCAACCGCAACACCAGGAGAATTGCGGGTGCGTTGCCGGCCCTTTAGAAAGGAGTAAGCTCTTTTCTTGAAGGTCCCCAGGTCGTATCGGTATCGGAAGGAGATGGTACTGGGGAGCCCCAGCCCAGAGATGGGAACAGTATTCCATGTGCGGCCGAACCTGCGCCTTGTAAAGTTGCAGGCGGTGTGCCGGCATGAAATACTGTCCCGCTCTGCTGAGCACGCCAAGCTTTTTAGAGGCCAATTTGGCCTTCCCTTCCAAGTGACCACGAAACTGCACGTCACTCGATATGTCGACGCCGAGGATTCCGATACTGGCTGAGGCAACAAGGGGAGTGCCTTGAAACTGAGGGGATACGACAAAGGGGTTCTTTTTAGCGGTTAACGCGCAAACTTGTGTCTTCTGGGGGTTAAACTGGACTAGATTTAGTCGTCCCCAATCTTAGACTCTGTTCAGCAAAGACTCGACTTCAGACACAAGTTTGTCCCGCCACTCGGAGACGTTTTCCCGAGAAATATTGGCTCGGCCGCTGTAAAGAGCATCACCAGTGCTGTTATCTGCATAGCAATGAATGTTACGGGTATGCAACATATCATTGATATGCAGAAGAACCAGCGTTGGCGATAGCACGCAGCCCTGTGGAACACCAGCATTAATAGGCTTGCAATCGGAGCTTTCACCGTCTACAACGACCTTGATGCTCCGATCTGCAAGAAAGCTGGTGATCCAATCGCACAGTTTCTCGGGAAGCCCATAGGAAGGGAGCTTCGAAAGAAGCGCTTTGTGCCAAACCCGATCGAAGGCCTTTGCAATGTCCAAACTAACGGCCAATGCCTCCCCCTTGAACTCTACTGCCTCCGCCCATCTGTGAGTGAGGTAGACCAGAAGATCACCAGCTGACCGACCACGGCGAAAACCGTATTGGCGGTCACTAATCAGCTGGTGATCCTCAAGGTACCCCATGAGCTGGCAGTTTACAATGGACTCCATTGTTTTTGCAGATATTTGATGACAGAAATTTGAAAATTGATACTTAAGTATATTCTTTATCTTTTTGTATAATCCACATTACTTAAAGGTAAATTTTAACTTCAACAAGGATTAGATGCGCGCTCCTTCTCACCCACCCCCTTCACCCTCCCCGATTACTAACAAATTCTTTGTGTAATACTTTGGTCACACTAACGAGCAATGCCGTTAATTATCGCGTGGATGGACGTTGAATGTAGGTGTGGCGACTTTGTCAACGGCATTAGCCGTGAACACACCTAGCGGACGTGCCTCGGGCTTCCTCTGGCGCACGTTGCCTCGGCCGAGCGCTGCTTGACCTTGAGCCATACGTTGTAGGTAAACTGGACCTGCTCAAAGGTGCCTCAGTCCTCAGTGTTCGCTGCTCGTTTGGTGTGTACGATGGTATTTTGGCTCGCGAGGCGATACGATAGTGTTTGTTGTAGTCTTACTGAAAAGTTACTTTAATAATACAATATAGTAGATTTGAAAGATATCGCTGAATTGTAAATAAAATATATATTGGTCTTTAAATTTAAACAAATATTTATTTTTAATTTACCTTTACATAATCACTTAAAGCCTCAATAATATGCGTCACAAACTTCTAGAATTATACTTGAGATACTCTGCTTCGATACTCGAAATAATTATTGCAAGCTGCTATAAGAATATCCGGTTGCTAAAAATCTTAAAGTTATTAAAACTCGTTCACTTACAGTGGTTGCCTGTCTTTATTTTGTGTCGCACTTTTTAATTTTATCAGACAACAATGAGCACAAATTTTCAAATTCTTGTACGACGAGAATTGTTGCGACGCTCATAAATTTTTCTAATCCAGACGCGTCTAGGTCTTTTCTTAAAAGTGACTGTTTTCGTTTTTTAAACATTAAGCAACTAAGAAAGTAGCTGCAGTTACAATTGCACAACTATCCATTTCGGAAGCTCGAGGACTTAAGATGGCTCGGCCTGCCTCGCGAGGCATGCCTCGGAGTTCCGGACAAAACTAGTAAAGCTTCCTAGCGAGCCTTCGCTCGCAAGCCGCATACCGAGGCTGCCACGTGAGCCCGTACGATAGGTGTGTATGCGGCTACTAACAATGTCGTTTGCCGTTTGTGGATAACTGGAGTGGCGGTACATCAAACTTTAACGCCGTCCAATGGCATTGAAATTGAAATGACTTTGGTCGTTTAAGTGTAACCACTCACTTTATAGCGTTAAATTTAAAGCAATAATTGTTGCTATTAGAAGCATTGACGTTTCCCGTTAGTGTAGCCCCAGCGTTATAAAACGAATTACAGCGGGCTAAGTTACGGGCACGGCTATTGTAATAAAAATAAGGTTGTACGCAATAAAATTCTCACAGCTATTTCATAAATCTTCTGTTACTACAAACACAAGTTTTAGTACTATGATAGAATTTAGAAATTTGTATAAATTTGAATAATTTTGAAAAAAAAAATCAATAATGTAAGCATCTTGGTACACCAAATCACTCCGCAAAGCGTCCTTCAGTTTGGCGGGAAAGATTGATGATCATCTAACCCTCAAATGCATTTATAAGTTCGTGATTAATCAAGTCCAAAAATAATAATATTTTACATGTGCATAAAAAAGCTTAAAAAAGCTTCAGCTTATTAAAATTGGTTCATTTGGGATTACAGAATGTCAGTACCTATACCGTGTGTTTAGTCAGAAAGACTAACGAAGTGTAAATTCGAGTAACGTTGAATAATTATTAGCGAAGCATCAATAAACACAACTGGCATATACAAAATACAGTTCTATTTAGTTTACGTAGAATTGTGCTGTCGGAGCAAACGTCGAGCACTTCCCACTTAAATCTAAATATTCCGACGAACTCACACTCGACCAAAGTTTGTTGTCTCTGTTGACTTTCCACTAGATAAGGACAATGTTTACTGAGAGCTCCACCTCATGCGTTGAAGCATGAAGCCCTTTCTTATACTGACTGTCTTATGTGTATATGTATGACGGTATCTGAATATTTTTAGGGATATGTCGCTGTCATTTTATCTTATTTATCACTATTGTCTTATATGTCATTTTGTAATATATATATACAAAAAGCTATCTACTCGTAACTTATGGGTTTCTCGCGCCAAAACATTTGTAACGTTCTATTAACTTTTTAATTTTATTATCATTACCCATTCACTCAAATTAGAAATGGTGTCTTTATCGCCACACTCCACAAAATAATTAACGTTTGCAACAACAAAGTCGTTCCGATTAGAAGTCTCGTCAAATATCTAGGTTAGTGTATTTGGAGAAAGTTATTACACAAGCACAACTTACGTACTTTGGTATGCACTAAAAGAGACGCCGATACTTGGTTGTTAGCAACACGCGTTAAAGCCCACGGGCTCAAACTAGTCGCTATAAAAATATACTCTGTGGCTTCTACCACGCGCCCTTCACTGCCGCAATTATTTTGTTCTGAAACAGATTTTTTTTTGTTTAATATAGATATTAAAGTATTACTTATTTAAAGTCACTCTTATGTTTAAACTACCACGTTTACTGCCATAATTTTTGAGCACGACCAGAGATATAAATTATTTATGTATTCCATACAACATTCATAAACGAAATTTATTACACATAATTTATATTGGAACCCTGAGCTCCCCACAGTGAGATACTGAATTATTGCAGTTATCAGAACTCATGATTTAATATTTGATGGAAATTAACGAGCCCATTAGTTGATCGGAGCTGTTTAATCTCTATCTGGTTTGCGATTGAAATATATCCATTTTATTATTTGCCGTTCTTCGTTCCGTTCGTCGTTCGTCGTCTTCGTTCAATAATAATGCTCAATATGGTTCGCATGGTGATTGTATCCAGCAAATAGGCCCTTTTTACCGGTTACGAGGCATTCCATCTTAGTCCTCAAGGGTGACAACGCATCTGCATTTTAATTGTAATCGAGGATAAATGTAGATGTCTATGGGCCACAGTTTCCACTTATCTCAGGTGGACTGTGACCTCGTTCGTCACTCCTATTCTTTAACAAAAAAAAATGCGACGTCACCTATGAGGATTTAGATGGAATGCCTCACAGAAACAGAAACACTGGAACTCAATATGACTCCTCGGAGCTTACTTGGTGAATTAACTGTCCATCAATATTGTATCGAGAAATAGGAAATGGGTGATGACAACTGTGAAATTTATTTTTTAAATTTATTCAATGAAATACAGTCAGTCAGTCTGACGAGGACACGGGTTCTTTTAATATTGTCCTCCAGACCGAATTCCGGTCACGGTGGCTAGTCTCAATGTAGACAATATAGATAGGATTATAGTGCACGAGTGTATGCGCAAACAAGAGTACTCACTATTCCCTTTCTTTCATAGTCCGATGTGAGAGTTACCCGAGACGACCGGAGAGAGATCAGGCGTAGGATGAACGGCTTTACGTGCTTTCCGAGGCACGGGGTGGAAACAACATCAATTTCCTGACTCCAGACTGCTACTAAGAATTTCTTGGCAGAAAACAAAATAACTGATTTCGACCTGACCTGGGACTCGAACCCGGGACCTCATGTCAACGATTTGTTCAACGATTGCGGTTATGGATAACCGCAATCGTTGAACAACAACAACGAGACAGTCACGGGATATATTGTTATTAAACAAGTTCGTTCAATAACAATACATCAAAGATTACCAACGTTGGAGAAGGTTACGATGTAATTTCCTCGTCCATAAGTTCATTTACAATGGGGGAGCCGCAACTCATCCCGCGGTCACGAGGCGCCCGGCAACATAACACGTCCATACTATAGATATAGACAACTAGCCAACAACATCCCGTCGTAGTACGCACACCTCACAAGTACAAGTGTACATACAAATCACCTAACTCTTTTTTTGCCTTGCGCTGATTAGAAAGTTGATTGAATGGGTACCTTTGTTAGCGTTGTGATAATAAATCCTCCTTGCGTTCGACTGTGAACCAAATCAACGTCGGATTGGTTTCATTTCAATGCACAATTATTTGATTAGAACCTGATTAAATTTCTATCAGAATTGGTCCACCAATTTTTATCAATATATTAAGTGAAGAAAGGGAAAACTAACTGCATTTCACAATTAATAATTTGAACTATTTAATCGTACCGGCTTCTTTTATTTTGTAGAATAAGTTTGACAAACGAGCACACTGTTCTGTGTCTAAATGTTCTATATTTCCTGTGATTTTTTTAATAATTTGCAGAACTTTCGTAGTAATGCAATAAATATAAGAAATATAAAGATAGATATAATATATAGTATCTGAGATTTCTTAAGGTTTCTATATTTCTATCAAATTTCTGTGCGGCGGACGGCGCTCGGGACACAACTCGACCACCGCCGCCTGACCCAGTTCCTTCAATATTTACACTTTATTTTCTTATCTCGGCTACTTTTTCACAAAATCCTCGCTCAATATTCGGATTTTTCAGACTTCCATTGATAAAAGTATCCTTTGTTGGGTTTTGAATTACAGTACATACTTATTTATTAACCACGATAGCGTCAGCTTAGTAGTCAACGTACCTATCTACACCATTCACACAAGTAAAAATAAGTGTATAAATAAAATAAGTGGTTTACGAGAGATTTTTTTATACGTATTTGAGGCAGGCTGCTACTACATTATGGTTGTAGCACTACTAGGTTGGCCCGGCTGTAGAAGGATAACGATCTTACCGAATACCAGTTTGAAATAGCAGCTTAATATCGCATCTTATAACTGGAGACCCTTTTTACGGAAAAGAGGATATGCAGTCGTTTATATTATGCTTTGACTTAAATTGTTTTTCTTCTTAATCAGCCAGAAAAATTCCACTGCTGGGGGATGTGTCTCTCCCGTCGCAGAAAATATTTTCCACAATGACCATGTTTGATCTTGCAACTTTGACCATGTTTTTTTTTATAGGATTGGGTGACAAGCGAGCACACCGAGTCCAAAGTTTAGTGGTTGCTGTGGTCCATAGACATCTACATCTTTCCTTGATTACGAATCAAGATTCAGATGCGTTGCCACCCCCGAGGACTAAGAAAAATGCTTCGTTTCCAGTAAAAAGGGTCTGCGGTTCTCCACACTCACTATACGAAACACAGCAGCATTAAGCTACTATTTTACGCTGGTATTCTGTGAAAAGTGGTCATTCCCCCGTCGAGCCGACCCTTTCGTGCTACAACTATACTACTTATATAACTGCAGCATGGCTCTACCACGTATTAAATTATCATGTTATCTATTTTCAACATCAAACGCACGACAAGATTTACTTAGAAAAAATACTCAATCAACGAGAACTTACTTACTACTCGTAATTTACTTTATTCCGCGTGTCCAACTATGAACTCGGAGAATACTTGCGGTCTCATCTTGGACGGCAAGTTCGCCGCATGCCGCAGCTGCGCATTCCTCACCCCGGCCTACGCCCTCTGACCCCTTCCCGCCATCTGACCGCCCGACCGCCCCTGAATATTCGGCATGAGAACCCTTGCTTCCATTAACCCAGCATCACAGGACACGTGCTAACAATTACATTACATTTATGTACCCTACGTTGTACGAGATCCCTTAAAGCATTAAAAATTCAAACAATCTACGTATATAATGATTTCTTATATTTACGCGAACACTAACAATTTATATAATATTAATTAATTAAAAGTAAAATAAACGCGATAAAATCCGTAAAAGTAGTTTTAATCAATCTACGTATATTTCTTGAGGGTCGTAGAATTTCTCCTATTTTTCCCTTTTTTCTAATGTCCTAGAAACATTATTATAGGAATGCATATACAGAGTGTAATTACATTTAACTTCTATCGTCTGTATATCACACAGAACTACGCTAATCAGTTCAATTATTTGTTTAATAATATTGTATTTCCTTTGTAAGTGATTTATTGTAATCTTTTGAAAAATGAGTGTCTTTAACTTTCTTAAACAAGAATATTATAAAACCTACATCAACAAACGCAAATCTAAAACTCTAATATTGCAAATAAGAAATTTTAAATTTTACATTTATAATTTTAAAAAAAATACTGCTCTAGAAATGTTGCGAGCACAATTTATCAATCAGGTACAAGTTGGAATACCTCAAACCCCGTTATTTTATTGCCGCCTACCCGCCGAATCCAAAGAACTCAGCACTCAGCCATCGTGGAGTCTATATCACCTGACGATGCCTTGATTAGAAGTGAAATATGCACCTAATTATCGACGGTGGTGTGTCTTTCCTAGTGTAGTGGTATTGCGAGTAGTGGTACTGATATAGGTAAGTGGTGACCGGGATAGTGCACGCAATTAAGGGATGGGATGCAAATGTGATGTCAATACCGTACACACAGCGGATTTACAGCTCTGTTTAATATCAATAAGTGTATTAATAAATATAATAATATTTTACAAAATTAACTGTTACATTTTCTATATTAAATAAAAAACCCTTTTACTGAACAAAGAAGGTAAGGTAAGTATATTTATTTTTTAAGGTATGTATACACCTGTGTACTAACAGTGACTGATTATTCTTAAGGCAAACTAGACACGTGCAGAGGGGCGCAAAGCGCGTAAGTGGATACTGTGGCCCATAGATATCTACATTTATCCTTAATTAGAATCAAAATGCAGACGCGTTGTCACCCCTGAGGACAATGACGAAATGGTTTGGTTCCAGTAAGAGTCAAATAGTAAAAATTTTACTTCCTGCTGGGTTTCTTGCCGGTTCTTCCTAGGACGGAGGTTTTTTCTGCACCAGTGGTAAAATAAAAAAAAATACTTTCAATAAGAATTACTTGTAAATCTATATTAAATAAAAATTATTAAATTCTATACTATTCTAAAATACTGCGATTGGCTACCGACCGCGGCGGTCACCGTAGACCCTTCTTACAATAAAGGAGATTCATATCCGGTACAGGAAGGACTATGCAAGAACCGACAGATAAAGAATAACGATTTGTCCCAATTGCTTCACATTATCTTTACCACCACATCTCCGGAAGTATTTTTTTAAAATGAATTACCTAAATTCATTAAAATCTCAGAAATATCATAAATATTCAATTAAGTGGAGAATACCAGTGTGAAATGGCACCGTAATGCTGCTGTGTTTCGTATGGTAAGTGTAATGAACCGGAGAACGTTTTTTCTGGAAACGAGGCATTGCATCTTAGTCCTTACGGGTGAAAACGCATCTGCATTTTGATTCGTAATCGGGGATAGATGTTGATGTCTATGGGCCACAGCAAACACTTACCATCAGGTGGACTGTCTGCTCGTTTGTCACCCTGTCCTATAAAAAAGACACCATCAAGTGGGCTGATCAGCGCGTTTATCACATCAATTTGATAAAAAATAAACTTTTCTAAGTGGACTAATTAGTACGTTCGTCTCTTAATTTTAATTAAAAAAAGACGAATTCTTTGGAAATTAACTGGTAGTAAGTAATTATAATAAATAAAACAGATCACGTTGCGTCGTTAAATTATGATATTTTCGTATGGAACAAGCAGTCACGTCTCCGTCTGCCGAATTACGCATCCCGCCACTGACACCGACACTTTAACATGCAAACGACGTTTTATGGCGCAGGTAATTAAACTACCAGTTATATTACGACTTGTTCGCTAAAGACATGATTTCTTCTTTAAATGTTCAAAGCGACGTGCTGTTTTAGTGAGGGATTCCACATCTGAATCCAAATAAGCAATAAACTCCGATCAAAAAATATAAGAGGTCTACTCTACGAATAAAACTATTTTATGGATGTCGGAGATACAATTATTAAATTTATTTATAACAGCAACAGAAAAACCTTTTACGACCGTACCAGCTTTCTTTTGTCGTGATCCGACTAAATAAGAATTTAAGGTACGAGTACACGCGTTGGGGTGGAAATTTTAAGATCGGTGATCAGTCACGGCTTGCCGCCCGCCTGTTGTCGCTGTAGCATTTATGACGCCATTGTAGATAATTTCATTTGAGCTCATCTAGTCTGTAGTTAGATATTATATTTTAAGTCTACCTCGGAAATATGCGACGAAACCAAAGACTTGTTGTGTTGTTTGCATGTTTATTACTAGGCCGATAATTTAGAACAAAGATTTTGTCGTGGGTTGCTGGCACGGTAAATATGGCACGCAGTTAAATAAAAATAATTTATAACAATTACTATTTTTAGACAAAATACATAAAAAAGTTATATATACGAGATATCACACGAATGACGACAGTGTTTGCTTAGTCGCATTAAACAAAATCAGTGTTCGGTTGTCGAAAACAACCTTCGCGGTTTATAAAACAAAAAACCGGCCAAGAACGTGTCGGGCCACGCTCAGTTTAGGGTTCCGTAGTTTCCCGTCCGTCACAATAAGTGTTCCCACTTATGAGTTTAAAGGTGGGTATCCATTATGTTCGCCCTCCAGCAGCGCTCCGCTCTCCCGCAACTGCTCCCGGTAGTGGGTACTGTTGTTTCCATTCAAGTTCAAAAGTTAGTAGAAAGTCCTTATAAAGTTCTACTTTTCACATTTTTTTTCATATTTTCTAAACTTATGGTTCAAAAGTTAGAGGGGGGGGGGGGACACATTGTTTTTTTACTTTTGGAGCGATTATTTCCGAAATTATTTTATCTTCACATTATACATTATCAAAAATGATTTTAGTAAACCCCTATTCATTTTTAAATATCTTTCCTATATATATCACACGTTAGGGTTGAAATTAAAAAAAAATCACTTCCCACTTTACATATAGGGGGCTACCCTAATAAAACATTTTTTTCCAATTTTTATTTTACCACTTTGTCGGCGTGATTGATACACAATACACATATTGGTACCAAATTTCAGCTTTCTAGTGCTAACGGTCACAGAGATTAAGCGAGGACGGACAGACGGACAGACAGACATGGCGAAACTATAAGGGTTCCTAGTTGACTACGGAACCCTAAAAACTAGTCTTCTCGCCCGCTCGCAGTTGACATAAGGAGTTGCGGAGAATTAACCGTATCTTAGTTCGCAATGTATTAAGACTGTCTAGTAGTACTCATAGGAGTCTGGACGAAATACATGAGGATGTTAGCAGAGGGAGCAGATATTTTGACTGCTTTTCACAACATAAAACAGCATAGTCGTGAGTTTTATTAACCCATGCTTATTATGTATATTTCTCAATACAATTGATAACTCTACTGCTTGGCTGGATTGGTACTAATAACACAAATTAACTTTGTTATTAATAACAATAATGTCCTTCAGACCGAATTTCGGTCACGGCGGCCAGTCTCAACGAAGACTGGCCATTTGCGCAGGACAGGACTATTGTGCCCGAGTATTTGCGCAAGTACAATTGCACTCTCTATTCCCTCACTCTCTTAGTCCCATGGGACGGTTATCCGACACGACCGGGGAGAGATCAGGCGCAGGACCAACGGCTTTACGTGATTTCCGAGGCACGGGGGTGAGATACCACCAACTTCCTGACTCCGAGCTGCTACTGAGAATTTCTTGACAGAAAAACTCAATAATTGAATTTTACACGGCCAGGGCTTCGAACCTGGGACCTAATGATCGGCAACCGCGTTCACGACCACTACACCAACGAGGCATTCGTTTTTGTTTCTTTATTAATAACCGGTTGGTAATCGCATTTTTCATTTTCTGCTGTTGTGGTGTTATTTAAAAAAAACGCTGCTACAAATGTTATGGCTTAAAGTAAATAAATATATAACGCGAATTAAATTTTATGTATGGTTTTTAGTATCTAATAAATTTCAATACAATACAATACCCCATATTGTACACCAAGAAAAGATGAATATAGTACGTGAGGGTGATATGGTCATCCGGCTATTATGGTCACTTTCTTACATAGTATCTCGATGCTTTCTTATAACTTAAAAACTACAAGTTTGGTTGCATAGATGGCTTTGTGATACCTTGACTCTTCATCTGTCAATCTAATTCTAAAAGGTCAAAAGGGCGATGCTTTATCGACGCCATTTTGACAGTTGACATTATAGTAAATATTTAAGTCGATTTTAGTATGGTGTATTGTAGTTAGTTTTTTTGAGTAGATATTTCTATGTATTTCTAACTATTTCCAAAGCTTGTTTGCTATTTTTGTTAATATATTAGATAAAGTATAAGACTTTGTCTTTTTGCTTCTGTCCTTTTAGTTTTGGTTTCATATGGCGGCAAAGCTTTAGGTGATCATATTAACCTCACGTACCTTATAACAAAAACGAACAAATAATGAGGGCAAAACAAAAGGCGGTCTTATTGCTATAATATACAATATACATTGAAATCTCTTCCAGAAAACCCAGAAGAAGAATTAAACAAAAATAAGAAAAAGATTAACGGGTAGGGTGCACTAAATTAAAATTACTATAATTGTGCCATTTAGGCGACTGGATGGACTAGACTACGAAGATAAAACATTTATTCACACTGATTTAAATATGTAAATGTATTGCGGGCAGGCTTTGAATACCGGTCGGAACAGTTATTTGTTTGGGCAAAAAATAATTGTTCCAGGTACATGTTTTTCCTTGTGAAATTTATGAATAGAACACACCTTTTTTATACGTGTTAGAGCCACGCTGCAGCTTTAATATGGTTGTAGCACGAATAGCGGCTTGATGCTGCTGTGTTTCGTATGGTGACTGTAGAGAACCGGAGACCCGTTTCTCTACACTTATACGGTTTCACGGTTATTTCATCTTAGTACTGAGGGGCGAAAACGCATCTGCAGTTTGATTATTAATCGAGGTCAAATGTAGATGTATATGGGCTACAGCATCCACTTGACTGTATGCTCGTTTGTTACAATAATTCTATAAAAATAACCTTAACGAAAAAGTTCCTTCTTTAAAAAAAACGTCTCAATTGCATGCTGTTTATTGCTTTAACTGTGAAGCGATAATAAAATATGTGAATTATTGTGAATTATTACGGTCGCAGGGCACCTTGTGCAATGTAAACAACCACAGGCGCTGCTGGTTGCTGTAACGAGTTCATTCAACCGCCTCCAGATATAGACGTGATAGATTAAACAATCGTCAATTTAAACACACGTAAAATAACGTTTACATAGTAATTATTATAACATAGGATCAGTTTTGTGTGAGGGAAGTAAATTAAATTAAGAAGTGCTTTCTATGAATCTAAGATTATCTACTTATTATTGGCTTAGGTGTTTAAATATAATGATAATTTAAAAGTAAAAATTTCATGAGGTCATTTAAGATAACAAAGTTTGAGTGACGCATAAATTAATAAGGCCCAGTGCCTGAATATAACTAGTAAATATTTAAATTAATTAACGAAACAACATTTAGCTTAGAAATTGCGATACATTATGTACCTAATTAATTTTTGTGAGACTTGTGCATTTTATATAATTGTTTTAATTAGGAAATAATATGTAAAGAAGATTGGGCAAGTTTCATATGGTGGTAACGCATTATTATTATTATAGTACATTATTACTATAAATAGTAATTAATTTTTATTTAAAGCCGTCAAAAATATCTTAAAAGCAATATTAAAATATATTAATTTCGTATATTAGTGTGCCAGTTTTTCTTTATGAGTACCAATACGTTACTGAAACACACTTAAAATTGCCCTACAGAAAAGAGGTCAATGATAAGTGGCGCAAAGATAAAGTAAATGAAACTAACATTAGAATACGGCATTCTTTCATGCATAGATTTTTACATTCTTTGGCCCTTTTCTGTATAATCAAGTCAATTAAATTTTGTACATATATCCATTAAAAATGGCAGACTGTAAAAATGTAATTCGAACATGGTTACAAAATTTGTCATACGATGACACGGAGAGGTTGCTGATTGATATCATAAGTAAATTAATGATAATATAAATCACCCAAATAACCTTAATAATAAATAAATTTAATAATAAATTAAAGTGGCTGGTATGAAACAGTCAGTTTGCGACGTGTTTTATGCACGCTTAACCAAAGTGCTCAACAGCCTTTTATCTGGTGTGAATGAGACACACGCATATAACGGCTGGGTCATGCCTGTCCTCATGTATACCTTTGGCATACTCAGGTGGACTCAGACTGAACTTAACGCCCTGGATAGAAAAGTCCGCACTACTATGACGTCCCATAGGATGCATCATCCGAGATCGTCGGTAATGAGGCTGTACTTGCCACGAAAGCATGGTGGGCGTGGCTTTTTGAGCGCGCTCACCATGCATAATCGCGAAGTGTGCAGCCTCCGTAACTACTTCCTGGTGAGATCGGATGATCCATTCTATAAGGATTTTTTGTGATAAAGGACTTACCCCTCTATCCTTAGCCAACGAGCAATGGCAAGACCCGGCAGCGCAGAGCATTTCCGACCGGGAAACCGTATGGAAGGAGATGGAGCTCCACGGGAGGTTCTACAAGGCTCTACATGAGCCTTTCGTAGACACAGTAGCCTCCCTCTACTGGCTACGCTTTGGTGATCTCTTCGGGGAAACCGAGGGTTTTGTCTGTGCAATACAGGATCAGGTTATTAAGACCAACAACTATCGGAGATACATCCTAAAGAATGGCACCGTCGACGTCTGTCGAGCTTGTCGCCATCCCGGTGAGTCACTTAGGCATGTCATCTCCGGTTGTTCGGCGCTTTCTAACTCTTGAGTACTTGCACAGGCACAACCTAGTAGCCAGAATTCTTCACCAGGAGCTCGCTCTGAAATACGGTCTCGTGGACCGGAAAATGCCGTATTACAAGTACTTGCCAGAAGCCGTGCTCGAAAATGATCGCGCCAGGCTCTACTGGGACCGGGCCATCATCACAGACAGGACTATTCTTGCGAATAAGCCTGATATTGTGCTGATGTACCGGGCACAGTCAAGGATATTTTTAGTCGACATTACCATTCCGTATGACGAGAACCTCGTGAAAGCCGAAACAGATAAACGAACAAAATATCTGGATCTGGCTCACGAGGTGACCGACATGTGTGGTGGTCTGCCGACTGAAATTATTCCTGTAGTCGTTTCTGCAAACAGGCTAATCCCAGTCAGCCTCTCGGGTCATCTGAGGAGGCTGGGACTCCGTGACGGACCGCTCCAGGCTCAAATGCAGAAGGCGGTGCACCTCGACACCGCCCGCATCGTCCGCCGGTTTCTCTCCATTTCCCCCTAACCCTCGGCCGTTTGATCTCCCCTGCCCAGGGCCTCCATCTGGTTGGGCTTTTATTTATTTATCTATTACTTATTTATTTGTGCTGGTATATGAAATACATATTTATGTATATTTATCATTTTCTTTTATATATTTATTCAACCCAACCAGATGAGAATACACTACTAATACCACAATTAAAGTTACAGCCTATATACGTCCCACTGCTGGGCACAGGCCCCTTCATTTCTGAGAGGGTTTCAGTGCCGGCGGGGATCGAACCCGAGTTACTCGCGTTCTGTTATAATACAGCGAGCGTTAACCATCTGCATCTGAGCTACCACGGCTCTCCCCTTATTACTTAGTAGAGAGAACCCTTATTAGTTAGTATGTTATTCATTTTATGTAAGAAACAGAAAATATTTGTTAATTTATCTTTTAGCACATACACCTGAGATACAGGTTTATCCTAGTTCAGGTGCCTGTAGACTATTGAAATAATACTCGTTTTTACGGAATTTATCGCGTATATTTAACTTTTTAATACCCGACGTTTCGAGAGCTTTACAGCACCCATGGTCACGGGAAGGACTGAGATGTTTAACGTCCAGATGTCATAGTTAACCGCGGTTACCATAGATTAAAATTTAACTTTTGTTCCGATCTACACAGTATGAACTTATGGTATCATGAAGCCTTGCAGTTGTATGCTTGGGTTGGGATTTAATTTTATTTATTATAGGATCCCAAGCAGATGGTAGCACCCAGCCATCTTCTCTATTGAAATTAGGGTGTTTTTTGATTTCAATAGCCTCGCGAATCATCCTTGAAAGAAATCGGTGTTCTTTAGCGAGGATTTGTGGTCTATCAAATCTGATGTAGTGACGGGGGCGATCCTGTACATGTTCACAGACTGCAGACTTCCCGGACTGTTCTGACGTTCGACATGGATGTAACACATGATCTTTGTTTTGTCCACGTTCATCTTAAGACCTATCGGTTGGGAGATACCATTGAGGTCATTGATCAAGGTGCTTAGGTTCGCCAGCAATTCTACCATAAGGACTATATCGTCGAAAAATCGAAGTTGAGTGATGCACTTGTCATTGAAGTTAAGGGGATATAGTAAGTCAGCTCAAATTCTAATTTCGCCCCCACTTGCCCGCGCGTCGTATGCTATGTACCGACATGTTTGTAATCACTAATACAGTAATCATACTGTAAGTAGAAATTAGGTCGTTAGACACTTATTTCGTTAGGTTTATCATATTTATGCCTGTTTCTTAACGCCAAGCCAGTCGCTTCTTATTTTTATTACGGTTATTTCCCACTTTAATTTTACGTCGTCCTGTTGCGTAATGTATATTCTGATCGTAAGCGACACAACCTCCGCCTTCAAACGCCGAAGCGAAGTGACCGGGCGGCAGGAATCACGCTTCAAGAGACCGATAGTTTAGGTAATTTCTTTTTACAGTGAAAATAATGGTATTTTAAAAAAAGTAAATAACATAAGCACTGCTTTATAGTGAGTTCAGTTAGTATGCAAAGTTTCATGATCTTATTTAAAGTATTTTATGAATAACAGCGGTTTATTGTTTATTTTGGAGGTAACTTTGGATTTTTTTTCTATCGAGAAAATTTTACGAAATCGTGTTTTCGTCTAACATAATCCTTAACATTAATCCTCAACTTTACCATATATTTATTTCAAAATTAATGCTGCTATATTTTCGGCATAACGGAGGATCTTGCTAAGCCATTTGAGGTTATATTTCCCCTTAATACCGTATCCTTTCCGGTCCAGTAGCTCAGAAACGTCTTCGAAACAATTCTTATTTTTTCATTATGTGAATCAGAATTACGACGGATAACATTTTAGTTAAACAACTTATTGGTACTTTATTTATTTTCTAAGGCCATCTCTACCGCTGGTTTGTAGTAAAATGGAATAGAACTCGCTACCAGTTCCGATCTCTCGCTTCCAAGTGTACTACTTGATTTGTTAATAAGAAATAAAGATTGCTCAGTAGGTCGACTTTTGTACGGCGAAAGGTGCTCAGTGCTCACACATCAGTTCATCAGTGTAGTGCGTGTAATCTAAAGGAATGAAGGCTTACCTCAATCGTTAATTTGACAAATTTGCTTGTCGCTGGAGTACATATTTCATTTGAATATCACTTTTTTTACAAAAAATTAAATATTTTTTATGTCATGAAACAGAAGCGGATCTATTGTGTTCACATCAAAGCGAGTAAATGAAGCTCTGAGCCCTCTAAGTTCAGTAGAGAAAAGTAAAATAATAATTGCTATCACATTCATTTTGGTAAAAGCAGAAATAAGATGTTATTTTCAAAGCAATTCTCGACTACAAAACCTTTATGAATTTAAGAACGGCCGCTGAAATCTGCGTTATAAGATGACAACGGCCCTTGTCGAGTAATAAATTTTGTGCGCCTCCTGAAACAGCAAAAATACTCTGTCTGTTAAATATTTAGCTTTTTGAGCAAATATCAAAAATCTGAATAGAACAGACGTCATGTTTATTTAATTAGAGATTGGTATGATTTAAAAAAAGGCTTAAGGATTATTTTTACATAATTTTTACGTCTCCTCCTTTTGGACTCCAATATTAGTTGCGTTTTGCGTATAACACTGTGTCGGTTTGAACAAGAGAACTACAAAGTAAGATACCGATATAGTGGCTATTTTAAACGCATCAGCTACTCATAGTATAAAGAAAAGTGAACAACTTCTGTGTTCGAAATTTATTCGATTCTTAGATTTTTTTCGTTGTAACAAATGTGCGTGTAATTTTCTACGCGAAGGCATTAATGGGTGCCATTATGTATCGCCTCTGAATCGTGCGAATCTACTAAACGCTTCCACTTACTGAAAGAATACAACAGTGCCGTCACTATAGAAACATTGTAAGGAAATCAGGGTAACCTATTTATTCACATTTAAACTGTATGCCCTTCTCATTTCTAAGACGGTTTTAGGTCAAGGTAGTGTCCTCCACGCTGTGTCAATATGTGTTGACGGCATTCAAATCTAAATTCGAAAATATTTTCCCAAAAAAGGTCATTGATACGATGTTTTTTTACACCGTGGAGCTCGTGGAAAATCAGCACTTAATACATATTGCAATCAACAACTTCATTGGAACCGGTGGAGATCGAACCCAGGTTGCTTAAATGATGTCAAATTGACAGCTATTTTTATATTAACAATACCTATAAAATAAAGTAAAGTTACAGCCTATATACGTCCCACTGCTGAGCACACGCCTCCCCTCATTTATGAGAGTACAACGTAACTAAGCATTAACTATACCTATTGTATATGTATTACTCTATCGCCTAAGCACAATTGTTCTCTTGCAATCCCGACCATGCGTGTTTTTTTTGTAATGCAATAAAGTGTTATCAACATACATAAAACTTTATTGCACGATCTATTAAAGTCAGTAGTTTTTTTGTGTATACTTTGTATGATTCTTTGCGCCTGAAGTATGACAAGAATTTTTCTCCGTCAAGGATAACACGTTGAGGTGCGCGCTTTCGGTACATTTTATTTGCATATAAACGTGCTATCATAATTTTCAAAAAATCACTACACCTAGTCGCTCATGGGCTAATTATAAAAACGTCAACAGCCACCGCTCTATTCTCGTATGAGCTTGATTTCAAATGCATTACGTTTATCTTTGCTGGCGCGTTTCTTAAACAAAAAACTGTTTTATGTTGCAAGTCATTTTATACCAGGCTTATACTGCAACTGTTTTCTTTGATCTGGTACACCGCTACATAGTTAGAAAAATCAACATTCAAACCGCTACGGGCACGACCATGTGCATCCGTTTTACCATCACACAAATCATAACAGACTTATTTAGGTATCTTGCTGGGCGCCTGAGACTCATTTATAAATTAATTATAAGGGAAAATGCTATAATTATAATAGAAAATAAAATATACGTTTATGTATCAATAATGTAATAAGAGTTATATATTATTTTATCATCATATTTGGGTATAAATAGTTTAATTTAGTAAAGTTAGCTCGCCCACGATGCACGTCGTGGTAGCAACAGTTAATTTTTATTCCTAGAATAGAAATATTGTAACGTGTCGAATAATGTATGCCCTGCTGGTTATCCTTAATGAAATAAATAAACGTCATCTGTGCGGCATTGGGGCACTGCGACCAATCTTGGCTTTTAGTACATATTATTATGTGCAAGACAGAATCGTATTGCACGAATTAGAGAGTGCATGTGTGTTTGCTCACACACACACGCGCACTCTCTATTCCCACACTCCCATAGTGCGATGGGACGGCATCACGGCAGTCTGACGCGACCGACGAGAGATTAAGCACAGGCTGCTGGCTGTGCTTTCGAGGCACGTTGGTAAACACCGCCATTTTTCCTGGATCCGGGCTGCTATTGAAACTTTTTTAACAGAAAAACCCTATACGTGATTTTGGAGCAAGTCGCGCTTATGAACTTATGATCGGTAAGTCAACTAGGCAGTCCACTTTATGATACACCAGATAGTAATTACTGTAGCCCTCAGACACAAAGGACTTCTTTTAAGCAATTTTTTATACGTGGCAGAACTACGCTGCAGCTATACCATGGTTGTAGCATGAATGGGTCGGTTTGACCGGGGAAAGACCACGCTCTCACAGAATTCTCACAGAATTCAAATACGCAGTTTGGTTTTAGACATGGCAAATCAACGGAGCATGCAGTTCATACTCTTACAAATTTTTTGTCATCGTATTTAGACAGTGGAAAAAAGTGTATTTCTGTTTTCTTAGATTTGGCGAAAGCATTCGATACCGTGTCAATAAAAATACTATTAAAAAGACTAGAAAATGTTGGTATCAGAGGCACTCAACTCAAACTATTCAAAAGTTATCTTTCTGAGAGATATCAATGCGTTAGTGTAAATAATATTACCAGCAATGATTTACTAGTAACACACGGCGTACCACAAGGAAGTATACTCGGCCCAACCTTATTTCTTATTTATATTGATAATTTTACAAAATTTAATCTCTCTCAGGGACATATAATTTCATATGCAGATGACACTGTTTTGATATTTGCTGCGGATACGTGGAAAGATGTATTCTCGTCTGCACAATTAGGTTTAAATGTAGTTACCAATTGGCTTTACAGTAATAAACTTTCAATCAATATTACGAAAACGAAATATATAATTTATTCATTAAGAAAACCTATTCGCAACCTTGAAAATTTTAACTTAGTGATTCATTCATATGATTGTTTAACAAGGGATAACAGCTGTTCCTGCCTTTCACTTGAGTCTGTTGAATATATTAAATATCTAGGAGTTATAATAGATAGTAATTTAAATTTTAAACAACATATTAACACTCTTAGCAAAAGAATTCATAAATTAATATATATTTTTAAAACTATTAGACATGTTATGGATCCAGATATATTAAAACGAGTTTACTTAGCTTTATGTCAGTCTATTATAACATACTGCATATCAACGTGGGGTGGTGCCTCTAAAACGGTGTTACAAAGGATAGAAATCTCTCAACGTGCTATACTCAAAGTTGCAACATTTAAACCTTTTCTTTATCCTACATCACAGCTTTATGATAACTGTCAGGTCCTTACAGTAAGACAACTGTTTATATTAACGATCATTCAGAAACAACATAACTTATTAGTATACAACCGATCAAACTTAAATAAACGCAGGAAATTTTCCGTAGATACAACTAATTTTAAAACAACTTTTATAAGAAAATTCTTTGCATTTTTGGGACCACACTTATATAATAAACTAAATAAAACATTGGACATTTACCACCTAAATAAAATAAATTGTAAAAAAACTGTACATAATTACCTACAAAAATTAACTTATAATGAAACTGAAAACCTGCTTAGTAATAAATTCTTATATAACTGTCACCTGTAATACTACCCGTATAAAATCATAATAACCACACACACACACACACACACACACACACGCACGTGTGCAAACACACACACACACACACACACACACACACACACACGACACATATTTTACACGCTCCTCTCCCATAACTGCTCACACACATTACACTCATAACACAATTACTTCTTACAGTCATACATTACACATCCTATGAGAGAGGAACGGCATTAGTAGTATAATTTATTATTTTGTTTGTACCTTGGTATTAGTAATAAGTGGTAACATAGTATATAAACATAATATGTGATACAATTAATTTCATTGTACTTAGGTTATATTAGCGGAATGTACAAATTTTTAGATAGAATTTGATTATTTAACTTTTGCTTGCATCCTAATATTTCGATAAATTAACGGTGGGGATATGGCGCTGACAGCTGATGCACAGGTCTCCTAGTTCGGCTGCAGATGCTATGTTTTCAAGTATATGTACTAATGTAGCTTTATTAAATAATGTTATGCAAATATCGTGATGTACAACCTCTTGGAAATAAAGAACTTATTATTATTATTATTATTATTATTAATTACCAGCGTAAAATGGTAGCTAAATTTCGTATGGTGAGTGTAGGGAACCGGAGACCTTTTTTACTGAAAATGAGGCATTTGTCCTGAAGTTAGAAATAGGCGCCAACACAGACAGACTCCTAGGTAAAAAAAGGTTTTTTTTTGTAAATTATATGTAATAAAATATGGCTAAAGGCAGATACTATTAAGGTAATATCCCCGCTATAAAACTGAGCAAGGAATATTTACGAGGATATCTTCAGCCTAATGTCTCACCGGACTATCATTACGGAGTTACACAGTAACTTTATAGAAAAAGGCCTGTGATTTTGTTTTACCTCTTTCTTATTTTATATTAATTGTGTAATAAAAGAATTTATGATAGTATATTTGATGTCGTTTAATCGTACAATATTTTACTTGTTAAAGGAAAGGGGGGACCACTTAAATTCAACCCCACGACTGTGAGTATTACATTTATAGTTTATAATTAAAAAAAAATAGATTGCTCTTTCGTTCGTTTCTTCAATAGAATTAACAATAAATTTCAATATAAAGCATTTTTACACAAAAGTCATAAATGGTGAAATTATTTTATTGCAACCGATTTCAATATTAAATAAAATGAGAACATCATCAATGTACTCGAAGTCAATTAAATTCGCATTATTAAGGATAACTCAAAAACTGCCGGTCAGATCTTGGTCAAATTATATTATATAGGATCACACGAGACGCACCAGTTTTCAAATAAAAAAATAATCATCAAAATCGGTTAACGTAGAAAAAAGTTCTGAGGTAAACATACACTAAATAAAAACTTTTAACCGCTCCATATTATTCCGTAGCTCGATAAAGACGACAAAGTTAAAATGAATCATGAGAGAATCATCAACATCTTCCTGATTATAACTCATAAAAACTGCGATTACTAGCGCCTGCCAAGCGTTGAGATGGCAAGTCTTTCCTGCAACGGGAGAGGCGTGTATATTCGCCGGCCAAGTATGGCATTTATTTAGCAAATATCCCCCCTACGGGACATCTACTAGCGAGGCCTAGGTTAAACAGAGGACTTATGATGGGTTGTATTGAACCCTACTCCTTTGTGTGACAGGTGTCGGTGTTTAGGTTTTGTAACAGTAAAACACTAAAAGTTTTTCCAAGTCTTAACACATAAGTATAAAAAGTATAAGTTACAGCCTATTTATGTCCCGTTGCTGGGCACAGGCCTCCTCTCAATTCTGAGAGGGTTTTTGAAGTAAGGAAGTGTCCGCCGCGCTGCACCAATGCGTGTTGGCGAATTTCATATGTCTTCGAAATATTTTTATTTTTCTTATTTCTCAGACATGTATGTTTTCTCACGATGTTTTCCTTCACCACGAGTAGGTGGTAAATCAGCACTTAAAACTGCAATAACAATTTAATTGACATCGGCGAGGATCGAACCCGGGTTGCTCGCGTAATATGAAATTTACAGCGAGCGCTACCCATCTGAGATGCCACGGCTTCAAATTAGTTTAGCCACTGCGGATAAACGCACAACAAACAAACAAAAAATCTGTATGATTTTATTATGTGTATAAATATTAATGCTACATAGGAGGTAGACTTACTGTTATTTGCTAGTAGGACTCGTCTCTGCCTTGGAGTTCGTCCGCGTAGCTGCTACCCACTCATCTGGCAGCGGTGGCCACGCATCAGTCAGAGCCAGTAATATTTTACTGCGTGTTATACTGCCTTAGTTCTGACAGGTTTTTTATTGAATAAGAGTGACAAACTAGCACACATTCCATCTCATGGTAAGTGGTAGCTGTGGCCCATAGACATCTACATTTATCCTAGATAAATTAAGAAAAGAATTTGAACTGCTTTAACCCCTCTCCCCGTCCAGAAGTAAGAAAAGACCTGTACTCCAGCTGTGGGTTAATTTGTTTTTTATGTTTTCATATTCATAAATCAAACACTCACGCCTGTCACCCAGAGGGGTAGGCAGATACTACGACCTTCCGTTTGGCACGATCCTGACACACCTGATAATGGAAGTGTCATCAACGTACTCTTACGTGGTGTGTGTTCATCCTTATTATTTGCATTCTTTCTTGTGGAAAAAGAACAAAGAAATAATAAATTATGTTTTTTTACGTACGTTTTCACTATGTGAATACAAATTTATCTTAGTTGAAAACGGACACAAATTTCCTAAGACAACCGCGCTGCTATCTTACGACATTTAATTACATGTAGATAAGGAAAGGCATTGTTCAATTCTCTCGCAAGGAAAGGTGATTTGCATACAGCTGATAAGAATTTTTGGTTTCCCGCAGTTTCTTTTCTTAGAACTTTTCATTAGAGTTCTTTCAAATATTTTACTATCAGGTGGACGTATAGGCAAAAGAAGCTCCTCTATCGAAACCTTAATACGAAATAATTTAAATACTAGCAATAGTAAATGATTTTCATATTTTTTAAGTAGTTCATCGTTCGTTCGTCTGATAGAATTACCAACAAAGTTCAATATAAAGCATTCGTATACAAAACTAAAAAACTATAACAAGTGGTGAAAAAAAAATGTATAATCGATTTCAATACAAATAAAAATAATGGGCGACGGTAGGAGTCCATAAGAGTAGACAAAGGTTATATGAACTTTACAATGAAAGGTCATATAATCCTAGCGTCGAATTTAGGGAATATGTAAAAAAATATTCCAAAATATTTAAAAGAGTGTGCTCCTTAGCCAAGTCATTGTATTTAAGCAACAAAATAAAGACTGCTTCTAATAAAATTAAAATGACATGGAGTATAATTAATAGTGAAACTGGTAAGGTCAACTCTCGCAATTCAAACTACCAGTTAAGTTTTAACAATAAATTAACTAAATCAGATCAGGACGTTGCAATGGTTTTTGAGAAATATTTTACTGATATTCCGATCTTAACCACTAAGTCACTGAATTCTTCTCCTACCGTCGCCGAATCATTACTTAAACAAAATGTAAATGTATGTACAAAGAATTTTACATTTCATAAAGTTTCATCAAAAGATATTGTAAAATATTTTAAGACTATTGATATTAAGAGAACCGCCGATCTGTGGGGGATTTCTGTTGAAGTTATTGCGTCTATAATAGATACAATCGCACCTCAACTATCTATTATTTTTAATAGTAGTATCAAATCTGGTGTGTTTCCTGATTTAATGAAGCATAGTAAATTAATACCTTTATTTAAATCTGGTAGTACATTGGACCCCTCTAATTTTAGACCTATTTCTGTACTGCCAACACTTAGTAAAATTTTTGAAAAAATTATTCTTGATCAATTGTTAATTTTTTTTAATGTAAATAAATTACTTCACAAAAATCAATTTGGTTTCACAAGGGGTCGCTCGACAACTGATGCTGGTGTTGAGCTGATTAAATATATATTTAATGCATGGGAGAATTCACAGGATGCTTTGGGTTTGTTCTGTGACCTATCTAAGGCCTTTGATTGTGTTCACCATGAAACATTTATCAGGAAACTTCAACACTACGGTGTAAGAAATGATGCTCTTAAATTAATTATTTCATATTTAAGTGACAGAACACAAAAAGTTGTTATTAATAGTATGAGTTCTTCCGGGTCGATTGTACAAATGGGCGTTCCTCAGGGCTCAATTCTTGGCCCCTTTCTGTTTCTTGTATATATTAATGACTTACCTTACATAGTAGGGGATAACCATGATATAGTATTATTTGCTGATGATACTTCATTAATTTTCAAATTAAAACGACAGTTATTAAATTACGACGAAGTAAATAATGCTATAGCTAAGTTAGTCAATTGGTTTAATGTTAATAATTTGCATTTGAATGGGACTAAAACTAAATGTATGAAATTCGTAACTCCTAATGTTAAACATGTCAATACTAATGTAATTTTAAATGGGGAGGAGCTGAGTCTTGTCGATACCACCATTTTTCTTGGAATCACACTGGACGCAAAGCTTCAATGGCTCCCCCATATATCAAAACTAGCTAGCAGACTTAGTTCTGCAGCATATGCTGTAAAAAAGATTAGAACTCTTACCAGTGTTGAAACAGCTAGAATAGTTTACTTCAGTTATTTCCATAGCATTATGTCGTATGGTATTTTGCTATGGGGACACGCGACTGACACTGAAATTATATTTATTTTACAGAAGAGGGCCATTCGAGCAATATATAATTTAAAACCAAAAGAGTCACTGAGACAAAAATTTAAAGAAATTAATATATTAACTCTGGCCTCTCAATACATTTATGAAAATGTAATGTACGTACACAAAAATAAAAGTAGTTTTGTGAAAATAAGTGATATTCATTCTGTAAATACTAGGAACAGACACAAGCTGGTAGTACCTGTTACTCGACTCCACCGAGTCAGTAATTCATTCTTGGGGCGATGTATACGCTTTTACAACAAAATCCCAGAAAATATACAAAATTTGTCATACACAAAGTTCAAAAATGTTATTAAACTAAGTTTGTATAAAAAGGGTTATTATAATATTAAGGAATTTATAGATGATAATAACCCCTGGGAAGGGTGATCGCTACCAAGCTATTTCTAATTTATCTTGTGTTGTTGATTGTAAACATGATTGTAAGCTATTATTAAAAAAAAAAGTCCCGCTGGGTTTCTTGCTGGTTCTTCCCAGGACAGAGGTTTTTTTTTGCGAACCAGTGGTAAATTAAAAAAGTGACGTTCAATAAGTATTTTTATAATCTACATTGAATAAAAAAGTTTCTATTTCTAATGTAATTAAAACGAAAACATCATCAATATAATTATTCGAATTCAATTATACTTAAATTGTGAAAAATACGCATTATTAAAATAACTCAAAAACTACTGGTCAAATCTTGATTAAATTTATTTGGGACCATACGAAAAGCACCAGCTTTTCGTGTACATAAAAAACATACAGTCAAATTGAATACCTCCTCATTTTTGAAGTCGGTAAAAAACGCTTTTGGGCGCGCTTTTGACTTGAGTATAAGACAAATACCAATATAAAATCTGCCCGTCTGTTTACGTAGATTCCGCATTTATAAAATCATACTTTTTATATCGTTTTGAGTTTACTCAATCTCTAAATTGTTTTTATCATTTTGATTTTACTCAATCATTAAATAAGAGTGGTAAAGCATTTGCTTTTAGTTTCTAAAACGACATCCACTTACCATCAGGTGGACCGTGTACCCGTTTGTCACTTTTATTCTGTATAAAACAAATACACTACTAAAGTAAAATACGCTTTTTAAAATATTTTAAGAAAGTTCAATAAATAATTTGTTTGCTTCCTATTGATGCATTAGTAGTGCCAGTTCTCCTGCGGCACGCTCGCCTGTCGCGCGATTCATGAATTCATAACGAGGCGTCGGGAGCCCCGAGCATTTATCAACTGTCGGCTCAGCTTCAGCGAGCTCAAGTGAACGTTTGACAACCGTCGTCCAGCTGTTGTTCCGAACATGAAAGTTTTATTGCCAGCCAAAAATAATTTTAAATTACTGAGCTGCGTGTCAATTTTCAATACGACATTTTTATCAAATATCCTCAAAATTTAATAGCTATGAACCGCGATGTTCGGTCTTACCTGTTTGAAGAGCATCTCCCCCCCCCCCCCTCATTTGCATACATGTCACCACTAATCCCAGCATCACTACACCCAACACCACTTCACTAGAAGAGACACACCACCGTTGATATTATGACACGTGTTTCGCTTCTAAACGGTATAAATATATTAACAATTAAAATTACCATTAGATTAAGTTTGTACTGCCTCGTTAGTCTAGTGGTTGTAATAATGCGACTGCTGATCATGAGGTCCTGGGTTCGAATCCCGGGTCGGGACAAAAATTAATTATTGAGTTTTTCCGTCAAGAAATTCTCAGAAGTTGCCCGAACTCAGGAAGTTAGCGGTGTCTCACTCCCGTGCCTCGGAAAGCACGTAAAGCCGTTGGTCTTGCGCCTGATCTCTCTTCGGTCGTGTCGGTTTACTTTTCCATGGGAGAGTATGAGAGTGAGAGAATAGAGAGTGCACCTGTGCTTGCGCATACACTTGGGCACAATAATCCTGTCTTGCGCCGATGGCTAGTCTCCGTTGAGGTCGGCCGCCGTGGCCGAAATTTGGTCTGGAGGACGTTAATTAAGACTATAAATATATCGTGTATTCCCAAATGTGAAAACCGTTAGATATATTATGAGCTTTGCAATGATTTCTCTCATGGGTCTCTCACACTGTAAGAATTTACCGTAATCTTTCCCCTGTGTAGGCTGATTGACGATCGTAGCACTGCAGTAGATATTGGTGTACCCTTCCAATGGTTACGATACTTTAATGTAAAATTCTACTTCTTCGTCATCATCATCAGTAACCTTAGCAATCCACCCCTGGACATGAGCCACAAAATCTCAAGTTATAATATTTGATTTGTTATTTTCAGTTGTATTTTTATTAACGTGACAAACAAGCACACAGTCCACCTGATGGTTAAATAATATTGCTGTGCTGCGTCCCATAGATTTCCACATTTATCCTCAATTAAGTATTAAAATACAAATGCGTTGACAGCCTTGAGGACTAAGATGGAATGCATTGATTCCAGTAAAAAGCGTCTCCGATTCTCTGCACTCACGAAACACATCCGCATTACGCTGCTATTTTACGCTGGTATTCTGTAAGTACGTGGTCCTGCACTGGTCGAGACGACCCATTCGTGCTACCAATATAATATAACATAATAGCAACAGCGTGACTCTACCGCGTAGAAATATTTATATATTGTAAACAAACTTCTATTTGTATATTTGTAAATAAACTTTTCTACTAATAATGAAATAGATATGGTAGATAAACCTGCCTTTGACTTTTAAACACGACATAATTTCTCTTGTCTGAGAACCCCTTAAATACTGTAGTTAAACTAAACTCATTATTAAATATTTGATTTGAATTACCGGCTCCATTAGTGGCTTGAATCTGTTTAATCTCCTCTATATCCACTTTCCGATGAGCGGTCTATTAACTATGGCCATCATTCAAATGTAAATATATACTTGGCAATATTAAAATGTGTGTATCATGGACGTATTACTTGGGTAAAATATCTATTGACTATGTATTGTCATTCACTTCCATCCATTGCAGCCTAAAAAGTCCACAGTTAGATATACGCCCCCCCCCCTTCGCCATAGATTGCCTCATATTGAAAATGACTATAGGTGCCACGCTTTGTAGGCAGGTTGTTATCAAGAAGATGCTGCTGCCCATCTCCTGACCATTGTCCCTCCGTAGCTTCTTACAACATCTGCGGTACATGGGGCAGTGGATATTCTTGCACACCACCGCCACACGGTCACTTTTTAACCCACGCAAAATTGATTAAAACTACTTTTACGGATTTTATCGCGTTTATTTTACTATTATTTTTAATTCCCGACGTTTCGGGCGCTTTCCAGCACCCATGGTCACTGGGGACTCAGATGACTGACGTCCCGATGTCATTGTTAAACCTGGAGTACCTTCAGCTTTTTTTAATTATTGTTTATGGTCCGATCTATGCAAAATGAACTGACTATGTCCTGAGGTCTTGCAGGGGTATGCTTGGGTTTACTTTTAATTTTATTGATTATAGGATCCCAAGCAGGTGGTAATACCCAGCCTCCTTCTCTATTGAAATTAGGATGTTTTTTAATTTCAATAGTCTCACGTATCATCCTTGGTAGGAATCGGTGTTCTTTCGCGAGGATTTGTGGTCTATCAAATCTGATGTAGTGGTTGGGGCCGTCTAGGATATGATCGCAAACTGCAGACTTCCCGGAACGTTGATGCTTCACATCAGCTATATGTTCTTTTACGCGGCGGCGCTTTTAATTGATCTTTTTGTTTGTCCTATATAAGAGAGACCACATTCACAATCAAGCTTGTACACTCCTGCATCTTGTAGAGGAATATGACACTTGACTGATGGTAGGAACTGACTAATCTTCTTCGGCGGCTTGTGCCAATCTTGTCTGTGACACCTCTAACATATGGTAGTACAGCAGGCACACGCTCGACTGTGGCCGGCTTCACTCGGTCACTGTGACGTAGGCGCGGCACCCGAAGCTTGTTATCGTGCAGAACTTGCTTGACGTGCTGAAGCTTGGCGACCAGGTGTATGCTGTCACAGATTCCTCGTGCTCTCTGTAACAAAGATTTGCCCACGGTAGCTAACTTTGAAGGATGGTGGCGAGATTCACCGTTTAAATATCGGTTTGTATGGGTCTTTTTCCTATACACAGTGTGACCAATGGTGTTGTTAGGATTTCGGATGACTAACACATCTAGGAAAGGTAAGGAATTATTTACCTCTAACTCCATAGTAAATTGAATTTTTATATGTATTTAAATATATATAAAGTGATCGGTAAAAATCACCCTTTGAAAAATAGCTGTAGCAACAGATAAATTCGAACTTGTGTGTCGTGTTGGATTTTGTTAAATAAGATGGACGATGCTAACCCGTAACTTATGATCATGATTGATATTTAAGAACTTCAATTTCGTAAAAGTACATTAAATACGAGAATATTATACTTCTTGTAGAAATAAAACATATAAATATATCACCACTACGCTATTAATCATAGGATTCACCCTAAAACTGGCGCAAAAGATACTCTTGAGCCATCTGCATCAATCAACGTTATTATATCATAAAGTCGTTACGTCCTAGTAAGGTGACTATATCGTACTACACGTTCTTGAATGCACAAGTTACATCGCCGCATAATGTTGTCCTGAAGCCTGCTCAACAAATTTCGTTCAGGATCCAGAGCCAGGGCTTTTAATTTGTTAAAGGCGGCAACAATACGATTGCGCAGTTCATCTTCGGTTTCGGAGATCTTATCTAGTGATCTGATCTAGTACACTTCATTTTTAATAAAGCCCCATAAAAAGAAGTCTAGAGGAGTGAGGTCGGGCGATCGAGCTGGCCACCTGCGAGGGCCATAGCGCCCTATCCATTGTTCGCCGAACATGGTGTTAAGCCGCTCTCTCGCGAGGAGTACGGAGTGTGGAGGAGCTCCATCTAACTGGAACCATACCCTTTGGTAAGCTGCCACAGACAATCCTTCTAAATATTCTGTTATTGGGCCGTTAAGAATATTGAGAAATTTCTGCGCATTCAGGTTTCCGTCAATAAAAATAGGGCCGATTATTTGATCTCCGTGAATGCCTGCCCAAACATTAATGGAAAATCGGTATTGATGAGCTGATTCCCTAAATAAATGGGGATTCGTATGGCTCCAGTAACGCTTGGATTGTCGGTTCCATATGCCGTTTCGAGTAAACGTGCTTTCATCTGTCCAAAACACATTTTTAGGAAACGTTGGTCTTGAGACATTTTTCCAGTACCCAGTGGCAGTAAGATTCTCTAATCGGCTTATCGCGGGGCAGCAGCGCCTGCACCTTAACATATTTATAAGGACGTAGTTTGTTCCTTTTCAGCACTCGGTGTATTGTTTTATGCCTCACTCTAAACACACGCCCAGCTTGTCTAAGGCTGCAGGTTGGGTTCCGATGATTCCGATGGACGAAATGGTCTAAGACTCGTTGTTCGAACGAGGGTGGAAAGTGACGCGGAGCAACTCCTTCATGAGTGTTGGGCACTATGCGCTGATTTTCCCTGATTCTTTGGACAGCACCTAGGATTGTCCGGACGCTAGTAGAGCAGACGCGAGTTGCGCCGTATCTCTCACTATAAGTACACAGAGTTAACGCTGAATTTTGGTGGCATTCGCCATACAATAAAACCATGTCTGTATACTCTGCCGCACTGTAAAAATGCTGTTGTCTTGGCATTTTCCGCCGCCAAAACGTATACACAATAGTCAAGTAGTGTCAATATCACAGTGAAAAAATAATAAAAATAAACGTACTTAAAAACACTATTTACACACACAAAGTCAATTAATTAATAAGTGTCTATTTCACCGTTAAAAAATTGTTCGACTAATTGTATTTATCTCACGATAATACGATAATTATCTTACGATAAATAATTGCGATGCGTGTAGGCAGCGAAACACACCTGTATTCTGGGAGAATTGAGCGTGAACTGGAAGCCGAATTTCCAAATTCCAAAATGACGAAAATAATAAAAGTAATAAATAGGGCGGCCACAAGGTGCAATTGTCGTTTATCGATACTTTTCTTTTTACACTTACTTACTACTACATTTGAATACAAGTAATTTTGATTTTTGATTTGATAACAATCGACAAGTTTTTTTTTAATTTTTTTTTTAATTTATTTAAAAAAACCAACAGCGATTTAACAATTTAAGGACTTAAAGTATACAGCTTAAATGTAAGGCCTATTAAAGGTTTTTTTAGTTATATAAACAAAATATATTATGGACGGTACAATTTAACTATTCTTTGGATTTATTATAATATGTATGTACTAATCCAATCACATATATATACATATACATACATACATATATACATACACATATACATATCCATATACATACATACACATATATATACATATATATACATACATATACATATATACATATATATACACATATATATATACATATACATATACATACGTCCACAGACATGTAACTAAATGTTTATACTAAATTTATACTTTTGAATATGTGTATGTAGAAGTAATATTTGTATTATTTATTTCTCTGCAAAACTTTTGAATGCAGCCAGATATTAACATTCTTTTATGTAATTTAATTTAATGAAATATGAAATATCACACCTGTTTATTTATTTATTTTTCTAAACCGTTACACTTATGTCAAATTTTCACTCAACAATCAAGTAAGAAATGATTATACTAAATGATGCAAAGTATGAATTAATTTTCATATTATAATAGAGTTGATTTATGTTCATTACTATTTATTTATTTTTATGTAGGGAGTCCTACTAGATGGAGTAACGACCTGGTAAGATATATAGGAAGTCGACGGACGCATGTGGCTCAGAATCGTGCGTTGTGGCATACCCTGGGGGAGGTCCACGTTCAGCAGTGGACTTGTGAAGGGCTGTAATGATGATCATCATGATTAAGCAAATCAAAATGATTTACTCCTTTTGCACTTCATGTAGAATTTTAAGAGCTTTAGCTTTAAAGGCTGCTTTACTAAAAACAAAGAGATCTATATCACTAAAGATCTCATTGTATGTCCTGAGCAATCGGTTTATAGGCGCATTACGTGCATAATTGGTGCCAGCAAACGGCACATGCAATAAAGGGGGCGGCCGACGGCGGGCACGACGCGACGGTACGTTGTATGTTATGCTCGCCACCAACTCAGGGCAGTCTACCTGTCCACGGACAATGTCATACAAAAAACATACGTCCATTAATTTACGTCTGTTTTCGAGTGTCAATAAATTATAAAATTGACAAGTATTTTCATAGGTTACAAGTGGTGATTTAAAAAAACGATAATTTAGATAATTGATGAATTTTTCCTGTATGCGTTCTATACGATCTTTATAAGTAGCGTATTGGGGAGACCAAATTGGACTGGCATATTCTAATATACTGCGAACATAAGCATTATACATAATTTTAAGGGTATTAATATCTTTAAAAGGCTTGCAAGTTCTCATCACAAATCCAAGATTTTTAAAAGCCTTGTTAACAATTTCGTCAACATGCTCTGATAAAAGCATTTTATTGTCAAAATGAACTCCTAAATCTCTAACAGTAGATGTTCTTTGTATTGGAATACCGTTAAAATTGTAGGAGAATGAAATAGGGTTTTTTTTACGTGTGAAGCTAATACATTCGCATTTATCAATATTAATTGTTATGTTGTTAGCAGTATAATAAGCTGATAAAGCGGTTAAATCAGTTTGCATTTGATGACAGTCCTGCTCAGTACGGATATTGTAAAAAATTTTTTTGTCATCGGCGTACATTAAATGTTGTGAAAACTTAAAGCAAGTAGTAATATCGTGAATATAAGCGTTATACAGTAAAGGTCCCAGATGTGATCCTTGAGGAATGCCTGTTGGTATTTTGATAAAGTCCGATCTATATCCACCTATTACAACAGCCTGGGATCTGTTACTCAAATAGGATTTTATCCACCTGAGCAAATCCCCATGTATGCCTAACAATTGTAGTTTATTCAGTAAAATGACATGGTCCACACGGTCGAAAGCTTTTTCGAAGTCCGTGTAGACCACGTCTACCTGACCGCCTCCATCCATATTAGACAAAACATAGTTAGAAAAGCACGCCAGATTAGTGATAGCAGAACGATACCTTAGAAATCCGTGTTGAGTTTTTGGCAGTCCCTTACATATTACGGGATATATAACATCATAAACGGTTTTCTCAAAAACTTTGCCAATAGTATTTAAAATTGAAATGCCCCTATAATTTTCAATTTTAGTTTTAGTTCCCTTTTTATGTACAGGAACAATGTGTGCTCTTTTCCAGATATCCGGAAATACACTCTCGCTAAGAGACATATTAAAAATGATAGCGATAGGGACACACAAAGTTTTAGCACAGTTACGCCAAAATAAAGGGGGAATGCCGTCACATCCTGCTCCTTTAGAAATATCAAGTAGTCTAAGTCTTTTCTCAATAGTGGATGTAGGGATAAACAGTTTAGATATATTATCATATGTAGAAGTGGCATTGCCTTCTTCTAATATTTTATCAGAAGGGTCACCGAAAACGTTTTTGAAAAAAGTATTAAAAGTATCACATATTTCTTTATCACCCGTTACTTTATTGCCGAGGTATGATAATTGTTTTGGATAATTCGATCCACCACGCAAAGCCTTAACGTATGACCAGAATAACCTCGGTTTGTATTTAATGGCTTCCTCGGTACGTTGAGTATATATAGCAAAACAAGCATCCTGAACCCGATTTTGTCGTTTACGTAATACTGAAAACTCGTCATAATCTAATAAATTGCCAGACCGTTTCCATTTTTTGTGTGCTTTTGATTTTTCTTTAATTATTTTTATTAAAGCAGGACTGTACCAGATTGGGTATTTATATTTATTATGATAGGACTTAAGTGGTACGTGTTGGCATATAGCATCATTTATTATATTATAAAAGTTATCACAAGCCTCTTGGACCGTGCTAGATTGTAATTGTGTTCGCCAATCGATGCTATTTAGAGTTTCATTTAGTTTCTCATAATTGGTTTTATTGAAATCATATTTAGGCTTAGATGCTTCAGTAAACGGTGTGATTGAGACGTCCAAAATTTCCAGTACTAACGGAGGATGGGCGCGGTCAACCTTTATAAGGGGCGAGTTGCAAATTGCGACTTCAAGTGGAAGATTTGAAAATGCCAAATCTAAAGTATTACCGGCATAATTTTTAAAACTGTTATATTGCTTGAGACCGAGAAAGCTCAGTTCATCTGTTAACCTTACACCAGCACTTTTAATTTCAGCATTGCCTTTATTTAAATGTGTTGGGCCCTGAGTACTCCATGAGATGCATGGAAGATTAAAATCACCGATAACTAAAATATTTTTACCAGTACTATTTGAGATTACCACAGATTTTAGTGTTTGCAGTAAGTAATCTATTTCAACTGGCATATGTGAAACATTAGGAGGGATGTAAATCGCAATAATGTACAAATCTGCAGTAGCAGAAATTGCATGTGCCGGTACTAACAGCATTAACATATCAGGCGGTGAGCAGTTATTCAGACATTCAGTAACTAAGGGAGTTGCACATAACTCATTACGCACTAAGATCATGACCCCGCCTCCTGTCTTTTTATCGCATGATAATAAGTCTCGATCGCACCGAAAAACTTCATACCGATCGTCACATAATTCTCCGTCGAAAATCCCGTTATGCAACCATGTCTCAGTTATTACAATAATATCATAATCATTTCTTAAAATCTGCTGTCTTAATTGCAAACATTTAGTTCTCAGCCCCCGTGTATTTTGATAATATATTTTTAGATCTTTACTTTTATTTAACGTATCGAACTAGAACTTAGAATGCTACCAATTGTTTACAACTTATAGTATAAAAGTTATTATACAACTGGAAAATATTACTAATAAATATAATTGTGTTGTAAAATAGAGGGGCTGAGACACAAAAACACAGATTACAATACTGTGTACAAAAGTGATGTTGATTATAGGTTGACAGAAAAAAGCGATGAATAGTTTTCGTGTTTGATTCATTTGATATAAATATCGAACTAGTATAACGTATTATATGTTCATCCTTTGTAAACCATGTATATAAATATGTGTTAATATTTAAGTTTCCCACTAACGTAAACAGAACGAATAAAATGTATAAATAATTCCATATTGAAAGTTTAAACAATGCATTATTATTAACTATTTGAAGGTATTGTAAGAATTTATTTTTACGCTCCGGCACTAATGTTCTTTTTGCAGTGATAAATATGACAATGAAGTTAAAATACGTTATAGGTCGATCACTATAAACAGGTGCGATAAATGATTTTAGTGATAACGTATATGTATGTAATTTGATGTTAAATATTAATATATTAAAAACAGTGATTTTTAAGCGGCTTAATGTTACTTTATGATAATTTTGTTTGAAATATGCAAAGTAAATTATATTTTTAGGAAAGAGATAATTTTTGTTATCAGTGCCATTATGACAAAGAAATAATAATTTATTAGCTGCATCATTTACTTTCTGCAAAATTTTTGTAATGTTAGCTTTTGTACATGAAATGTGACCGTGAACAATTCGATGCACATTAATTAAGCGTACAAATAACATTGTAAGTAACGTGTTTTCTAGCATAGAGTACCTGTTCCGAACAGAGCTGGCAAATAAAGGTTTTTTCATAAACATTAAATATTGAGAATTTAAACTAAATATAGCTATTGAGACATATCTTAGACAATTAACGTTATAAATACAGTACACATTATATAATACGGAAATATATAAATTTAACAACGAGAAAAGATTATTAAAGAGAATACTTATTTGGAAACACTTAGTTTCTTGAGATCCTCTTCGCTTATGATCTTTAAAGCGGGAGAGTTGTCGTTTTTTCGCACGAATATTAACCCATTTTTTACCCAGACGAACTGATGCTGTTTTATTTTGGCCAATTCCTTACATTTTTTCAATAGTTGTTTATTAAAGGGGGTTAAATGTTCGTTAATATATATGGGTCTGCTTTCTCCTGTTACATCGATATCTCTTGAGGTAATCCGAGCTTTGCGGCCCCGTGAAATTATGTTGTCCTTCAAGAGCCTTGTTCGCATTTTAGCTATTATGACTCTGGGACGACCTTGTAATTTTATTTTCGGAGAAACTCTATTCACTTGTAAAATATCATTTGCCGGAATATCGACACCAATATGTTTTCCAATGTTCAAAATAAGGTCTTGAAGATTTTCGCTTTTGCATTCCGGCACACCAACAATTTCAATATTTGATAATCTCTCTCTCTGTTCACTTGAGTTCAGTTGTGATTGTAATTGCATATTTTGCTGTTTTATTTTAACAATTTCCATCTCTATTTCACGTGTTTTCTTAGTATCGACAGCTAAAGTTTCAATCTTTTTTGCTTGCTCATCTTGCTGGTCGGCATTGAATTGTACCGACTGCTGGAGACTATTAATTTCTTTTTGTGTTGCCGCTTGCTGAGTTTTTAATCTTACTATGTCAGTCTTAATCTCTGTGTATTCCTTACGCATATTATTGATCTCTGCCTTCACCTCGACTACAATCTCGTTCAGTTTTGCAAGGTCGTTCTTAATCAAATTATTTATAGTGTCATTTATTTGAAGTAAATTATTATTAAAATCTGTCTTCCAATCATCCATCTTTTTCAATATATTATCAGTGAATAATTTGAATGAATCTGAAATATCGTGATCATACTTGCGTTTTCGAGCGACAGTGTTGGATAGATCCGGATCGGAATCAAAACGTTTATTTGTTGGAGAGCGCTGCATTATCAAAAAATATCACTTCTTTACGTTCATTAATCTATGCACGTTAAATAGCTTGATATATTACGGATCTTTGTGCGTAGAGGTGGGGATCGCAGTTACACGTAGACTGACGTTTGACTGCACCCGTCGATCATCGAACTTGACTACGATTCTCAATATTATGACTATAGCAATAAGATACTTTTTCAAAAATATTTACTATTTGCAATGTTTTTAAAAATCCCTCGATAGCCTGAATACGTCCGTCCACAATAACGCGTGGTCGTACAATGATTGTGAATGATGAAGTTATTGATTGTTAAAAAAAAAGTTTATTTTTATACAATTGAACTTACGAAACTACCGATTTGTAACTTCCTGGAAAACGGGTAAGTATGTATGACTTTTTAATTGGTTGTTTTTATGGGTTTTTTAGCATGTTAAAATAATTTATTATCTCTAAATCTACAAGAACACACTTAAACAAAAAAGCTTTAAAGTTTAGCTTTAAATACTTAGGTCGTAGTGTTTTTAGAATTATCATAACAACACGATTATTCTAAAAAAACCATACCCTAAGTGTTTAAAGCTAAACATTTTTTTTTGTTTATCGATTATTACTCTATAACTGGTGTCCTACTCTACGACAAAGGCGCGCGCGCACTTGCGCTGTCGCCTTTGAAGTACGCCGCGTGCCTCGTGCCGCTTGTTTATGGACGCCGACAAAAGACACCGCTGTCGATATGTCGCAATACCAATAGTTTGCACTGCGTGGCAACGTCGCTTTTTAATGTTCAAGGATTCAAGTTCATTGAATCATTGACTTAGTGACCCAATTCTATAGAGAGTTCAAATTTGCTTAAAATTAAAACTCTACTTTTTGACCTAATTACTGGACCGATTACGTTCATTTTTTGTATATCGTCAGCAAAGGCGATAACAAGTATATGGTTTCATTTATTGCATATATGTGGGACCATATATATTTAGTTATGGCGGTATGCGTGTAAAAATACATATAAATATAATTCAAATGAAAAAATTATTAACATCGAAGAATATATATATATATATATATATATATATATATATATATATATATATATATATACGCGTGCAACTAGCACTAGCACAGCGTGCTGGATGCACGCGTATTCCCCGAGGGTTCAACGAACAGATTATCCTTCGTCACTCATGGTTTGGCTTAACTGAGTTTTTCTGTGAAAAAGGTGTAAAACTAGTGCTAAGGTGTACCAAAATACCATCCTAACAAATATATTGGAACCACTTTCTCAAACAATGTTCAAAAACAGACATTGGATATTCCAACAGGACTCTGCACCAGACATAGCATGCAAAACTGGTTGACCGCCCATGGAATTGACTTTATAGGACATGAAGACTGGCCCTCTTCTAGTCCATATTTAAGCCCACTGGATTATAAGATATGACAACATTAGGAGGAGAAAGTCTGCGCTAAACCTCATCGGAATTTGGAATCAACGACAGAAATAGATATGAGTGTGGTCCGTGCTGCGATTGATGATTGGCCGCGTCGATTAAGGGCATGTATTCAAAATAGGGGAGGGCATGAATAATGTAAATAAAATTTTATTCTAAATTAAATAACCTTTTATTACATACCCTTAAATTTAATTATCTTTTCCTATATAATTTCTATATAATTATCAAAAAGTGTATCATTAATTTTATAAAAAGTTTTTGACGAAACTTATGACCTCACTAAGTAGTTGCATAAATAAAGAATGAAGTTCTAGTTGTTACCTTTATCTCGTGATGTTGCTTTTAGCATAGTAAAAATTTACTATGCTTTTAGTCCACTCAAAAGTTTAAAACGTAAAATTTTAAGAAAAAGTATAATGACTTGTGAAACTAAAAACATACTTATTATAAGTTGATTTTTACTTATAATAAGCTGATTTTTAGCCTGATTGGATTAATTAATAAACGTTGCCCTTTACACGGTTGCAACCAAGAACACTCATTACAGAGCCTACAATTGAGCAATACAATTGATTATATTAAAGAAATCCCTAGAGTCTGTCCCATTTAGAGGCGAAATACGTGTCGTATTATCGACGATGGTGTGTCTTTCATAGTGCAGCAGGACGGGAGGCTTCATCTATGTATTATATAGTTATTTTATTACGAAATACGTGTCGTATTATCGACGATGGTGTGTCTTTCATAGTGCAGCAGGACGGGAGGCTTCATCTATGTATTATATAGTTATTTTATTACGAAATACGTGTCGTATTATCGACGATGGTGTGTCTTTCATAGTGCAGCAGGACGGGAGGCTTCATCTATGTATTATATAGTTATTTTATTACGAAATACGTGTCGTATTATCGACGATGGTGTGTCTTTCATAGTGCAGCATGACGGGAGGCTTCATCTATGTATTATATAGTTATTTTATTACGAAATACGTGTCGTATTATCGACGATGGTGTGTCTTTCATAGTGCAGCATGGCGGGAGGCTTCATCTATGTATTATATAGTTATTTTATTACGAAATACGTGTCGTATTATCGACGATGGTGTGTCTTTCATAGTGCAGCATGGCGGGAGGCTTCATCTATGTATTATATAGTTATTTTATTACGAAATACGTGTCGTATTATCGACGATGGTGTGTCTTTCATAGTGCAGCATGGCGGGAGGCTTCATCTATGTATTATATAGTTATTTTATTACGAAATACGTGTCGTATTATCGACGATGGTGTGTCTTTCATAGTGCAGCAGGACGGGAGGCTTCATCTATGTATTATATAGTTATTTTATTACGAAATACGTGTCGTATTATCGACGATGGTGTGTCTTTCATAGTGCAGCAGGACGGGAGGCTTCATCTATGTATTATATAGTTATTTTATTACGAAATACGTATCGTATTATCGACGATGGTGTGTCTTTCATAGTGCAGCATGGCGGGAGGCTTCATCTATGTATTATATAGTTATTTTATTACGAAATACGTGTCGTATTATCGACGATGGTGTGTCTTTCATAGTGCAGCAGGACGGGAGGCTTCGTCTATGTATTATATAGTTATTTTATTACGAAATACGTATCGTATTATCGACGATGGTGTGTCTTTCATAGTGCAGCAGGACGGGAGGCTTCATCTATGTATTATATAGTTATTTTATTACGAAATACGTGTCGTATTATCGACGATGGTGTGTCTTTCATAGTGCAGCAGGACGGGAGGCTTCATCTATGTATTATATAGTTATTTTATTACGAAATACGTATCGTATTATCGACGATGGTGTGTCTTTCATGGTGCAGCAGGACGGGAGGCTTCGTCTATGTATTATATAGTTATTTTATTACGAAATACGTATCGTATTATCGACGATGGTGTGTCTTTCATAGTGCAGCATGGCGGGAGGCTTCATCTATGTATTATATAGTTATTTTATTACGAAATACGTGTCGTATTATCGACGATGGTGTGCTTTCATAGTGCAGCATGGCGGGAGGCTTCATCTATGTATTATATAGTTATTTTATTACGAAATACGTGTCGTATTATCGACGATGGTGTGCTTTCATAGTGCAGCAGGGCAGGAGGCTTCATTTATGTATTATATAGTTATTTTATTAAGTGGATCTTAACTAATTAATTTTTAACGTCTTTAAGGCTACGTTTATTTCAAATGGCACTACTTCACATGGAATATTTGCATAATCACCACGCAAAAATTAGCACACAAATTTTTGATCACAGTGTGAGATGTGTCGCACCTTTGAACTTGCTTTCCTTCGTATTTCTATTTCTAGTGTATGTTGAGCCAGTGGTAGCTCAGAGGCTATACGATGTGTCGCACCTTTGAACTTGCTTTCCTTCGTATTTCTTGTGTATATGTATTTAGCCAGTGGTAGCTCCTGGGCTACAAGTGACTGTAAATTTCACAATACACCATCATGCTGACTTTTCTATCCCCGCTGGCACCAATGAAATTGTCAATTGCAATTTTAAGAGCTGATTTACCACGTACTCTTTTTTAAAGAACGTGGGTGACAAACAAGCACACAGTCATTTTGATGGTAAGTGCATGTTGTGATCCATAGACATCTATATCTATCTTCATTTAAGGATCAAAATGCAGATACGTTGTCATTCTTGAGGACTAAGATAGAATAGCCTCGATTCCAGTAAAATGGGTTTCCGGTTCTCTACACTCATCATTTGAAACATAACAGTATTTAGTGGTTATTTTACGCTGGCATATCAGAGCGTGATCCCTCCCCGGTTGAGCCGACCCATTCGTGCTACATAATATAGCGAGCCTCTAAACACATAAAACGTGCTCGGTGATGGATAAAAACATCGTAAGAATGTGTAACCCTTTCGGAAATGAGAAGTGGCCTGTGCCCAGCCGTGAGACGTATAAGACTGTATAAACACTACTTTGTATTTACGAGACGATGCATTGGATAAAACTAATTTGAAGGATTTTGTCGCTTTTAAATAATACTTTGCTTCTAATCTCGTAGATTTAAGTGTTTTAACAAACATCCCAGTGTGAGCTTATCTTAAATCACAGATTTTACGGGTTTGTACGTCACCGTATGTATTTTGCGTTGAGCTTTCATATCTAGCTATCCAGTGAATGTTTAAATTACCTACATTATTTTATTTTGAAATGTTATTTCTGCGCCCAGTACTTCTTCTCTCGGTATAAGTGTGTGTAACAAGATCGTGTCAAATGGAAGTCCGTAGTTTCCCTACCCCTCTCCCTGTTTATGTAATATTATGTGGTCCCCAAAAATCTTAAATAAAATTGAATGTTGCTAACAGTGATAGTACCAAAATAAAGAAAGAACATTAAAATTATTTGCTTCCGCACAGGGTACGACAATTTTTTACGTGACTGAAGACGGATCATTCCACTTAGTTCCTTGTTCCCACGCTCCTCCGAAAATTGCTTACCTAGTTTTCGTTTTAAGCAAAAAACATAATTGGACATTTAGAGGAACCGGCTTTATTTAATAAAATTTGATGACACAAAATGAAATAACAGCGCAGCTGTGCTGTTCGTCTCACATAAATACATGAAAAAAAATGGCTACTCTCATTTCTGTGAGGGAGACTGTTTTGGAGCAGTGAAGAGTGCGCGCTGCTTCAATGCATGTCAGTTTCATTATTATTTTTTTAATGCAAAGACCAGGTTTCCTTGGGTATTTTTATAGCATAAGGTGATAAACGAGCACAGTTCACCTGATGGTAAGTGGATACTGTAGCCCATAGACGTCTACACCTGTCTTCAATTAAGAATAAATATTCGTTGAAGTCCCTGAGAACCACGATGGGATGCCCCGTTTGCAGCCATAAGGGTCTCCGGTTCTCTACACTCACCATACGAATACAGCAGCATTAAGCCGTTATTTCACGCGTTATTTCTATCAGAGCGTGGTCCTTCCCCGGTTGAACCGACCCATTCCTGCTATACAACCATAATGTAGCTGCGGCATAATATAAGATAGAATATAGCCTAGATCTCTCCTGATATTGCCCTTTATCCGCTCGTAAAGTTTCATCACGGTCAGATAAATCATTCCGAAAATTACACCGGACAGAGATACAGACAAAATTTTTAAAATCGTTATTTATGTCTTAATGACGTACCTAGTCTGCATTAAAAGTATCGGGAATGGAATATTTCCACTGTTTCTGTCATATCAAAATCTTTTTAATTGAAAACTCCTTGGTTTTAAAAGTCGAATACCATTTATTTATTTTAAAAAAAAAAGATTCTCGGTCTCGTCACAAGGTTTTGTCAAACTTGTTTAGTCGTTGAGAAAATGGAATTGACTAGAGAAAATTCAAGAGCGATGTATGTTGTTCAAAAATCACCGAGTCCTAGGAAATATAAATATTTCTGTGAATAAAGTGATACTGTATAATGCATAATGAACTGTAAGCAATGTGTCATAACTCGCGATTATCCGAACGATCCCGTGCCCGAGCTGGACTAGCGGGCTGGAAGATTTCATTTTTGTATTCATCGCGTGACCTTTGTTACGCTACTGAATTCCGTCGAGGTCGGGTTTAGTGTCCCTGTTATTTTCATTGCTGACATGAAACAAATGTGAACGATTTCTGAAATCACACAAGTCAACCTGTGAATGCCGACCCCGAAAAATATTTGTAGAATATATTTTTATGAGTTGGCATATTGTATATGTACCTATATGTAACATATATTCTTCAGGCTACATATATTAAAACAAGTACTAATACCGATTTTTTCCGGTCTATTTTACGTGGTAGAGCCACGCTGCAGCTGAGTTATGGTTGTAGCACGAATGGGTTGGCTATATCAGGGAAAGATCACGCTCACACCAGAATATTAACGTGAATTAGCAGCTCAATGCTGCTGTGTTTCGAATGATCAGTGTAGAAAAACGGAGAACCTTTTTACTGGAAATGAGGCATTCCATCTTAGTCCTTGGGGGTGACAACGTATCTTCATTTTGATTTTAATCGAGGATAGATATAGATGTCTATGAAACACAGTATGCACTAACTAGCAGGTGGACTGAGTGCTCGTTTGTCACCCTTTGTCAGCCAGTCCATAAATGTCCAATGCCGAACATAGATTGCCTCATCGGAGGGGTTATAATAATAATAATATAATAATAATAATAAAGTTTATTTATTAAGGTATCAACCCACATATGTTAAGTACATTTTGCGTCAAAGACAATGAATTTGAGTATTATACACATACAAAATTACAAATTAAACTCAATTATGAGTTAAATATAGTACTTTAAAACAATTTTTTTCCATCACCTATAGCGTCTGATGCATACCCTGCCAGTGTTTATAAAATATATTGTCAGGAGACACCTGAGCAACGACCTTAACTATTTCATTTGTTGAGTTACGTACAGTTTCCCAGAAACTGGCCGATTTACAACGTAACACTGCGTAAAAGTCTGGAACGGCAACCTCTGCGAACATTGTGGACGCACTGCAGTACCGTGGATGTTTCAAAAAAATACGAAAAGCATCATTATACTGTACTCTGAGGATGTTATAGGATTTTTTGGTGTAATTTATCCAGAGTTGTCCAGTGTAAAAGCTAATACAATAGGCTTTAAACAGAGTAATCTTAACATCCTCAGAACACGAGGCAAAGCGACGCGCCAGCATGTTACAACGTACAGCTAGAGCTCTACGTTCACGCTCAATATCCAAGTCGTCACTCAGGTTCTCCGACAACATATGACCCAAGTACCTAAAATTCCTCACAGTCCGCACTTGCACACCATTTATTCTTACTGGCGGTACTCTCCCCGGACCCTTTCCAGCACGAAAGACTAGCATTTCAGTCTTAGACTCATTATATTTTAATCCATGCTGACGAGCATAATTTTCGCAGATGAATATAAGCTTTCTAAGACCGTTGATCGATGGGCTAAGGAGCACCATATCGTCTGCGTAGCTAAGGTTGTTAAACGCTACACCATTAATGTGACATCCAATTTTGGTACTCCTAAGCTCCTCGATCAAGCCGTTAACATAAAGATTGAAAAGGTCCGGAGAGGTCAGCCCTCCCTGACGTACCCCACATTCTAGTTTATAGCCACTAGAAGTTGTGTCGTCCCACTTAACTTTATTTGTCTGGTTCTCGTACCAGTATCTCAGCAAACCCAGAACAGTGCCAGGTACATTGGACTCATGCATTTTCCTCCATAATATATTATAATTAACAAGGTCAAATGCACGACTCAAGTCCAGAAAGCAGGCGTAAACAGATGTACTCCGTCTTTTATAATAATTTACAACGTGCTTAACGGATAGTATTGCAGAGTCGGCAGAAACACCCGCACGAAAACCAAACTGAGCATCACTTATCCTAATGTTTTTCACAAGTTCGGGCTGTAGAAGTTTTTCAAGCACTTTACCAACTATTGTGCCCAGAGAGATAGGGCGGTAATTGGAGATATTTGAGAGGTCACCGGTTTTGTTCTTAACGACTGGTACAACAATCGTCTGCAACATTTTATCAGGCAGATATGTATGTTTAATACATAGGTTAAAAAGTAATGCTAGAGAATCATATAGTTTATCACTGGCATAGAGAAGGTGCTCAATACTCAAGCCATCGTGGCCCGGAGACTTTCCTCGCTTCATATTATGCACTACTTTTATGAGATCACTAGCACACAAGGACAAAACCTCAGCGTTGGAGATTGTCGACTGAGCATGGGGAATACTTTCCACGTGCATTGGTTTAATTGAAAAATGATTAGCAAACATGTTAGCTATGTCCTTTTTGTCGTTAATCTCATTTACGCTAACTGGCAAGCTACTACTTATGTTGCAGGCTTTTGTTATTTTGGTTATGCCATAGCTGCCATGCTTGGCATGCGGGTGGCGACTGCAGTTTCTTTTATTATTTTATATTATTATCATCAGAAAGATGCTTTAATGTATTTCTATTTTAATGTATTTCTATCGCCTCTTACGACACCCACGGGACGATATGGGATTGTTGATGATGTAGGCCGCTGGTGTCGTCTGGGAGAAAAATATACAAAAAAAAAAATTTTGGTGAGCGCGTGTACATCCGCGGGGAGGGAGACATAGGTGTCACCTCGTATGATGTTCTAGTGCAACTAACTCGAAACGCGGGATCATGTACTCAGCGGTGCAACACCGTTGTTGCAAATATACCTTCACCCTACTGATAAAAATCGCGGTAAGTGCCACCGTCCCCGTATGCACACGTACTTATTTATTATAGAAAAACAGCAAGTACATTAGGTAAGTAACAATGTTTTATGAGTATATTTTTTTACATATTTTATTTTTTATTGATTAATATTATTTATATTTCAGGTGTTCGAGAAGCAACGTGAGCGTCGTCAACATCCTCCCCCCAAGTGTCGGTTCGCCGACACTCATTATCAACCTGGAGAAAGGCCACGCGAGCAGCTGATCGCTTCATCACTCCTGACTTAGTCCTAACGTCAACTACTCTGACTCTGCCGTCTGAACCTGGATAAACCTTTTCAATAATACCTATTGGCCAACAGTTTCGAAATAATGATGGATCGACTACTACTACAAGATCTCCTACTTTTAATTGCGGACCTTCCCTATCCCATTTACGACGAGGAATTAGCTCTGGCAAAAACTCTTTTACCCATCTGCTCCAAAATAAGTCTGTCAACCGTTGGGCAATACGCCACTGTCGTCTAACATACATGTCGCCATCATCAAAGACCCCAGGTACAGGTAAGTTCGACGAAGATCCTAGTAAAAAATGATTTGGAGTTAATGCCTCTTTACTTTGAGGGTCCACCGAAACATGGGTAAGCGGTCTACTATTAATTATATTTTCGACTTCAGCGAGAAGCGTTAATAAAACTTCTTCTCGAGGAGCCCTCTCTCTAAGAACGACTTTCAGTGCCGTTTTCACACTTCTAATCAGACGCTCCCAAGCTCCCCCCATATGAGGACTGGCCGGTGGTATAAACTGCCAGGAAACTCCTTTGTTTAATGCTTCGGCTATAACTTGCTGCTGCTTAATTTCTTCAAAAGATTTTCGAAGTTCAGCATCAGCACCTCGCATGTTAGTTCCGTTGTCAGATATGACAGTATGAGGCCACCCACGGCGTGCAGCCATCCTCCTAAGTGCCATTATAAGTGAGTCTGCGGTAAGCGTCGATACTATTTCAATATGAACAGCTCGTATTGTTAAACATGTAAAAAGAACACCATATCTTTTGGGTCTCTGCCTGCCCACAGTTACTTCGATCGGACCGAATAAGTCTACACCACAAACGGTAAAAGGTCTTTGATGATGAACCAATCTTTGAGATGGCAAGTCCCCGAGGCGAGGCGGTCTTGGTGCTGCTTTTCGTATTCGGCAAACTAAACACTGTGAAGCTACGGAGCGAACTGTAGGTCTCAGATTTACAACCCAATATTTTTGTCGTAGCTCGTTTATTACAAGTTCATTATACGAATGAGCAGCACGTACGTGTAAGTCCAAAACCACCAGCCTTGCTATGCGATGTTTACCATCCAGAATCACCGGGTTTTTCATAGTTTCAGTGACGTTTGCAGCCGCGTTTATACGCCCTCCTACACGCAATAAGCCGTCTTTATCTAAAAATGGTGTCAATGAACGTAAACGACTATCACGATTAATTTCTTTATTTTGTTTCAGCAAATCAATTTCAGTCTGAAATGATTGTGATTGTGAATAGCGTAACAAAAGTACTTCGGCTCTATTCATTAACAAATTATTAATACGCCGAGTACCGGTTTTTCTACATTTTTCTATAAATAATAGTACAGATGCGGTGCAGCGAAGCAAGCGCAGCCACACGGAGAAACGGTTTGGATCCGGAATAGGCAAATCATAAATACTATTACAATTCTCCTTTGGTGATTTTATTACTACATATATTTTATCTAACAGCTCATTGTTGCTCTTTTCGTTATTTTCAGGCTCTCGGGGCCAATACTTTTCTTCCGTGTACAGAAAAGACGGACCCGTTAACCAAGAGGAGTCCTTGTTGAAGTCGTAATCATTATTTTTTGTAGCTAAATCCGCTATATTTAAATTTGTCGGCACATAATGCCACTCATTAATTTTACTTAACTTATCAATTTCACCTAACCTATTTGCAATAAAAACTTTGTAATTTCTATGCTCGTTACGTATCCAATAAATAACAATCATTGAATCAGTCCAATAAAAAACACGTGACGGTTTAATTCTATGCTCCTTTTTTATAGTCTCTGCCAAGCGACATGCTAATAGCGCGCCTTGAAGTTCGAGTTTAGGCATAGTTAACGGTTTTAACGGCGCAACGCGACTTTTACTCGCAATGAATGACACCTGCACGCCGTTGCTGTCTTGTTTACGCCAATAAGCAACACATGCGTATGCGCATGGAGATGCATCACAAAAAATATGCAATTGCAACGACGTCTCATCGTCGTTTACGGTGTGGCCGCTCTTCTCATTCACACCGACAGAATCGTTGCTATAGAAATACCACCGCGGGATTCGAACGTAACTCATTTCTTGTAACTGCGAAATCCAATCTTTAAATAAAACAAATAAACTATCTGTTATTTCCTGATCCCACTTTATACCTACATTCCATATTTCGCGCATTAAAATTTTGGATTTTATCGTAAAAGGTGCTAAAAAACCATGAATATCATATACAGACATTATAATACGAAGAACTTCACGCTTAGTCGGTTTTCGTGATAGTTGTAAAATATCACTCGGTATACGCTTTAACGAAAGATCGAACCCGAACATATCACTCGCGGGAAACCACAAAAGCCCAAGCGTTCGTTCCGGCTGGGATTCAACATTAAACCGTATCGCCATGTGATTTAAAGTCTCTTTTGGCATATCATTAAGAACATCTGACTTGTTACTTAACCAGTTACGCATCACGAAACCACCTTGCTGATTAATATATGAAACATCTTTTATCATTTTTGTAGCAGTAGCGACGTCTGGTAAACTATCGATAAAATCGTCCATATATTGATTTTTCCTAATTGCATTAACTGCATCCGGCATTTTATTCTGAAAGCGCAATGTGTTTTTATTTTGGTTAATATATTGTGCTATAAATGGGGAGCAGTTAGCGCCAAAAATTAATGACGTCATAATATATTTCTTAACAGGATGTTGTATAGGTAATTTTGAACCTTTGTTACTACTTCCGAAGCCTAATTGTTCATTTTCATTGCTTAAATAGATATCTTTCCACAAAAAACGCAAAGAATTAACATCTTCTTTTCGTACATTAATCCTTAAAAACATATCTTTTATGTCCCCTATGATACCTACGCGGTTTTCTCTAAATCGTAACATTATTCCTAATAACGATTGTAACAAATCAGGGCCTTGTAAAAGAAAATCATTTAAAGAATAACCGTTCGACTTTGCTGCCGCGTCATAAACTAAACGCAGTTTTTTCTTATTTGGATTATCTACACCAAAGTGCGGCAAATACCATATTATACGTTTATTAGAGTTTTCATCGGTCTCATTAAGTTCTCTAGCATAACCATTAGAAAATAAGTATCTCATTCTTTCACAATAACGAGTTGCATACTCTTTGTTGAGCAAAAATTTTCTTTCTATTGACTTTAGACGATTAAAGGCGTTAGGGTAAGAGTCGGGTAAATGTAATTCATCGTATTTCCACGGTAAGCCGACATTCCATTGACCATTTACTAATTCTGCAGTGTCATCTAAAATTTGTAAAGCGCGTATTTCGTCTGGGTTGCGGCGCGGCTTCGAACCTACACCAATAGACTCTAACGCGAAGGATCTACGAACCGCATCGTGCAACTGCGCGCAGGTGCATTCACCGTTATCGTTATCGAGAGAGAGATCGCTAGCAATCGATTCTACCGTGTGTAAGTGAAAGATACACTGCGACTGTCCCGCTTTTTCGGTGCAACTATTAATGAAAGAGACAAAGCGATCAGTGCAATTAACATCACTTACCATATATCCGTGCACACACCATCCAAGCGCAGTTTGAGTTATGTACGGCTCACGCTGCTTACCACGAACACAACGAATGGGAGAAATTAAATGATGGTTGTCCTGACCTATTAATAATTTTGGCTTAGCGTTACAATTACATAACATAAGATCTTCACTTAACAATCCATAATTATTAAAGTCCATATTCGGCACTTTTTGTGTTGGTAAATTTAATTCTTTAATTTTACGCGCACGGAAAGTAAACATTTCGTTATACGAATTGGTAACACTAACACTCACTACTTGAGATTCACACACAAGCTCGCCCGAGTCCCATGCGCTGCGCGCGCGCAATATCACGTTTGCACCGTATAATCCGAGCTCATCTGCGATATCAGAGGATATCACCGTCACGGTAGCTCCATCATCCAGTAGTGCATGCGTATGCAAACTGCCATTCGGTCCGTGAAGAGTGAGCGGCACCACTTTCAAAAGCACCTTGTGACAGTGGGATGCCACCGTATGAGTCACTGTTTCATTGGTGCTGGGATGCTCATCCTCACTTCGCTCCACAGTTTTTAAGCTTTCTTCCAATGGTTTTATCCAGTGCAGTAAACGATGATGCGGTTGATTGCAGCCGTCAATGTCGCAATTACTGCCAATACAAGACATACCATTCGTATGGCGGGGGGCAAGACATTTGAAGCAAAGTTTATTTACGCGTACAAATCGCCAGCGATCTTTGCGTAAGGCGCGCTTAAACCGTGAACAATCTGCGACACCATGAGCCCATTTTCGGCAAAATGTACACTTTTCCGCGTTTTGTAATTGATTACTATTTGTGTACAACAACGAGTGTGAACGGTGTTTACGTTCATCGGGCTTCTTTAAATTATATTGAGCGTGAATATGACTTACTCCTGATGCAGCTGTTTTAGTGGCTTCCTCATATAAAAAATCACTAAGCAATTCTAGCTTCGGTAAATTACACTCTCGCTGTTCATAAACGTAGTCGGTCCATTTTGCGACAAGCAAAGTTGGAAGCTTAGATACGACAATCGATACTAACTCCGGGCTGCGAAGATAATCACTTTGTTGCATTGCTTTGGCAGCAGCCACATAATTCTTTATTTTTATTGCAAAATTAATGATATCATTATGATAAGTTAACGGCAACGGACATAGTTTTTTAAGCTGTAAAACTATTTTACTCATAATTGTTTCTGGTTTGCCAAATCGAAGTTCTAAGGTGTCAATTATTAAATCGGGTGTAGTTCCACCAATCAAGAGTGAAGTCACTGCTTCTTTAGCATCGCCACGAAGACACTTACGTAGCCGCCATAAATTCTCTGTGTCACTATATTTGCATAATTGGGTAGATTCTTGGTACGCCTGTTTAAACTGCAACCACTCCATTGGATCTCCAAAAAATAAAGGCAGGTCTTTAGACGTTGCTAATCTTGTTAAGAGCTCCTGGTTCTGTATTTTATATGATGAGGCAGCTACTGCATCATTCAAGGCATGTGCCAGCTTTTCTAGGCCGATTTTTTCACAAGAGTACTCTTCTCGGTTCTCCTCATGCTGGTTTCCTGGAGCATTCAGCCAATTTTCAACTTTGCTGGTCGAAGATTTCATAGCCGACTTGTGGGAAGAGCGTGAATGAGACTCCAATTCTGCCATCTCAGCTGCAAGCTGTTTGTTTAGCAGCTTCGACTGAATATTTGCCTTAAGCTTGGCAGCTTCTGCCTGAGCACTCTTAACTTTGGCTTCTGCTTCAGCTTCCGCTGCTTGTATTTCCACGAGAGCCATAGCTTTAGCGGTTTCGTATTCCAATTGCCGTTTGCGTGCCGTACTTGACGACGTGCCTGAGGTCTTTGATGACTTTTTACTCTTACTAGAGGCACTTAGCGCATTTCCAGGTTTTTCCAGCACTTCATCCTTTAAGCTGAACGATGGTAACACATCTTGGTTGTTCTTGCACTCCGATTTTGCAGCGGTGCCACGTGGTCGTCGCTTTTTTTGCGGCGTAGCCGGCGCGTGGAACATAACTGGTACTTATTATTATTATATTTTTTGCAGACGACGTAAGGATCCGGCTCGAAGGACCACTATGTTGATGATGTAGGCCGCTGGTGTCGTCTGGGAGAAAAATATACAAAAAAAAAAATTTTTGGTGAGCGCGTGTACATCCGCGGGGAGGGAGACATAGGTGTCACCTCGTATGATGTTCTAGTGCAACTAACTCGAAACGCGGGATCATGTACTCAGCGGTGCAACACCGTTGTTGCAAATATACCTTCACCCTACTGATAAAAATCGCGGTAAGTGCCACCGTCCCCGTATGCACACGTACTTATTTATTATAGAAAAACAGCAAGTACATTAGGTAAGTAACAATGTTTTATGAGTATATTTTTTTACATATTTTATTTTTTATTGATTAATATTATTTATATTTCAGGTGTTCGAGAAGCAACGTGAGCGTCGTCAACAGGGATTGTGGATTTACGGTTTATAATTACTATAGTCCGACAATTATTATAGTCTTAACGAAAAATCTGCTAGAGTCGGTATCGCGGTGAAATGGGAGAGAACGACAAATGAGGTCTGTAGTCGGCGGTCAAACAATGCGGACGAAACATTAGGGCCTAAACAAATACACACTGTTAGCACCAGATTACAGAGCCCTACTTAGCGGAATACGAGGATTGCCACAGGATATTTACACTACTACAGCAAATTTTTTGTAATATACCACTGAGGTCAATATTAAAATAACTGTTTAGTGGTAGTGTAAGAAACAAGTGTAAGAAGAAAGTGAGAGTGTAAGAAGAAATATCCACTAATCCATACCGTCCATCGGTTTCGTGAGAGGCGACAGAGGGAACTGAACTGAACTGAACTGAACTGAAACATAATATGACAAGCAACATCCTTGTAACATCTAGAAAATAAAACAATTACCATTGCATACTCGCCTGCCGAGTGTTTTATGCGTGATAGAGTCATGCTGCTATATTATAGTTAGGTGCGCGTGTGCTCTTTACACGAGAGAGAGAGAGAGAGAGAGAGAGAGGGAGAGAGGGGTTGTAACTTTAACTTTAACGCGCGTGGTCGCGTCCTACCATTAGGCTACTAAGGACACGGTTCCACGTCGCCGACCTGGATATTTCACGTCCCATGTTAACTACATGTTTAAACCTCCCTCCGTAAAATTTTTCTAGAACTTCCCATAGTCGTCTCTAAATACACCCACGAGACGAAATGGATTCTATTATGCCGCCTCCACATTAGTGTACATTTAATTCGAGAATCGCTTAGTGGTTTTCATTTAAAAGATAAAATTGAAGCTAATATGCAAAACGTTACCAAAACCTATTGATTTAGACAAAATGTTTATATCGATGCTCAAGCCATTAAATTTGAATATATAATTACTCATATCTATTGAATCATAAAAAATAAATAGTTTTCTCACCCTCAGTAATTAGCATAGGTAGTTATAATTTGTCACTAAAGGTGAGGGTTTCAGCCTTTATATTTGCTCCGTGGTTTCAGCCCTCCGCTGCATACTCATAAAGTGATTTATTTTGAAACGATTTTTTTTACTATCAGAAAAAAAGGATCTGAATAGAAATGTGTAGCCGATGAAGAATCTAGTTGAATAATATGCATCTCATATTATAGAAAAATATTACATGGTAAGCGCTTAAAAACGAGAACTCGAACGTTTTTTTTTAAGAACAATTAAATTATAATATGTTTTGTGTCGATGCATATAAAGTATTTTAAAAATTTATTCGATTAAAAATATAATTGAGTATTTCATGTATAAAAAGTTAAAATTACAGCCTACATACTTCCCACTGTTGGGCACAGGTCTCTCATTTCTGAGAGGGTTTAAGGCGAGGAAGTGTCCGCCGCGCTGTTCCAATGCGTGCTGTCGAACTTCACATGTCTTCGAAATATTTTTTCATGTATTCAAAAAATTCAATATTGTGAAATTAATACTATATGATATTATTTTCATGTATGCGCACTTTTTTTCCGAGTATACACAATTTCAACAAGTATCCTCGCGCGTCAAAATCGTGTCTAAAATACGATATACTGTACACTGGCCTTAAGAGCATATAATTGTGTCTTATAACTTCAAAACACTTGTTATAATAAATAAAACGTACTATAAAAATATATACCTACAGGAACTAAAACGTTTCTACCATTTCTCAAGCTGTTTTATTCACATTAACATCGCATGGCTGAGTAACTTTGCCATTAAAGTTTATGCTGCTACCTAAAAAGAAGAAGAAAAGGTACAATTTAAAGAAGGCATTGAAATATCCTTCAATAGACTTAAATAAGAATATTCTTTACATGTTGAAAGTGAATTTGCTTTTATTTAATTTTCTGTTGTAGCAGAAGGAATATCCTACTGTGATTTTAAAAACTCACAAATTGTCGAAGGTGCACCGGTGCCTCCGTGTACCAGTGTTTTGTACTAAGTTACTTAGTAAAGGTCACAAACACGCACAGAGTCCACCTGATGCTAAGTGAGACACAGACTCGTTTATCATCAAATAAAAATCAAAATGCGAATGGGTTATGTCCTAAGAATTAAAATGGAGTGCCTCAACAGCAAGAAAATTGTCTGTGGTAGAGTGTAGAGACACTCGCTGTATAAAACTATTTAAACTTTCTAGCTGTTTCTTTAATAAATTTTATTCTGAACTGTTGTTATTGTGAGTATAAATGTTATTTTACAAAATCCCGCTGGGTTTCTTGCTGGTTCTGCCTAAGACAGAGATTTTCTTGTATTAGTGGAAGAAATTACTTTCAATAAAAATAATTTATACTCTAGATTGAATTAAAAGATATAAACTATCAGTTTTTCAGATTAAACATAGAAAATTTAAACTAGCTTATTGTAACTAGAGCCCTGGTAGCTCAGGAGCACGAGCAACCTGATTTCGATCCCCGCCGGCACCAACGAAATAGTTAATTGCAATTTTAATTGCTGGTTTACCACGTACTCGGCGGTGAAGGAAAACATCGTAAGGAAACCTGCATGTCTGAGAAATAAAAAAAAATATTTTTGTGTGTAGACAATATATTTTTTGGATTTGTTTCATATCTGCGCTGGTAAAGGACTTAATAATTCTGTTAATAATGACCAAATACCTACTGAATTGTGTTTGATGAAACTTCTGTTTCATCATCATATTTTGAATACAATTTATATGAACGCACCGCCTTTTAGCAACTAAATTTCCTCGACGGAAGGAACGTTATTTGCATTTTGCCGTTCTTAAGACTAAAATGCGCACAGCTGCCGGCTTAAGTGTTACGTTTAAAAATATTGAAGTATGTATTAACTTTATGTTAACTTTAAGTTAACTAAGCAACATCATTAAGTCAACAAATTTTTGCCAGCACTTACCAGATAGAAACTATTTTATGTGATTAGTGTGTGAAAGGGCTGCTGGCATATTATGTATTTAACTGTGCATAGCCTGTACTTTACCGATTATTTAACTAATTGTTATACGGTCATGTACCTACTCCGGATCGACCTGCAAGTATCTAGTTTCAAGGTCGCTACCTCTAACAGGTCTATTCTCTCAAAGGGAACACTGCCCTTTCAATCTTAGGTGCCGCAAAACGGTCTTGGTTAGTTTTACTAGCACTATTATAGGTAAGTTTTACCTTCAATTGTCATCAAATATAGAGACAACTTCATCATCATCATCATCATCATTACAGCCCTTCACAAGTCCATTGCAAAATTTTACCTGGTAAAGTCATGCTGCGGTTCTATTAGTAGTATAGTTGCAGCACGAATGGATCGGCTCCACCGGAGAAAGACCACGCTCTCACAGAATACCAGCGTAAAATAGTAGCTAAATTTCGTATAGTTGTAGGGAACCGAAGACCCTTATAACTGAAAATGAGGCATTCCATCTTAGTCCTCACGGGTGACAATGCATCTGCGTTTTGATTCATAATCAAGGATACATGTAGCTGTCTATGGGCCACAGCAACCACTTACCATCAGCTGGACTGTGTGCTCGTTTGTCACTCTATCCTATTAAAAAATCCCCCCCCCCCCAAAGCACCTTTATCCGGTCGTTGTTTCATTTAGAAGGTGGTCGCACTTCACATAACGGCATTGCAATTGTAAATCACACATACAAAGCATTTGCACAAAATTAGTATATTAGTAGTATTTCATCATCATCATCATTACAGCCCTTCACAAGTCCATTGCTGAACATAGGCCTCCCCCAAGTAATGCCACAAAGCACGGCCCTGAGCCACCTGCATCCATCGACTTCCTGCATGTCTTACCAGGTCGTCACTCCATCTAGTGGGGGGTCGCCCTACACTACGCCTACCGGTACGAGGCTGCCAATCGAGAACATTTCTTCCCCATCAGTTGTCGGTTGTTCGAGCTATATAGGCGGTCCATTGCCACTACAGCTTAAGCTTATTCTGTTGAGCTTAATCGGTTACTATGGTTCTACTAGAGGATCCTCATTTCGATGTGTATTACTCAGAGAAACTCGGAGCATAGCCCTCTCCATACCTCACTGAGTGACCTCGAGCTTCCTCATACGGCTAAGAGTGAAGAACCACGTCTTAGATCCATATGGTATGGTAGAGCAGCAGTTAAAGTAAAGTAACAGCCTATATACGTCCCACTGCTGCGACAGACCTCCTCTCATTTCTGAGAGTCGAACCTGGTTGGCTCGCATACTGTGAAATTTACAGACAGACTGCAATTGCCCGCCTGCAATCGCGATGAAAACGTGAGCTAAAAGCCGCTAAGAATGTAATAAGGAGAACGCGCACCGAATAAATTTTTTATAAAACGAACGCCTCCACAATCCATCGGGTATAAAGCTAGATGTACTTAGTTGCAGGTGAACGAACTTATCGTCGAACAGAGCAGGTTCGGTGTTAGCTTACGTAACCACAGCATGCGTAGAACGATAATAGTTCACGGGTTTCATTCACATGGGAATAAACAGTAGCGAGCGAGCGCGGCTGCTGGAAACAATTACACCTACTAATAATATTTTTAAGCGTGGTAGAGCCACGCTGCAGCTATAACATTATACTATAGTTGTAGCACGAATGGGTCAGCAAGACCACGCTGTCACAGAATACCAGCAGCTTAATTCCGCTGTGTTTCGTATGGTAAGTGTAGAGAACCTCAGACCCATTTTACTGGAAAAGACGCATTCCATCTTAGTCCTCTCGGCTGACAACGCCTCTGCATTTCGATTCGCAAACGAGGATAGATGTAGATGTCTATGGGCCACAGCAACCACTTACTATCAAGTGGACTGTGTGCTCGCTTGTCACCCTTGAATGTGAATGTTACAGCCTATTTACGTCCCATTGCTAGGCACAGGCCTCCTCGCAATTCTGAGAGGGTTTTTGGAGCAACGAAGTGTCCGCCGCGCTGCTCCAATGCGTGTTGGCGAACTTCACATGTCATCAAAACATTGTTTTTTCTTATTTCTCAGACATGCGAGTTCCCTCACGATGTTTTCCTTCACCGTCGAGCACTTGGTAAATCAGCACTTAAAGTTGCAATTAATAATTTCATTTGTGCCTGTGGGGCTCGAACCCGGGTTGCTCGCGTACTATGAAATTCACGGCGAGTGCTAACCATCTGAGCTACCACGGCACACCATTATCCTATAAAAATAATAACTGACGCAAACCCTATTGAGTGGTAAGTACAGTCAGAACTGTCCACTGGATTCATATACATACAAGTTCTAAACCTTGTTCGTACAGAGATATTTCCACGCCAGTGGCAAAATAATAATAAATATTAGATACTCTTTCTAAGTAGGGGAACTTAAAATCAGCTTCTATTGATTAATTATTCAGTGCTGTCCATCGTGGATAACTAGATTTGACAGGCGTCTATTTGATCCATTATTTAATACATATAATAATGGAGCCACAGCAAGACTAAAGTAACATTATACAAGGTTTGAATTTGACGGTGCAGGTGCAGTGGTTTAGCAATGAGTTGCGAACGACGCTTAGGGGCGGGGTTTTGAATCCCGCATGGAACAAGCATTTATATGCCCTACAAATAATTGCTTCAGGTCTGGATATTTGTCCTTGTGAATTTATGTATGTAAACTGCCCAGGGTGTCCTGCACCGAATCAAAATCCTAGTGTGGATATCGTTTATGAAAACAAAACGAAAGAAAAAGAAAAGAATGATAGCTGAAAGATACTTATTTTTTCCATTATTTTCATTTTCAAAAATTACCTTTTTGCATTTTTTATCTTAAAACATCTATCAGCAAATTTTATTAACTCGTACTTTTGGAAATAATTTTTGTACTCTTTACAAATTTACACGTAGGTGTTTAATTGTCTTATTTAAATACTTACGTTATTTAATTACGTTATTTAAATACGTTATAAAATTGTATACGTATATTTGTTTATGTTTGTTTTTGTTTATTTTTTTTTGTACTTTTGTTTCTCAACGTCTTAAGAGGATCTTGGGCGTTTCTGAATCGATGGCCCTTCACTCCGAAGGACGACTAGCCAAAACCCTTAACGCTGGCTGTCACTTTAGAAATCCGGCGATCCTTCCAGTTCCTAACTCGTCGATCTAAGTCACACTACGTTGGGTTCGAGATAACGCAGTGGACGCACCCTTCGATAACGCCTACTTCAGAAACAACACGCCTCTTCTTAAAAGGTGGTTGATGCCTGAGATTACGGGTCCACGCTCAGATCATATAAACAACAGGAAATATGGCAAGGAGGCGTGGCACTTGCGAACGCATCTGGCCGCAAAGCGGCCTGATGCCAGTTTCGGTAATTAGTCGAATGTCAACTTGTGACGTCTTCACTGCTCGTGATTTTTGACAAAATGCCGCGTTGTTCAGTGATTGTTTGCAAAAATAACAGCTGTATTGTGAATTACATGAAAGATGGCATCTCATTTCACACGTAAGTACCAAAATATTAATGTTTTTCTTATTCAATTTATTAAAACATTACTTCGTGGTACTAGAAACACGATGAAAAACCAAATCAAATGTTTTCATTAGGAACAAAAACCATTGCTTGCTAAGTACAAATCGACCTGTGAATCAGCTGGTCTAATAGCGCAATGGATAAGTGTTTTACTGATACTCTCACTCACACGATAGTTTCGTGAAGCAGCCGCTGCCGGCTTTTGTGAGTGAATGATAGCGACAGATGTTTTTGTGTGAATAAGTTTTGTACGGTGCATTGTAAATTCACGCTGTGTATGATGAGATAAGGTTTATAATTGGTTGTGTAGTATGTTCTGATTTATAAAATCCGAGTGTGTGCGCGATTGTGTATCTATTGCTTTTATTATGTAGTAGTTGGCGCGTGGTGGGGGCCAACTGGAGACACCGGGTTCCGACACATTTTCAACTACTGAGCATATCTCCTGTTGTTTATATGATCTGAGGGTCCACGCTAGGTCCCGGTCTAGACATTAAATATGTGGACTGTATATTTATTTCACTTTCCCTAACTTTTAGGGTCAACACTGCGAATGAAACAGCGATTTTTTTTTATATATATAGGATAGGGTGACAAACGAGCACACAGTCCACCTAATGGTAAGTGGTTACTGTGGCCCATAGACATCTACATCTATCCTCGATTACGAATCAAAATGCAGATGCGTTGTCACCCGTGAGGACTAAGATGGAATGCCTCGTTTCCAGTAAAAAGGGTCTCCGGTTCTCTACACAGAGTACAGAGAGTACAGAGTAGCAGTCTCTAACTGCTTTTTCTATTCTAATATACAATAAATAGGCTAGGCTTGTGTTCGAGGAACTACACAAAACACTCAAGACAGCTTTTTATATCAATCACCGAGCACTTGTGTTCTGAGAAGTTTGATTAAAATAGTAAAATTAAACTATTAAAATGATCAACAAAGTTTATTTTAATATTTGAATCACAGCATTAAGTTTTCTTTGTTTTATATTTTATATCAATACCAGTCAGTACCATATTTTATATCACTCACCATACGAAATACAGCAGCATTAAGCTACTATTTCACGCTGGTATTCTGTGAGAGCGTGGTCCTTCCCCGGTCGAGCCGACCCATTCGTTCTACAACTATACTACTAATATAACTGTAGCATGGCTCTACCACGTATAAAAAAATTCTTAAGAAATGTGATAACCGGGGAAGTTTTTGAATCTTGCTGTTGAACCGGAGATTTTTTCGAACTTAACTGTAGTGGAGATTTCGAACTTAACTGTAGTGAAGATTTCGAACTTAACTGTAGTGGAGATTTCGAACAAATTGGCGAATGTTGATTGTCGTCTGCTATGGGACTACTTTTCTTTATCCCATGCAGGATTCGGGCCTCGGGGAGTCCCCCATTACCCGGGTAATCCTCACAGCTCATAACAATGAGCCGGTCTTGGGAGCCGTACAAGACGACATTGTTGGTTATCTTGGTTGGCGTATTGCGCGCCACCAGGTCGGTGCTACCGGAGGGTCGGCCGTATCGAAGCCCCGCGGAGTCCTGAGGATGGGAGTCGACGCAGGGCCAATCTTGCCGACAGGAGGGCGCTCCAATAGCAGCTGCTCCGGGCCTCCAGTGCTCCTTCCTGGTTCTAGCTGATGGCCTGGTATCCCTAGGCTGGAATTGGCGTGTCTCGCGCTTCGGGAAGGGAATCTGCCGAAGGGTCAGCAACCTCAAGGTTTCGCGGAGAAGTATCTCGACGCGGAGCCGAAGTCACCAACAGGCGCGCGCAATTGGGTGCGCCGGGCCTTCGGAGTTCGCTTCCCAGCGTGTAGGTTAAGCGCAGTGTTGGGTGATCTTCATCCCGGGTGGGGTCAGGGGCGTCCTCAGGGCTCGACGCAAGCCGAGTTGGCCCCACAGCGCGCGCACCCACTGCGAAGCGACGCGCTGTACTTCTCCCACCCGGGCGGGAGTCGACGACACATACAAAAATTATGCTTCTTGCTTCTTATTATGTAATTTACATCTTATTAGTGTCGTACACCTTAAAATTTTAAATATTAATCTTTATTACAACATATAGTAACAAATATTGTTCAATTTACACAGGTTTATCATAATTAACATTTATCTTAAACAAATAGACAGCTAAGACAGAAAACAAAGCCTTCATCGCATTTTTTAAACAAAGTTTGAAGCAATTTTCATCTACAAAATATGTTAAGAGGTTCTCGTCCTCTCGCTCTAGCAATGGCTATCCTCGTTTTTCCTTAACATATATGTTTACTACTCTAACATTGTATTATATCTTTGTTTCTTTGAAAACGGTGGAAGTTTGTTAGAACTAATAATAGTAAACAATATTTCGAATTATTTTAATTATTTTTAATAAATTTCCTGTAATCATTTAATATTTCGGTTCTTGTTTCGCAACCGATTGTTACATAAAAACATAACACATGATTCTAAATTAAAACAAATGTTCTTGCATCCATCGCTACATTCGTATGACATTCATTCACACGCTGTCTTAAGGTTCAGGGATCTTTCTACATAAACATTGATTTACTGATTTTACGCTTGCGACGCTAACAACTTCAAATACAAAAAGCAACAGTTGCGTTGTCACCTCTGAGTACTAAGATGGAATGCCCCATAGCCCGTAATTATATTGGAACTCTTTATTACAGAAAAACCGGGACTTTTTATCACAGACCGGAACACAGCGTGGTAAGCACTGTAATTTGGTGGCACTATTAAACTTATATAATATGTGCATTACGCGATGTCTTCTTCAATGACGGCTAGTAGTTTTACGCTCACGAGTAGGGTTGCCAGGTCTTAAAACCGAAAAGCCGGACAGACCAGCGAGCTTAGCCGGACATTTTGGTAAAAAGGCCGGACACCCTTATTTTTTGTCTTAGTAAAAGACATTTTTTTACAGAAAAACAATGCTTTTTATCATTTACCGTAAAATCTTCTTAAGTTCTAACGAAATAACAACAATTGAATAAATCAGTTTTCTCTAGCTGTTCCCCGCGACATCGTTTGCGTGAAATTTATTACGATTGAATTTAATGGATTTGAATTTTTTGCGAATGACCCCAATTCTTTTTTTAAAATAAAAGTAAGACTAAGTTACTCCTTATAACGTCAGCTATCTGCCAGTGAAAGTCCTGATAAAATTGGTTTACCCATTTCGGAGATTAGCCGGAACAAACAGAAAAACAGGCATAAAAATTTAAAAAAATTGAATAAAACTAAATTTATGGATTTTATCGCGTTTATTTAACTGATTTTACTTATTTTTAATTCCCGACGTTTCGGGAGCTTTACAGCACCCATGTTCACGGGGGGGGGGGGGGACTGAGTTGTTTGACGTCCCAATGTCATAGTTAGCCCGGCTACCTTCAGTTTTTTAATATTAATTTTGTTAATTATAGGATCCCAAGCAGATGGCAGCATCCATCCATCTTCTCTATTGAAATTAGGATGTTTTTAATTTCAATAGACTCACGTATCATCCTTGGTAGGAATCGGTGTTCTTTTGCGAGGACTTGTGGTTTATCAAATCTGATGTAATGGTGGGGACGATCTTGAACATGTTCACAGACTGCAGACTTCCCGGAGCGTCGGTGCTTCACGTCAGCTATAATATGTTCTTTCACACGGGTTTTTAATTTTTATCGATCTTTTTGTTTGACCTATTAAAAATAAGTAAAATCAGTTAAATAAACGCGATAAAATCCGTAAATTTAATTTTATTCAATGTGTAGTGTTCGCGTAAATTTAAGAAATCATTATTAAATAAATTGTTTTTTCAAAAATTTCGTACAGCTGTGCCCCGCGACACCTCGCTCATTTAGTTCAATCATTTTAGCTAAAAAATTGGCAAAATGAATGTAGTACTTTTATCTATCGGTATATGTACGTTATTCAGCAAAGTTAAATTTTATCCACTCTCTCTCCCTCTCCCGGATGAACGCCCCAGAAAGTGCCCCAAAACGCGGTTTTTTTTCAGTTTTAAAGATCAGTTATCTTTCTATGGTACATGAAAAGTTTGGAGGCACGAAATGATCCTTGATGAATTTTCTATCAACCTTTTATGCATACGAAAGCGATATCATTTATAGTTTTTGCGCAATCTGCCACAAAATGTGAACATTTCTTATCTTTCATCGATTTTTTTGCTCAAAGTTTTGGTTTATTAAAATTTCCAACTTTACCGCCAAAATATATTTAACTAAAGTAAATAATAGATTATGCTCTTTAAAAAGAGGTACCTACAAATTATTTCTTAATTCTTTCATTATGATAAAACTATTCATTTGTATAAGAATTAATACTACGGTACGACTATAACCGACTTTTGTGTCGACCGGTGATCTAATTAAATTTTTGGAACACAAAAGCTACTATTGTGACTTAATTATGATAGTTAGATATATTCCTTACGCGGACTTTTTTGTAGGTAATAATGAGTACTTTATTCATGTAGCACATAATTTTTATGTATCATCAAATTTTCTCAGCGCACGCCAAGTAATGAACTTTATAGGCAAAATTTTGTCATTTTGGGTTACAATTTTCTTAAAGATTTGGAAATAAATTTTATAGTGTGTGGTACTTTGTGATAATTTTTTAAGCTTTCTATTGGCGAAAAATTTAAATCGGTCTAGTAGTTTTGGAGCTTATTCGGTATAAACAAACAAAAAAATCTTTCCTCTTCATAATATTAAGGTTAGATAATTATTTTATTTGTAATTATTTTTTACTTATTTTTTTTTGTTCTTTTTTAATTTTGATTATTTTATTTTTATTAGAAATATTATTGTATTATTATATAAAAAGATAATATCTACAAAACATAAATTTATTAGTTCCGAGCTTCCCTGTTAACTATATTTTTGATGTTGTTTTATTTTGTGGCAGTTAAATATCCTTGGTATATGAGATAGTTGACCAGCTGATAGGCCGGTGATGATGGTCGCTACTGTTAAATTTACTCCGTGCTCGGTGGGCTTTGCATATTTTAACATGAAAAAGTAGTTATTGTGACATAACTGTAATAGTTAGACATATGGTATTAGACGGATATTTTGTAGATATTGATATCTTCTATAAAACTGTAGTACATCACTTTGCTCTACTGTCAACAGTTTTCGCAGCGTATGCGATATAAGGATTATTTTGGTATTTTTTTCCACGGCATAGGTTACATTAACGAAGTTTGCATACGGATCTCTTTTTGAAAATATACTATAGCCTATGTTCATCAGGGATAATGTAGGATTCCAATAGTGAAAGAATTTTTCAAATCCGTCCAGTAGTTTTGGAGCCTATTCAATTCAAACAAACAAATTTTTCCTCTTTATAATATTAGTGTAGATGTAGATTATTAAATATTCATTACAATATTAATTTCAATAATTTGCTATAGTAAGTATATGAAAAATGTAAAGAATTGGTCAAATTTTAAAACTCTAACAAAAGCCGGACACCGTCTAATTTGGCCAAACACGCAAGGAACCAAGAAGTCTGACTGTGTCCGGCTTTATCCGGACGTCTGGCAAAGCTACTCACGAAATATGTATATAGTTAATTTGATACGGAGCACATTTTAGATATAATATTGTTTGCTAGTGTGTCTAATATCTATATATACACAACACAATGCCTCAGTGCTGAATTCTTAAGTTTTATTTTTTATTTGAAGAGTTTTGTTTATCCTTTCCTAATCTAATTATTATAAAATACTAGATGATATCCGCTCGCTTCGCTGGGCGCACGATATTTTATTACGGAAGCTAGATGTAAAATATCCACAAACCTTTTTTTGATGGGACTATCGTTAAAATCCGATCTTAGTAAGCGTCTACATTACGAAGTTAGTAACTATACCAAATTTCAAGTCAATCGGGTGTATAGTTTTAGAGATATCGTGATGAGTCAGTCAATCAGGGATATATATAAATATTTCAGTAAGAAACATCAATCTCTACACCAGGGTTTCCCAACCTTTTTTTTCTTGAGGCTCCCCGGAATATTAATAATATTTGCATGCCCCCCCCCCCCCCCCCTTACTTTTACTATAAATACAAAAAATAACTTTAAAAGCTTAAATTAAAATAATAAATCTTTTTTATCCAAAACTTACTTACTTACTTACTTACTTATCGTCACGCACAATCCCTAACGGGGTAGCCAGAGAGAACAGATCGCCAAGTGTCACGATCCTTACATACCTCTTTCGCTTCTTTCAGGTTCATTAACTTCTTCATACATGCACGTCTAGGTATCCGAGTACTCTTGACCCTCCCCTCTTCGAGCAATTTGCTCACATGGTCTTCGAAAGTTAGTCTCGGTCTACCTCGACACCTTTTAATATTTACTTTCGCTCTATATATTTTCTTCACCATTCGGTCTTCACTCATTCGTTCAACGTGTCCAAACCATTGGAGTACGCCCCTATCAATTTTTGTGATAAGGTCATCTTTCAATCCTGCCATATTGCGAATCTCTTCGTTTCGCTTTCGGTCGGCTATGGTAACGTCACACATTTTACGAAGAGATCGCATCTCCACTGCATTCAACTTGCTTTTATGCTTCTTCTGGCATACCCAGGTTTCGCTGCCATATAACAAAGTCGGTACCAACACTGCGTTATGTATTGCAAGGCGTGCACTCTTCACCACGCCTTGCCTTTTTATTAATGCATTCAGGGCACCATTGACTTTGTTTCCGGCAGCGACACGCCTATCCACATCTAAATCACATCTTCCATCCCGGCTGAAAGCACTCCCCAAGTATACAATTTCATTTACCTGTTCTAGACATTCCTGATTTACCCATATTTCACATTTCGTTCTCTCTTCGTCCTTTTCAAATACCAGAACCTTAGTTTTATTAGCATTCAAACGGAGACCTTTAATTTCACATTCCTCTTTCATACACGTGACTAATGCCTGCAGTTCTGCTTCTGATGGTGCAATAAGCACTGCATCATCAGCATACAGCAGACAATTAACTTTTATGTCACCCAATTTCACACCCAAACAGCTATCTTTCAGCTTCTGTAAACAGCTGTCGAGATACAGTATGAACAGCCAGGAAGACATGACACAACCCTGTTTTACGCCCGCTTGGACGCTAAACATGGGTGACAGGTCATGCCCTACCCGCACACAGGCTTTACAGTCATAGTAGAGTGACTGCACAGCCCTTAACAATCGACCATCCACACCATATCCCGGCAACAGTTCCCACATTTTCTTCCTTATAACCTTATCAAATGCTTTCTCCAGATCCACAAAAGCACAGAAAATCCTCTGGTTAACACTCAGAAGCTTCTCCGTGATCATGCGGAGAGAAAACATTTGATCCGTGCATCCTCTTCCAGGTCTAAATCCGCATTGTGCCTCCCATAAGAATCTTTCCGATTTCTCTTGCATCCTGCGTGTCAAAACCTTCGAATAAACTTTACTTGCTAAACTGGTCAAGCTGATCGCCCGATAGCTCCCGCAGTCAAAATGTGAACCTTTACCTTTATATAAAGGCACAATGACCGCGGATCGCCAATCATCCGGGACATCTCCCGTCCGCCAGCACAAATTGCACAGCAGATGAAAGCTGTCCCAGACGCGAGGCCCACCGTACTTGACCATTTCAGCAGTAACTCTGTCTAGTCCCGCAGCCTTACCACATTTCAAACTTCGAATCGCACGTTCAATCTCTTTCATGCTGATGACCTCAGTGTCATCGAGGTCCGTGTCTGGCGTGCCAGTCACGGCGTCACCCCCGGATCCTTCACTAAGATCATGACACGCATACAATTCTCTATAAAATTCACTCCATCGCTGCATGACGTCCGATTTTTCTGAGAGGACGTCATTGGTTCTCGAAAGCACTTTGTTCATTCTTAAAGCTGTCGCACCACTCCGGGACCTTCCAACCTCTTTCCAGAAGAGTTTGGAGTTTTCCCTAAAGTTGTGCGACAACCTCTCGTCCGCTTCTATTCTACACCTTTCACGTACTTCCTCAATCAATGTTTTCGCATGAACTTTCTGCAGCTTATATCTTTCTTTCATCTTCTCTCTCATATGCTCATCGTTACTAGAGGCTAAGTAGTCTAACCATGCTTTTTTCTTCTTTTTTACAGCTTCTTTCACTTCGTCATTCCACCATGCATCTCTTCTTTTACTACTACCTCTTTTTGTCGTACCACATACTTCTTCCGCTGCACTTACCATTCCATCCCTAAGGTTCTGCCATATTCTCTCCACACATTCTTTCCTGCCATCGATGGTGTCAAGCTTTTCGGCTACCCTCGTGTGATATTTGTCCCTAGTATCCGCTTCCTGAAGCTTCCAGCTTCGGATGCGACAGACCGACTGTGGTTCTGTTACTGCCGTCCGGTGGCGCCAACCCGCGAACAAACCCCTAAATCTAGTAATTACTAGATAATGATCCGTTCCCAGGTCAGCACCCCTGAACACTCGTGTATCCATCACCTGTTTTCGCAGTCGGTCATCCACCAGGAACAAATCAATCATACTTCTCTCATTCTTTCTTTCTCTAGTGTACATATGGATCTTCCTGTGATTAAACATAGTGTTTGTCACAAGAAGACCCTTTTCCTTGCATACAGCCAGTATAAGCTTGCCAGCATCATTAACCCTTTTATCTCCAAACTTTCCAAGCACCGACTCGTATCCTGGTCGAGCGATGCCTACCCATCCATTCAAATCACCACATACAACAGTTCTTTCGTTTCCCTTAACCAAATCTAGAACTTCTCTTACATTCTCCCAAAACTCCTCCAGCTCAGCCCTGGACGACGAAGCTACCGGCGCATAAACAGCCAAAAGGAATAACTTCGTCAGTCCCATTTTGAAGCGAACCCAGAGAAGTCTTGAGTTCACAACCTTGTATTCAGTCATAAGATCGACCAACCGGGACGACAACAGCACTCCCACTCCTTGGCAGGCGTTCTCGGTTTCCGGGACTCCGGACCATATAGCTAACGTCCCGCCAGGGAGCTCTTCAATACCACTGCCTTTCCGTTTGGTCTCCGACATACACACGACATCTAATTCTCTTTCTTTCATTATTTCGATCAACTCATTCGTCTTATCTCTCATGCCTCCTCTAACATTCCACGTGCCAACTCTGCACTCCGTCCTCCACCTTCCGCCGTGTCGGGCTGTGCGTGACGGGTGGCGGTCCCCATCGCCGCTTTGCGCGCTGCATTCCACACCAACGGGGACGAGCTGGTGTGCGTCGCCTTGGGGGGACGCCCTAACCCTCGTTCGCATGGGTGCGCAGCTGTGTAGAATTGCAGCCCTGAAAAGGGCTGGCAGGGGTCGCGACGAGCACGCTTCTACAATGATATTTTATTTAATTTTTTATCCAAAAAATTAAATACGCCCCCTTGGGAGGCGTGCCTCCCTGGTTGGGAACTCCTGCTCTACACTTTTCTAACAAGTTAACTAACCCCGCTATGAAATCTTGTTAAATATTTTATATCATACCTCAGTGGCGTCGGCTTGTTGGCATAAAAAGTCGTGGATCATTGTAAATCGATTTAGATGATTTTTTTAAGAGAATAAATAGAATATGACGTCACTTTGCGAAAATTTATTATATTAAATATTTTAAGAATTAATTCGCACACATCCGCTCAATAAAATAAAATGATGTGTCTTACCTAGTTAGAAGAGCACCTCCCGCCGACCGCTAAGTGGAAGTCACTTAGCGGTCAGCCACCGCAGAGTCTACATCACCTGAGGAGGCCTCGTGTAGAGGCGATACAGGTGTCGTATTATCGTCGATGGTGTGTCTTTCCTAGTGTAGTGGTGCTGGGAGTAGTAGTGCTGGGATTAGTGCACGCAATTTAGGGAGGGCGAGAGATGCCTTTCTAACTAGGTGAAACACATCATTTTATGATGACGTAGTCAATGTTTGGAAACAATGGGATTAATAATTTGTGGTAAATTGTGGTTGTCGTGATGGAGTGGAATGGTCGGTGGTGAAGGAACACAATGTGAAGAAATCTGCATGTCTGAGAAGTAAAATAAAATATTTCGATGACATGATTCCAACTTCGAGATATAATTTTTCTTCAAGCTACACCTTTCTTAATATTCCCATTTTTCGAGGTTACTACAAAATAAAAAAAATAACAAAGACATATAAATTGTTTAGAATTATTGTTTGTGTTATAAACTCCCTGTAAAATGAGAGTTTACAAAAAAAAACTGTTTTGTTTATCGGTGAATAGTTTTTGCCCGATCTGAATTTATATTATTGCTCAAAAGAATATCGAACGTTTTATACAACATCAATCTAAACAAAAACATTGCCTTTGTATATTTCTGTCTTCAATATCAATAGCTTCGCGGCTCAAAGCAAACAACACGTTTTTGATATCAATAAATATTTGAAAGGTTCGTGACTATTTACATACGCTATTGCGATAACAATTTGAATGTTTTCCCTTATTCGTGTTTTCTTTTGAAACCAACGGCCGAATCTCTGATGCCAAGCATTTAGTATTGTATTAAAGTTAAACGTTGATTGACGAAATTTTTTATATAATATTTCGTAAAAAAGGCTCGTAGAGGTAGTAATATGGAACCCGTTCTGAATCACAGGCTGGTGCGATAATAAATTTTATTCCTGTGGCGTTTTGCTAAATATAATATTCTGATTGTGAATCTAATGACATAAGTAATGACTTTCGCTCAAAATCTTATATAAATGTTTGTATAATACTGGACTAAAACCTTTCCCATTTATAATATTTATTATTTAAATAATACACGACATGCGCGTATAATAAATTTAGTTTATTTTATTATTTTTTTTATAGAAGAGGGGGCAAACGAGCATGCGGCTCACCTGATGTTAAGTGACTACCGCCGCCCATGATCAACCGCAACACCAGGAGAATTGCGGGTGCGTTGCCGGCCCTTTAGAAAGGAGTAAGCTCTTTTCTTGAAGGTCCCCAGGTCGTATCGGTCCGGAAAAATCGCCGGTGATAAACTATTCCACAGAGAGGTTGTACGTGGAAGAAAACTCCTTTTGAAACGTACAGTGGTGGACCGCCAAGCATCCAGATGGTGTGGATGGTATCGGGACGTTTGCCGTGTCGTGCGTTCACGAAATTTGGCGGCTGGGATTAATCCGAACAATTCCTCAGAGCACTCCCCGTGATAGATGCGATAGAATACGCAAAGAGATGCAACATCTCTTCGCAACGCCAGTGAATCGAGCCGATCGGAAAGCACTCGGTCGTCGACGATTCGAGCCGCTCTGCGCTGGATGCGGTCAAGTGGAAGGAGCTGGTACTGGGGAGCCCCAGCCCAGAGATGGGAACAGTATTCCATGTGCGGCCGAACCTGCGCCTTGTAAAGTTGCAGGCGGTGTGCCGGCATGAAATACTGTCCCGCTCTGCTGAGCACGCCAAGCTTTTTAGAGGCCAATTTGGCCTTCCCTTCCAAGTGACCACGAAACTGCACGTCACTCGATATGTCGACGCCGAGGATTCCGATACTGGCTGAGGCAACAAGGGGAGTGCCTTGAAACTGAGGGGATACGACAAAGGGGTTCTTTTTAGCGGTTAACGCGCAAACTTGTGTCTTCTGGGGGTTAAACTGGACTAGATTTAGTCGTCCCCAATCCGAGACTCTGTTCAGCAAAGACTCGACTTCAGACACAAGTTTGTCCCGGCACTCGGAGACGTTTTCCCGAGAAATATTGGCTCGGCCGGTGTAAAGAGCATCACCAGTGCTGTCATCTGCATAGCAATGAATGTTACGGGTATGCAACATATCATTGATATGCAGAAGAAACAGCGTTGGCGATAGCACGCAGCCCTGTGGAACACCAGCATTAATAGGCTTGCAATCGGAGCTTGCACCGTCTACAACGACCTTGATGCTCCGATCTGCAAGAAAGCTGGTGATCCAATCGCACAATTTCTCGGGAAGCCCATAGGAAGGGAGCTTCGAAAGAAGCGCTTTGTGCCAAACCCGATCGAAGGCCTTCGCAATGTCCAAACTAACGGCCAATGCCTCCCCCTTGAACTCTACTGCCTCCGCCCATCTGTGAGTGAGGTAGACCAGAAGATCACCAGCTGACCGACCACGGCGAAAACCGTATTGGCGGTAACCTCATGAGCTGGCAGTTTACAATGGACTCCATTGTTTTGGAGAACAAGGAGGTGATGGCGATTGGCCGGTAGTTGGACGGGTCTGAGCGGTCGCCTTTTTTAGGGATCGGGTGGACGAAAGCCGTCTTCCATGATTTTGGGACTACGCCTAGGGAGTAGGAGTACCGGAAAAGACGCGTTAAAACCGGTGCCAACTCTGGAGCACACGTCCTCAGCACAATTGGGGGGATTCCGTCAGGCCCACTCGACTTGTGGATGTCCAGGGAGAGGAGTGCTTTGCGAACCGAGCGCTGTGTGAACTGCACTTCCGGAATGGAGCACTCACACCGCGGGATGGTCGGCGGCGTACTCCCCCCGTCATCGAGAGTCGAGTTAGACGCAAAGAAGGAGCCTAGAAGATCGGCTTTCTCCTTTGCAGTATGGGCCAGTGAGTCGTCCTCCCTGTGCAGAGATGGAAGAGATGGCTGACAGAAATTCCCCTGGACAGCCTTGGCGAGAGACCAGAATGCACGGGTTCCAGAAGGAAGGCGAACTAGTCTCTCGCCAATTCTGCCTATGTGCTCTGACTTTGCCTTGGCAATGACTCTTTTGAAGGACCTAGAGGCGGAATTATACTTCTTTTTTAGAGCGCTGGTGTTTACATCCCGGGACGCTGATGCATCAACCCAGGCTTGGTAGCACTCCTGCTTATAGCATGATGCTATTTTACAGGAGCGACCAAACCATGGCTGAGATTTGCCTCCAATGGGCACCACAGAGGAAGGAATAAAAAGTTCCATACCCTGAAGTACCACATCAGTAACAGAATCCGCAACAACGTTGGGATCATCCGGCGAGAAGCAAACCCGCCCCCAAGGGTAGGATGCAAAGAAAGACCGCATCCCATCCCAATCGGCTGACCTATAGTGCCAAACACGGCGGCAGCCTGCAGAATGCAACCGCGATTTCAGCGTGAGTGGCACAACACTCCGGATCAGACAATGGTCCGAGGAGCCTAAAGGGGCGTCGACGGAAATCTGATATCCGTCCGGGTGAGAGGTCAGCAGAAGGTCCAACAGGGAAGGTGCATGATCCTCCACATCTGGAATCCGCGTAGGCGAAGTAACCAGTTGTGTCAGACTATATGCCAAGGCAAAATCATGAACAGATCTCCCCGCATGATCGGTTAAACGTGAACCGAGCCATTCGGCGTGATGGGCGTTAAAGTCGCCGAGTATCACGATCTCTGCGGAGGGGATCTGCTGTAGCAACGAATCTGCAGCCATTTGGACGTGGTCGAAGAGTCGGTCTGTTTCGGCATTACCGCTGTGGGACCTATAGAGGCACTCGTAGACGCGCGGATGGTCGTCGCTGTCTACGCGTAGCCTAAGGATGGACAGGTCCGAACCTTCAAGTCTGCCGAGGCGTCGAGAACAGATGTCCTCTCTGACGTAAACGCAAACTCCAGCCCGAGGCACAAAGGAGTGTTCCAGTTTGTACCCCGGGTAGGAGAGATACGAAACATCAGCCGGAGAGGACACCTGCGTCTCGGTCAGAAAGAGCAAAGCTGGCCTCGCCGTCTCGAGATGGTAGTGGACGGTGTTTAGGTTAGAGTGAAGTCCCCTGATATTGCAGAAATTCACGGACAGCGTGGCAGGGGTCGCCTTGGTCTTGTTGCTCCGTTTGCCCCGAGCAGTTGTAGTCTTGAGCGGAATTTCGCCCCCCCCCCCCCCCCCCAGAATACGCGGGGCAGCCTGAGCACCCACGCTCAGAAGTGGAGAAACATGGTCGTGGATGCTCAGCGAGGGATTCTCCAGGGGTGCTGGTACCCTCCTGGGATAGTCTATCTTTATTTAATTCCGCTACCATGTTGATGGGGGGGGGGGGGGGATTTGGGCCTCCGGCCACCTGCACTCACCAGACGAAACGCGGAAGCAGAACTTCCACTTCACGCCGGTATTCTGTGAGGTCGTGGTACCACCCCGGTTTGAGCCGGCCCATACGTGCAACAGCAAAGCTGCCGCGTGGCTCTACCACTGTTAAAGAATATAAACTCTTTTTTTAAATTTTGAAAAGATATAATGTCAAAGATACATTTTATATCAATGGACACACATATTATATTATAGTACGCGTCGCGTTACATAATTACAGAGGAGCTTATGTTCTGTCATCACCGTATATACGCAATAAAGTTGCACTAACGTTTTTAAAGAACTTGAAACCAGTCCTCTGCAATCATTTATGGAAGTGCGGGCAAACGAGCATTCTGCTCGTAAGTGACTGACTGACTACCGGCGCCCATGATGCAGTTGCACACCAGGGGTACAACTTGCAACACGAAAGTCTAGCGATGACCATTATTGCGCATAATTGGCCGTATTGCGCATTATTGTGTATGATTGGCTGTGCGTGTCGTCCGCACGCGCTGATTGGCTCTCCAGTTCCATTTCGTCCCCGTACTGATACGTCATTCGCAGCTATACTCCCCACGTTTCATTCAGCGCTAGAGTTACGTGCCGCAAGTTGTATCACAGGTGCGTTTGCGGCCTTTTAAAAAGGAGTTAGCTCGTTTCTTGAAGGTCCCTAAGTCGTATTAATCCGAAAAAATCACCAGTTGTAGACCGTTTCACAAAGAATTCGTGCGAGAAAGAAAACTCCTAGTAGATCGCACAGTAGTAGACCGCCAAGCATCCTGATGGTGTGGATGGTTTAGGAAATTTTGTATCAATGTGTGTGGGTGGAATTTGGTGGCTAAAATTAATCAGAACAATTTTTCTGAGCACTCCTCATGATAAGTGCGTTCAAAATTCTTACGTATTGGCATAATTCTCATCTTAATTATAATCGAAATTCATCTATATTAATTATATTCAACAGTACGGTTGCTTCCTCATTTTGAAATATATTATTGTAAAACCATGCACATTCATTAATTAATTTTACGTATAATTTAGTAACGTGTAAGTCCCCGCATGGCGGCATTAATGGGCGCCTTTATTCGCCGGCAAGGCTTGCGAGCCTATTCACCGGGGTAAGAGCCCGCTCCGCGACGTAACCTCATTCATCTCACCATGTAATTTCCACAACGCTTAATTATTGACTGCAGGCTGAAATGAATTGTACGCCTTATTCAACGCAAACAGAAACTGTGGCCGCCCTTAGTCACAGCTTAATTCACTTGTCGAATTGAGTAACGTTAATTTTTACGACCCTCCGGAATGACGCCATCTGTTTAATTACATTACACCCTTCAATGTTTTGATGCTGAGATGTGCTTAATGAACTGTATCACAACAGCCACTCGACAAGCATCCGGACTGTATAGATAATATTGCAAATTTGGTCGAAATGTGCGATGGAATGGAATAGAATTTTGTGGCCGGAATTAATCTGAATAATTACTCTAATATGCCCATGGTAAATGCGATAAAAAATGAAAAGGGATACTATAATTTATTTGTTCTCAGCATTCGCAAAAAAGAGTAGGTTCGTCGATGGACCTCTGAAAAAAAATGTCCCGTTGGGTTTCAGTGGTAAATTAAACTTAATTGATTTTCGATAAATATTATTTTTCATCTGTATTGAATAACAAAGTTTCTATATCTACTTCTAAATTTAAAAATGACCGGAATAATCAGTTGTCCTTTTGCAATCACTCTTTTCGCTCTTCTAACTGACTAACTAACTCGTCTTACCCTTTATCATCATATACGGAGTTTCTTCAACGATCTTTTGTAAATGTTGCATGTTTATAGTTTAATTTACATGAGTTTGCATTTCGTAAGTTAAGGTATGTCGAAATAAACGGACAACGAGGATAGGTAAAGGATTCAGTGAAGGTCGTACCTCGAAAATTTGGTGGTTTTACTATTTAACATATTTTTTTAAGTTTTATAGATTACAAATCAACATTTTGGTATATGATTTTTGACTATATGACCTTGGTTTGCATAAAAGGAAAACACGATATCATGTAATTTTCTCCATAGAAGAAAATTGCAAACTAGGCTCTAATTATTTACATTTCTTGATGACACCTCAATATTTTTACGAATAATTTTATGGAATTATTTTTAAAACATAGTAAATAATCATATCTAAGTTTTCATAAACTAGTTTTTAATGCATAACGAAGTTTTCTTAAAATAAATAAAAGTGTTGTTTGGCGTTTACTTAGTTTTTTTTTTCCGAGCGCTTGCTCGGTATGGCTATCTCATAATCTGCGTATTATGAAATCATTGCATCACTTTCATTTTGACACTCCCGCAGTCGTCGATAGCTTCACCGACAAAGGAATAAGCCACGCCCCCAAAACTTCGATTCATTTTCAAAGTATTCTCTTTTAAAACAAAAGTTAAAACAGGAGTTTTAACACTTTCATGTCAAAAATAATGTTACAGTGTTCAATAAACCGCAACGGTATCGGTATGGCTTCAGTACAAAGTACGGGGATTAGTCTGGTAACTTTACACATGGCTGCAGTGCATTCATATGGTTGCATTATGCCACGTAAGTAATATGTGCGCTTATGTGAGTAGCGCGTTCCCGCCAGCTTACCAAATTCTAGGGCTAGTCAGGCCCCAGCTGACTCCTGCAACTGGGATCCGAATAGCAATGCAGCACTGCGCTTGTGTGTGCGTGCGTTTATGTATGTGTTGTTGAACACTCGCATGATATCTTTTTTTGGATTCCCTATTATCAACCTTTTGAATGAATTTCTTTCGAAAAGACAGATAAATATTGTTTTAGTTAAAATGAAGTTCCCACCCAGTGAAATATTAGACTATGCCAAGTTAATTATAAAAGTTTGCACAATATTTAATTAAAACTCCGCGCAATTTTTATACAGAAAATTTTTGAGTTTATTATGGCTAAAATAGAAGTACTTGATTTGGTATATGATTTTTTACTATATGACCTTGGATTTCATTAAGGAAAACACGATATCAATTATCATGTAATTTTCTCGATAGAAAAAAATTTCAAATTAAGCTCTAATTAGTTACATTTCTCCATGACACCGCATTATTTTTACAAATATGTTCATGGGATTATTTTTAGGGCATAGTAGATGATCATATTTAAGTTCTCATAAACCATTTTATAATCCATAACAAAGTTTTGTTACAAAAAGTAAAAATTTTGTTTGGCGCAATTTTTTTTCCGAGTGCGTTTTCAGTATATCGAGGGTTTACTGCAAAAACCTGCTAAATGACAATTTTTCAAAAAATTTGTTAAATACATGAAGGTACTAAGTTTTTTGAGCTCTATATGCTGGTAAAACCGGCTAAGTGATACGTTAAGCCGTTTAGAATTTATTTCATGGTAAAACCAGTTAAATCAAGCAAAATGGCCTATACTTAATAGCTAAAATAACATACAGTTCTTTACTAATAAATTTCCATTTAATGTTATCCCGAAAAAAGTTTTAAGTGTTCTTAAATCCTTTCTCTTTTTGATAGGTTACGCAAAATGTTCTCACGAACAATCAGTAAAAAAGTACTAGAAATACATAAACGTATATAATAGAATATACTTGTTTATCATGCCATTAAAACATTACTGCAAAAACCGTCTATATAACTTTAATTGTAAATACTTGTACTAAAATATTCCATTTATCTCGGATCGTTAGCATGTAAAACCGACTAAGCGATTCTAGCTTGTTTATGCAATATACTTCGATTGAATTGTCGTCATGTGACACTATGGAAAAAAAATAACCGCGGTCAACACGTTTTAACAGGTTGCCGATGGCTTAGTTCGCTTGGAGTGTTTACCGAGAAAAGACCGTGAATGTATCGGGCGTAGTATTTAAATTTAGTTTTTAGTAATTGTAAGTGTTGTGACAGATTATATTTGTTAAGATGATGTCAAGAGGAAAAAAACTAGTATCTTTAGTGGCCGTAAATTGTGAAAAGGTTTCTGGTAAGTTAAATTTCGAGGTTGTGTTTTCTAACGAAGTTTTATTACAATTTCTGTTCATTTTTTCTTATAGAGTTGTTTAATTTTTAGAAAATGAACAAAGTTCACATGCAGGCCTGGTAGATATTCAAGAAATTCAATCTACATCTTATAACAACGCGGATGCTATAGACTTTCATCATTCACAAATTCATGGTAAAATACATATTAAGTATTTAATTTATAATAGTACATACTACTATAGACTATTATATTATCACTCGCGTTTGAGATCGATAAAGACGACTTTTTTAGATACTTTCTAGTATTCAAATAAACATGGATGGCTTGTGTCAAGGTTTATAAAAATGACAAGTCAAATGCCAACATTAAACGTTTAATTAAACGTTTAAAAAAAGAATAAGATCCAATACTAATCAAAATGCTTAAACTTTATACTGTATTTTTAGATGGTCCGGGTAACGAAACGTTCTTCAATACTCTCATTAAATCTACGGCATGCTGTTCTAAATACCAAAAAGGTAAAAATACTATCTTTTTCTTAATAAAGTACATGCAAAATTTATAATTTAAGACCTCTTAATCTGAATCTTAACTTAGCATTTGTGTCTCTTTTAGGCGAAGATTCTGATGATAATGTTGAAACAGAATTGGAAAGTTTATTTGGAGATGTTTCCGATGCTGACGACCCAACTTATCGCCTGCCAATTTTCTCTCACCAACTGGAAAACAAAAATTCCAACAATCTTGTAACATTACAAGATTTACTAGGAAACAAAGAAAATTTTAATGCTGAAAAGTTTGATGTCGAGCACATACAGAACAATATTGAAGTTTTTGACCAAGGTTATGAACAACATCGCGAAATTACAGCTATAATTGAAGATATTTTGGATGAGGTTTTTAAAAAAGCTTGGTTACTTATTGAACCGTTAAAAAGATGGCGAAAATCAGACCCAAGCAGTTGGGCTCGTAATGTAGTTAAGAAAAGACGAGCAGATGGTTTGCCTTATAAATCCAAAGCTAACATCAGACCAGCTAAGGTACCAAAAGAGATAGATTGCTCCAAGTGTCAATTTAAGTGTACTGATGTCTTTGATACTACTGATAGAGATAAGTTTTGTAGATTCTTTTGGAACTTAGATTTTCTGGGCAGAAAGAATTTTATTTTAGCCAATGTTACCATTCAAATGCCAAAAAGAGTTCTCTCTGTGCGTAATCGACGTCGTCCAGAAAAAAAATATACAAAGAAGTGTTTCTTTACTAAACAAAATTTAAAAAAACAGGTATGTCAGAAATTTTTTTGTAATACTTTAAGTATTTCTCCTGCAGTAATAACTGATGCAATCAATAAACGGAATGACATGAACTGTTTTGATGTAAATGACCAAAGAGGTGCACACGAACCAGTTAATAAAACGAAACCTGACATTATCCAAGGAATAAAAAAACACATCGAATCATTTCCTTGTATGGAAGCCCATTATAGTAGAAAAGACACCAAACGTAGGTATTTAGATAAAAATCTTAATATTCGAAGGATGTATTTATTGTACAAAGATGAGTGTTTAAAAAATTGTTCTGAGCCAGCTTCTGAAATAACATACCGTAGAATATTTTCAAAAGAGTATAATTTGAGTTTTTTCGTGCCCAGGAAAGATCAATGCTTAATATGCACTAATTATGCTAAAGCAGATACAGAGAAAAAAGCGAACTTGAAGATGACTACCTAGCTCACCAAGAAAGAAAGAAAATTTGCAATCGAGAAAAAGAGAAGGATAAAGTTAGATCAAACACAGATGAGCATTTTAGCTCTGTAACATTTGATTTGCAAGCAGTACTTCAAATACCTGCCAGCGACGTAGGTCTGCTCTATTATTCAAGAAAGTTGTGTGTATACAACCTCACAATCTACGAAGCAGCTCTACCCAATAATGCCTTTTGTTTTACATGGTCAGAGGTAAATGGAAGGAAAGGCAGTTCTGAAATTGGAACCATATTATTACACTACCTTTTAAATTGTGTCTGTGATAATGTTACAGAAATTAGCTTATTTTCAGACACTTGTGGTGGCCAAAACCGAAACCAATTTGTGGCTGCTTTGCTTCTTTGGGCAGTCCAAAAAATTGACCACCTTAAAGTCATAGAACAAAAGTTTTTAGAATCTGGGCACACGCAAATGGAAGCAGATTCTATGCACAGTAGTATTTTGAATTTGCAAAAAAAAATACCTCTGTTTTTTCCATGATGGAATGGATTTCTATTTTCAAACGTGCTAGACGCAGGCAAAGTATTAAAATTGATGGTAAGAAAATGACAAGAGAACCATACCATGTAAAAGAATTTAAGTATGATGAGTTCCTTGACCTGAAGCACCTTGCAGGTGAGATTATGAAAAATAGAACGAAAGATGAGAAAGGAAAACAAGTTCAATGGTTGAAGATAAAGCGGATAAAATATGTTAAAGGGGAGGACAGAAAAATTTATTTCAACTATGACATGAGCGACGAATTTAACGTAATGGATATTGGAGACAATCCATCAACTTTCCAATTAGATGGCGCGCAGAATCACAACTATTCAACAAGGAAGAAGAAACGACTTACTGAAAATGATTTACCTGTAAGTTATCGATTTCCAGATCAATTAAACTGCCTTTATAAAGAGCCACTTAAAATAAGCGCGGCCAAGAAAAAAGATCTTTTAAATCTATGTAGGAAAGGCATCATACCAGAGGAAGTTCACGGTTGGTTTGAAAATTTAAATGTTGACAGTCAAGCTATTGATAAATTGCCAGAACCAGCAGTAGATGAAACTGTAAGTGGAGAAGAAGAGTGATTTCTTAATAATTAAGATATTTGTTAAATTCAATGAAAATACTATAGTAGTTACACTCCACTTTCAAACTGATTCTATTATAATTTTTATTAGTCAATAAAAATAATATTGTGAATTTAACCTCTTATTTTACAACACTTTTATCCTAAAAGTTAAAAAACATTTACAGGTAAAACCAACTAACTTTTTTCTTTCATAGCTTACACAATAAATTATTTCTTTTATGATTGTATCAGTATTTAAAACGTAGTTATTTATTATCAGCTACCCATAATTAATCACAAACCATATAAAACATCAATTATCTCGGTAAAACTGCATTTTAGCAATTGACATGTAAAACCGACTAACTGCAGCCTTTACTTGAAAAAATCCTTATTTTCAATATTTCTGTCACACATATTTATTCAGACTTCACATAAACATAATCTTATATAAATATTCTAACATATGACTACTAATGTATGTAAGACCTACCAAAATTTTAGTGATTAAATTAGGTGTAAACTTTTAGAACTCTTTAACTCAAAACTAACTTCGCTGAACTTAGCTGGTTTTTGCAGTAAACCCTCGATATTATATTTCGGTAATTTGCGTACTATGAAGTCATTGCATCATTTTCATTTTAGCACTCCTTCGGTCGTCCGTGATGTTCACCGACAAAGGGACGCCACGCCTCCAAAACTACAATTCATTTGCAGTGTATAGAGGATACATTGAAAATGAATCGTAAAGCAAGAGAAAATGTGCGATACCTTTCAAGTGAGGACTATTCAACTTAAAGCACCAAAAATTCTTGTAATTGTATCTTTTTCTACTAACTTAGTTGTAATACAACCGATACTTCTTTTGTGAGAGCGTGGTCGCTGACGAAAGATGAAAACTTCGTAAGTCTAAATTTCAACAGATGCATCTCGATAAATGTCTCATTTTTTATAGAATAAGCGTGACGAACGAGCACACAGTACACCTGATGGTAAATGGATGCTGTGACACATAGATATCTACATTTATATATACGATTAAGAATCAAAACGCAGATGCGTTGTCACCCCTGAGGACTAAAATGGAATGCATCGCGTCTAGTAAAAAAGGGTCAAGGACAGAATACCATCGTAAAATAGTAGCTTAATGTTGCTGTGTTTCGTATGGTGAGTGTAGAGAACTGAAGACCCGTTTTACTGGATACGAGGCATTCCATCTTAGTCCTCACGGGTGACAGCGCATCTGCATTTTGATTCGTAATCGAGGTTAAATGTAGATATTTACGGGCCACAGCATCCACTCACCATCAGGTGGACTGTGTACTCTTTTGTCCCCCTCATCCTATAAAAAAGCCGACCCGTTCATGGTACAACCATAATACAGCTGCGGCGTGGCTCTACCACGCACTAATGGATATTTGACGCAGTCGCCAGGTTTGGTAGATAGTTTCGTTACCGCAGTTTTTATTGCTCTTAGTTATTGTGAGCTCCTGGTGCCCGTCTCCTATTTAATTTCCTTCTCATGCCTATTACAACCCTTTTCCCGCGTCACGGGATGATACGCGGTAGTAAGTTCTTTTACGCCGCTACTGCATGGCTATAGTTATATTATATTGGATATGCACGCATAACTATATGCAATCAACTCATCAAAGGGAGTTGAATTCTGCCCTATGTGGCAGAGCAAATGGCACTCCGCCCTTTATTTTTCTTTTTCATTTAAGTTAAATTATCTGCTGCGGATTGATTATTTTTATTTCGTCAAATAATAATTTACAGTCAGTTATCGGTTACATTAATTAAAAGTTTTAAAGTTTACAAACGAGCGCACAGTCCAACTAATGGTAAAAGGATGCTGTGGATCATAAAAAGTATTTTATTCATTAAATGATCATACATAAATTATAAACGGAGATGGGCTCTCCTTTTAAGAACAAACACTTGTATTAGAAGACTCCACTCTTCCAGCGCTTACATTACTATTTGCATAATAATTATTTTTATTTATAACCTTCTAATAAAATTCGTGTTATTTTTGTAAATGACTTCCGACGTGGAAACAATGCGTTTCAAACGGCACGCATTAGTGGTGTCGTATACTGACCTAGAACTATTAACTAGCGAATTGCGTTTAACCGCTTTCATTGGGGCAAATTGTGACCTTTGTATGGTAAAAAATTCGGGAAAAAATGAATAAAAGACAAAGCCCAAAGAAACAATAGAACTGAATTTGAAAAAGGAATAACATTAAATATAAAACTTATTTCAATTTATGGTGGTAGAGCCATGCTGCAGTTATATTAGTAGTGTAGTTGTAGCACGGATTGGTCGGCCGACCAGGGAACGACCACGCTCTCACAGAATACCAGCGTAAAACAGTAGCTCACTGCTGCTGTGTTTCGTATGGTGAGTGTAGAGAACCGGAGATCCTTATTACTGGATACGAGGCATTCCATCTTAGTTCTCACGGGTGACAACGCATCTGCATTTTGATTCGTAATCGAGGATGCATGTAGATGTCTATGGGCCACCGCACTCACTTACCATCAGGTCAACTGTGTGCTCATTTGTCACCCTATCCTGTAAAAAAATTACGGTATAAAGTGGCCTGTTTAACAAAACTATATTTTTGAGTAAAGTCGTAATACGTACAACGTAACATCAACTAATCATCGTTAATGCTCGAGTAGTTCAGAAAGAAGTTCCTAGTTTTAACCTCTTATAACAATAGGTAGACACTAGACAATTATTAATACAATTAAAAGAAACATTCCATAGTTTTCGAATAGCTTTTGTTTGACGAATGAACAACTATCTGTTATTTTGTAAGCGCAGGACACCGGCTCGCTGTCGTCAGCTGATGAGCAGACGTCTGCAGCTGTTCCTAATTGCTCTTAAGTGAACAATTGTCTCGCGATGTCAAGTGTCACATTCCACACCTCCTTATTCTCAGTAGATGTGCCCTAATTATTTTTATGTCATTAAATTCCTTATATATGAATAAAAGAGGATGTTTGTATATATGAAATCGTTTAACTCAAAATCTACTTGATTGATCACCATTAATATTGGTATATATACATATTTTTAATGGAAACCGTTTATATTTTTAAACTTAAAAAGAATTAGAAACCAACTAAATTTAAAAATTATCATTTTTTTGTTTTTTTTTTCAAGCAAGCGCGCTAATAATGAAATTAAATTGCATGCGCTAAAATAAAAAACGTAGCTGAACACCACCTATGACAGTAATGCGATATAAATTCAATGAAACTCGTCGCTAGGTTATTGATATAATATGTAATATTATCCTTTCAATAATATAAAAATACACATCCAATAATGTGTATTTTTATGGAACTTTTTTTGAAAGTACCTATGTAAGAATGCACCACCTGGCAAACACTTCGGGAAAGTAATAGATTAGCTTTTTTTTATTCAATACAGATTATAAACAATTGTTATTGAAAGTCACTCTTATTCTTAAGGCAATGAACTGAACCAGTGGTAAATGTTGGTAGTCACTCTTATTCTTAAGGCAATGAACTGAACCAGTGGTAAATGTTGGTAGTCACTCTTATTCTTAAGGCAATGAACTGAACCAGTGGTACAGTGGTACATGTTCTTTACTGTCAAAGGCAATCAGCAAGTAAATTGCTTATTACAATTTTAGAAATGAAGGCAAAGATTGAACTCGTGTTGTTCGCTATTATGAGTTTTCAGGTGTACCTCTGTTCCGGGATGAACCAGCAAGAAACACACACACACACATGCACGCACGCAGAGATATAGTGACATTCTCGTCGAAATAGTTGAAACTGCTTTGTAGGATCTCAAATCCTTGATATTTTTTAAATACATTGAATTTCATAACACGAGGTTAAAAAACAAATAATAATTTACTACGCACGCACCCACGCACGCACGCACGCACGCACGCACGCACGCACGCACGCACGCACGCACGCACGCACACACACACTCACAGATGGAATACCTTGTTTCCAGTAATACGAATATACGAAACACAGCAGCATTAAGCTACTATTTTACGCTGATATTTTGTGAGAGCGTGGTGCTTCCCCGGTCATCATTCATGCTACAACCATAATATAGCTGCAGCGTGGCTCTGCCACGTATAAAATATAGGGCACAGCATTCACTTACCATCAGGGGGACTGTGTGCTCGTTTGTTCTCCCAATTCTCTGAAACCTTGCAACTTTTCTAGTTTTAATGTGAGATATACATAAGCCTATTAATTAAAATTTACGTTATAAATGCATTTTAAGCAAACTTTTAGTAGTGCCAATTGGTACAAGACAGTTGCAAATAAAACAAGTTTTATACTGACTACTGTGTCAGATAATAAACATTACATATAGCGACGTGCTAACAGGAAATGTATTCAGGTCAAGGAAATGTGAGCCGCTAGAAAGCAGGAAGGAACTTCACGTGCCTCAGTAACCTCACGCAAGTCCACTAAGTCAACAGTCTTGGAAGAAATCCAAGTAAATTAGCTGAAGCCATAAATCTATGAACCAACCTATATTTTGTATTTTTATGCTTGAACTTAAATTTTAAAGTAGATAATGCAAATAACTTTCACTGCATATACGAAAAAAATTTAAACAGTTGAAAATGGAACACATCATATGGAGAAAGGATTTTTCGTATTCCGTTTGCCATGTGGATTGCAGTTGCAGTACTGGTATCTCCCAATTTTGTGGTTTCTCGTCATTGCCGGTATATATACTCATTTATTTAATTTAATCTATTTATTTTATATAAACTAACAACTATCATGACAGGAATAACCTAATACGAAAGTGTAGTTTCTTTAATGCACAACAACAATGTGGTCTTAATCTGTAACAATTTGTTAATATTTTACCCTAACGAATTCAGTCAGAGTGCAATAAAACAGGTCAAAAACATCAGACATTTTTTTATACGATAGGGTGATAAACGAGCACACAGTCCACCTGGCGGTAAGTGGTTGCTGCGGCCCATAGACATCTACACCTATCCTCGATTACGAATCAAAATGCAGCCGCGTTGACAACGCAGTCCGTGAGGACTTAGGTGGAATGCCTCGTTTCCAGTAAAAAGGGTTTCCGGATCTTTACACTCACCATACGAAACATAACAGCATTAAGCTTCTATTTCACGCTGGTATTCTGTGAGAGCATGGTCCTTCCCCGGTCGAGCCGGCCCATTCGTGCTACAACTATACTACTAATATAATTGCAGCATGCCTCTTCCACGTACAGTTTCTACAATTTCAAATTCTATTAAGGATGTGTAACGTTCACGTCAAAGGTAAATTGTCTAGTAAATTGTTGCGTGTGTGAGGTACGGAGAGCAGCTGAGGCCGCCGAGATTTCAATACGTATTTCCATCTAGTATTTCAGATATGCATATACATTACCATACACATTGCATTGTGAGAGAATTTACCACTCCGTGTCATCCCATGGGTATTATAAGGCGACAAAGGGGAGCGAAACTAGGATATAGGTAGCAACATCTACCTGATAACAACTTCTTAATAATCATAAAACCACTAGGTCTAGGAAAAGAGACCAGTATCACTGCGACCTAAAAGATCTATTGTGATCGTTGCTATGGATATAGTTCACTGCTAAGCCCTATGTCTTCAATGGATATAAGGAGTTGCTTACTTCTTGTTCTGGTCGGAGTATATAGTTTCCCAGATGAGTGTTACGTTTGCGCATTAAGGGTCCGCAGGAATTTCTTCCGTTATGGAACAGAACCGACACATTCTTGAGTTAAAAAAAAAAAAACTTCAGTTACTGTTTGGAAACTGTGGTAAATGTACACCTATCGGGCAATCTATGTGGATCCCCATATTCAGCAATTGACTTTTGGTAAGCTGTAATGAAATATATGAAAGTAGTTACATTTGCATAGCTATCGAATATCGACTGTGAGTACTTTCTGACTATGCGAAACTAAAAGAGTAACATTTGGTTTTTAGTCACAGCAAATCTAAAAGAACATTGATGTTTATAATAAATTGTTTAATGGACCTGTATCAGCCTCTAGTATTTTATTCTTTAGTCGCAAACAGAAACGGTTTTTCTGAAAGAAACAATTTTCAGAGCGAAGTGACCGCCTATTGTACTTACTTTATATATTGTTCCTTTATTGTAACACATATACAATAAAGGAACAAGAGGTAAGAGCTAGTGACTAGCTCTTACCTTTACTGTTTATTTATATGCCAGTTTTTTATTACTGAATTTATTTTAACCAAACGTTGCAACACGCTCTGCTGAAAAGCGTGTGATAATTTTTTTTAATAGAATACTTTTTGGAGATTTTAGTAACAAGTATAACTAGTTAATATAACAACGCAGCACATTCCAATAAAATTAAGTTTTATTAGTGAATTTTATTGGGATGGCCTCAAAATTCTGTTTTTTCTCTAATAATATAGCTTTATGCCATATTCCGACTTCTAATCTATAATATTGTCAAGTTTCATTAAAATCCATGTCCAATCCATCCATTCACAATTTCAATCCACACGGTTTTTGCGTGATTGAGCAATAAACATACAAAAATTCAAACATCCATAAAAAGTGTCACATTCATAACTCTTTAATAATCATTATCATTACAGCCCTTCACAAGTCCACTGCTGAACATAGGCCTCCCCCAAGGAATGCCACAAAGCACGGTCCTGAGCCACCTGCACCCATCGACATCCTGTGTGTCACCAAGTTATCACTCCATCTAGTGTGGAGACGCTACACTACGCCTACCGGTACGAGGCTGCCACTCGAGAACCTTGCTTCACCATGGCCGGCCCATGCCATTTCATTTTGCTCTGCCGCCTCTTACGACACCCACGGGATGATACGGGGCAGTGGTTATTGTTACCCGCCACTGCACGGGGACACTGCTTTAATAATATTAAAAATAAATCACATCATATAATATAATATGTAATAAGAAATAAGATAGTAGAATTAAGATGTAATACCTCGTTTCCAGTAAAAAATGGACTCTGCTTCCCTATACTCACTGTACAAAACAGAATAGCATTAAGCTGCTATTTTATGCTGGTATTCTGTGAAAGCGTGGTCCTTCCCCAGTCGAACTGACTGATTAGGTACCTGCAGCGTGACTCTACACGTAAAATAGGTAAAATTGTAAGAACAAAATTTAACACTTGGACTCTAGAAATGTTTGAGAATGTTCATCAAAAGCCTTAATACGGCGTTATTTAAATACATGAGAAATCAAAGCCCGATTGACTTAGTTGCGTAAGGAAACCTCATCAGTGGCACAAGCTTGTTTATATTGCGGTAATCTCGATCGGATCGAGATTCGTGTGCAAAATGTATATTGACGGGAAAATTCACAAGCGGTTCGTTTGTTAGCCGCTCGCTCGCTTTCGAGTCCCGTTGAGCCGAAAATTGGCGCGGCTTTAAGTATGGCGGAGCTTGTTTGTAGTGAGCCACTTGGAAACACAATAGGGCACATGAAAGGTTTCGTCGCTATTACATATTAAAATAAAAAGGAAAGAAATCTCAAAAAAAAGTATAAAAATAATGTATTTGAGTTCTCCTAAACGGTTCAATAAGTAACTTAAAGCAAAAAAGTAAAGTTACAGCCTATATATGTCCCACTGCTGGGCACAGGCCTCCCCTCATTTCTGAGAGGGTTTTAAGACAAGGAAGTGTTCGCCGCGCTGCCCCAATGCGTGTTGGCGAACTTCACATATCTTCGAAATATTTTTTTTTCTTATTCCTCAGGCATGCAGGTTTCCTCACGATGTTTTCCTTCACCACCGAGCACGTGGTAAATCAGCACTTAAAATTGCAATTAACAATTTTTTTGGTGCCGGCGAGGACTGAACTCGGGTTAATCGCGTTGTGTTATATTTACAGCGAGCGTTAACCATCTGAGCTGCCACGGCAACATAAGTAACTTATCTGTAAAGAAAATAATTTTTATTACTGTTTACATGAACTTGTCGAAGACAGGAATCTCCTCATTGCATTGGAGCTTTGGAGCATGGGATCAGCTTTTTAATTATCTTTGTAGCGAATTTTTAAAGCAATCTATAAAGATAATTGTGAAACGTGCATGCGTCATATAAAAAAAATCGGTAAGTATATCGAATTTGTAAATAGGTACATATAATTTTTTACAAACCAATGTGAATGTGTGGGGTAGAACTCCATCCGATGGTAATTTATGATGTGATGTGCGTGTGGTAGGGAAGATAACTCAGAATATTTTAACGTAACTAATGCTATTTACTTTTCAACCGACTTCAAAAAAGGACGAAGTTCTCAATTCGGATGTTTAAATTTTTTTATGTATTATTTGGTATAACTCCGTCATGTACTGTGACCCTGCGACGTGACAAGGTCAAACACGTCCACTAAATTTATTGTTTTATTGCCGTTCGTAAAGTATATGTGGATAAGATTTGAATATCCATAGATGTTAATTAATTTATTTAATTCAAAAAATTTTTTTTGTAAAATGTCAGTGCCATAGGCCTCTACTCCGTTCACATGTTACATTCTATTTTTTTCCAGACGGTAAAAAGGTCATCAACTAGGTATAGACGGATTAGCAAAATAATTTCTTTGTTCGAAAGAAGTTTTTCGTATAGATCTGATGATGAGTTTCGGAGACAGACAGCGGAACTCTTTAATAATTGCCAGCAAATCAACCGCAATTACTGCTATCACATATCACGCCTGTACCCTCTTAAGGGGATAATTTCAGTATACGTACAACGGTACATCCTCCTTTCTGTCATGTTGTTATATCAAAGTCGGTGATACAACATTTTTAATTTTTCCACTTGAGCCTAAAATTAAAATTGAGACTATTCGGTGACGTGCCAGTGGGGTGGAAAGGTAACTAGTTGAAAAATTATATGAAAAAATAATTTTCCGATGGTCATTTTAAGGTTTGTACGTAGTGATGAATCCAGCCTGTGACTTACTTATTATTTAATAAGTAGTAACTCCAAACTTCTAAATAAAACTTTTCCCTCGTGTTAAGAGACACCAAATATACGTAGTATGTAACTAAATTACACATTGTTCTTTAATTTATGCTACGTGAGTTTGCTCTTAAAAATATTTTAGTGAACGTCTGCTTTGGAGCAGCGTGATTTAAATTGCGGCAGCTTTAATTAATCTCTTGAAAAGAAACAAATATGCTAGAGCTACATTTAAAGACTCCGCAAATCTAACTTTAATTTTCGACTGGGTCATAACTTTTAAAATATCGTTTTGTTTTTTAAAAAGTAGATAATATATACAATTAATGAGTATCATCTAACTTTGGTCTTATTGTAGAAAAAGCAGTGTACTTACCCCTAGAAATATATTTTCATGCAACTGAAACGAATACTTCGCATGGCACGGTTAGTTTCAGATTTCAGTAATTTAGTTGTATGCAGCTTGCGGTGAGACCGGAGTTCTGTCTGATTTTATCTCTTAGTTACCACTCTATTCACAAGATACTTCGCTAATTTCTTTCGTTTACGTTATATTTTTTATTATGGTTTTATGTAAATGTATCATTTTCCATACACACAGGAAGAAGTTTCTAGAACAACTATTCGAACTGATTAGTAGTAGCATTTTATGATAAAAAGTTGATGCCTTTTCGTTTTCGAAAGAGTGCAGATAAAGTTTTTATTACCATCCTGAGAAATGTACACATAAATATATTGAGTTGGAGGTTCCACAGGTTACAGGTAACTTGCACCGTCCCTATATAAGACATGTCTCTCCACGGTGATCAAACATTTTACTTTTTATTTTGCGACATTCTCGGTTGACTGTATTTTTTATATTATAAAATATTGATGGTAAAAGTCGTTAAAAGTGCGTCAGCTGTTACAGTTTAAGCCTTTGTTAAACGATGCTAATCAATTGTGAACCTCGCAGCAAAAGATTAATTCAAGCGTAACTAAAAAGGATTTGAGCAAGAACTCCCTCGGGGCTCAAGGATATCGCCCTGTCCCAAACAATTATAAAGACAAGCGAAAGAATGGCGATTGTATCTATTCAAACACTTAATGGAACTTTCGTATATAATGAGGGGCCAGAAGCTATAACATATTATTCTTACGTATATACAACGAAGGACTTCGTTGTTGTTAGTTAAAATACTGTCAGTCAGTGTATCTTCAAACAAGATTTTTTTTAAATAAGGGTGACAAACGAGCACACAGTCCACCTGATGGTAAGTGGATGCTGTGACCCATACATATACCATTTATAATTACGACTTTTACGACACGACTTAGAATCGAAATGCAAAAGGCTAAGATGGAATGTATGTCATTAAAACGGGTCTCCGATTCTCTACACTCACCATACGAAAGAGCAGTATTAAGCTGCTATTTCACGTTGGTATTCTGTGAGAGCGTGGTCTGTCCCGGTTGAGCCGACCCATTCGTGCTAAAACCGTAATATGTATAGCTGCAGCTTAGCTCTACCACGTAAAGCGTGTAGATATTTTTACATGTCAATCAAGACCTTCTTGCCCCAGCGGGAGGGTATTGTTTATTGAGAGTATTTGTGTATGTCTATTTCTTTGATACACTCTGTAGCCTAAACGGCTTAACGAATTTTGACATTTATGAGATGTTGTTAGATTCGTCCTTCTACGCTCTGACAGCGCGCGACATGTTACACTCCCGTTCACTCGGGACCTTTTTGGCGGGAAAATTTCTAGGTTAGGAAATTTTTTGCAATATTGCAAATTTTGCTATATTTTCACTTTGAGACAATATTTATGGATAAAACTTACAGGAAGTCTTGTTGAATGTATAAACTATCGAATAAAATTATTTTTGGTTGCTAGAAATTGTAATAAAGTATATAAATTACACTGTATAGCATAATAGTAGTATAAACTTCAATTTTAGTGACAAAATTACTACTAATTTGAATTCTACACCTTTGTTTTTGGAGAAATTTATATGAAATTGTTTGGAAATATGTATATTTTATGTTTTATGTGTTTCCATTCGTTACTCATACCAAAATATTAAAATATTAAAAAATAAAAAAAAAATAATAAAATAATATTTTATCTGTGACATTTCGAACAATATTTCTAAAATATGTTCGTGTGAATTTGAAATAAATACAACGTCATGTTATTTCAAAATGTGTAGGAAAACTATTTTTACTTACATTTTACACTAAAAATAAATGAGAATTTGAAAAATAACACATTTATAACCCGCCCGCCAAAACAGGCCTTTCGGAATTTGAAGTACTTTTGGCAATTTACTTTTCACTTTTTATACCACAAATTATATATCTACGTGTTGACTATATTACAAGAAATGTAAAAAGTATAATACTTTCGTTTTTAGTCCAGACACAAATATAAAATTCTATAAAAAAGACAGAGCAACTTCATCAAAGTGACACGTGGAACGCCGGAAGTTCAGAGTGATTTCTTTTTTTTTTTTTCTAAAAAACATTGCCAGGTTATGGTTTAAAATAAAAGAGCATATCTTTGTCTTTGATACTAATATCTATTGCATAGTGTCTTTGGTTTTGTTTAAAACGAAAAAATAGTTTTTTCATAGGTAAAGGCGGGCGTAAGGTTGGTACTGCGCGATCGAAAGTGAGCATGGCTTGGCGTACAGGTTAATGGGCATCCACGACTTTTTGTGCCACCTGGGCGGCGCCACTTAAAATGAGGATATAATGTTTGACAGATTTCATAGTCGGTAAGTTAATTTGTTCGAACATTGTAAAGTCTAATGTTTCTTTCTGTACCATTAGTTATATTTTGTATTAATTAGATTAAAAATAAATAAACCAAACCAAAGACATTCAAAAATATTGAAAAAACAAAAAAATCTTAAAAGTGTGCAAACAAAGAAAAAACCACAGAGACATTGTTTTGTGTATTAATATAATACTTCAGAAACAGATAGAACTTTTATTAAAAACTAAATTATCAATTAAATGACATTGTGTAACAAAAAACTTAACCTCAATGTCAACTAGCGAAATCTGGTGAGCGTAAGATTATTTGCCCTTAATGTTGTCGTAACATAGGCTGTATAATATTTAGATACGGCATCTTCAAATACAAAAAAAATGGTTTTTTCACTAATCCTATTAAAGCAGTCTAGTTTTTAATTACTGTTTTAACCATCCAACTTGTTTTATATATTTCCAATAATATAATATATAATCCTCAATAAAATCGTTGAAACACTTAGCAAGTCTAAAAAGCTCTTATCTTTTTTGTTACTAACCTAAAAAAACTCAATTTCAAAAGGTTGATTTATTCAGAAATTCTAAAGCAGTCGCTAAGCTTATAAAACCTACCGTGTGCTGAATACTCGTATTCGATAGAAACGTAATAAGCCTTATTTCAGACTTTAATTCAAATCCCGCTCACTTTTAAAAAGTGACGGAATTTCTGTAGCAGTGTTCACATTCATTCTCATATTTCATAAAGGTTCAATGATGAGATGTTTTTAATTAGATTAAAAAGAAATTCGTACTTTCAAACATCGGACCTATTATTACAGCAATTTCTATAGACAGTTAAATTACCACCCACAATTTTTATTGAATAAGGGTGACAAGCGACCATCCTCGAATCAAAATGCAGATGCGTTTCAAATAAAAATGGTCTCTGGTACTGTACACTCACCATACCAAATATAGAAGCATTGAGCTGCTATATTACGCTGGTATTATATAAGGCGTCGTTTTTCCCCGGTCGAGGCGACCCGTTCGTGCTACAACCATAATATACCTAAGTGCAGTTTGACTCTACCACGTACACATGTCTTAATTTCCTCTTATCTAATTATATGTTTTACGCAAGTAAAGATAATAATTGGGGTAAGTCCACTCCATAAAGTTATTATTATATAATATTAGGTTTGATTAATTTACCTACACAGAAATGGCTAGATAAAGCCGGCACACCTTAAACTTCACTATTAACGCACCTCTGCTAAACCGGCTATAAGATCCCAGTCTACAAGCGCCCGTCTCTTTCGCTGAAAACTTCAAACTGCTCGCTTTATTTTAGTTTTATGGAACTGAAACTAAACAGTCAATAAATAGGTACTTACGCGACAAAGTGTAGCAAGTAAGAACTCAAGCAAGCTTAAGTTCTCCTTTGGTTGTATTCTTTCAAAGAAGAAGAAATTGAAAAACCGTCCGACCGTCTGTCAGCGGGCTGTATCTCATGATCTGTAATATATAAATAGATAAAATTTTCACAGAATGTGTATTTCTATTGTCGCTATAACAACAAATAATAAAAATTAATTAAAAATTTAAGGGGGCTCCTCTGATGGAAACGTTTTCTTTTGGCTTTTTTTGCTCGATTTTAATAATGGCAACAAGTAGACGCTTGAAATGCTCTCAGAGTATGTACTGCTATATTCTACCTACATAGTATTAAATCTTGTACGATGATACGGAACCCTTCATGCGCGAGTCCGACTCGCACTTGGCCGGTTTTTTTATATATTTCCAGCAGGACTCGCCGACTTTGAATCAATTTCAATAATGGCTTGATAAGCTGTATTGACCCAACGCAACGGCTCGGTCACGCGCCGCGCCGAGTTGTTTGTTCGCTCCACGGTTCAAAAGCTTTATAGTTACATTTTCTTAAACAGCGGTGGCAATGCCGTGAAAACTTTGTGTAATTTAACACGCCGTTTAAATATAGCACAGTGAAAATAAATGGTAAACAATAGAGGAACTCGATATTTTTGCTTTTTGTTTGTGAGTACCTAAATGTGTTTTTTTTAATGAAACGGAAGTGAAAAACGAACCACCAAACGTTCACCTGATGGTAAGTGAGACCTGACTACTGGAGTCCGTGGTCACCGATGCGTCGTCACCTGAGGACTAATTTGGAATGCCGCATAGCCTGTAGTTATTACTATACCGTCTCTGTATACAAGGGTTGCCACCTTCTCTTTGAAAAAAATATAGCATTTTTCCCAAAAAGGATGCAAAAGTATAACCTTTGAGAAATTCAGGAGAGAAAAAAAATCATGTCTATATGTACTTAATACAAATATGAATGTATTTTTCCATATATATTTGTTATTGCTCCTTGCATTGGTAATGAATGATCTAACCACCTTACCTTCTACCTTATTTTTAAAATAACTATAGGAGTCTTAGCAATTTAGATTCATATTAATATAAATTAAAAAATAATTTTTAATTAAATTTATGCATGCCCTGTTCCTGTTTCTTTCAATTTTACATTTATGATGGAAAAAATTCTTTCCGTAAAACATACTGTTTCCAGACTTCAAATCACAGTCAATAAAAAAGCGACAGTTGAATTAGGTATGTAGTTTTTTTCGTACTATATTTTTTTTTATTATATATAGTAAATAGTAATATCGACTGGAATGTAGTACATACGATACTATATAATATAATACGGGTGGCATCCCTACTCTATACCTATCAGCAGTGAAAACACTGCCATTTTGCTTTTGAAATAGACAAGAGGGTAATATATACTCAGAAGGACTAAAAGTCAGAAAGAGTTCTACCACCAACAAGAAATGTGTTTAAAACTACTTTTTCATCTGGAATTACGTCAAAGTGAGAATCGAGCACACAATAGCAAGTGGTTAGTGTGACAGACACACATCTGCATCTATTCAATTGATAGTTTCAATGCAAATGCGTTGTCACCCATAAACATTTACGAGTAAATCTGACTACCTAGACCTGTCGGTTTCTAGACTCATAGGTTTCTGTCTATCTACCATTCTAAATTTTAGAACCCACGTTCTAAAATTCACAGGTTTCAAATTAAATCCGTTGCTTATATATAATTATGTCAAAAGTATAAAAGTACTTACGACTTTAGCGACGCCTAATGTTTGACTTTGACTAATATTTTGCTGGAATTTAAACGAAGTTGCACAAACATGTAATTAAAACTCACTTCACCGAGATTGTCGGCAACTTATTTACTACTCCGGCTACTCTACTTTGAAATTGTTTGTCCGAAAGCATTAGAAAAGCACTCAATAAGATAGCCCTTAAAAGTTTGGACGAAGAACGCTTTCCACAGACATCATCTTTAAATGATAATAAATAATTCAGTATTTGTGTAAAAATCGACTTGTTTGCCTATTATGTATTTGTTTGCGTCATTTACGTTTAAGAGGTATCGACTACTCAATCATTATTATCATCATCATCGTCATCAGCTTGCGGCAGTCCACTGCTGTACATAGACTTCTCCCAAGGCGCGCCACTTAGCCCGATCTTCGCTTCACGCCTCCAGTAGCTGCCAGCCGCCTTGCGCAGCTCGTCGCTCTATCTAGCCACGAGTGGCTCTATGACACGCCTACTCCAACGGTTATCGCTTCTGCGACAAATGTGACTAGCCCATTGCCACTTCAGCTTGCAAATACGGAGGGCTACGTCGGTGACCTTGGTTCTACGGCGGATTTCTTCGTTACGAATCTTATCCACCAGAGAAACTCCGAGCATAGCTCTTTCCATCGCCCGCTGGGTTACTTTGAGTTTGTGGAGTAGTCGTACCGTAAGTTTAAAATACACAATACTTACATAATATGGAGTTATTTGCCGCAATATTACTTCGGCCGGCAACTACATAATCTGGATGTGTACTTTCTAGTTGCAAAAATTATTGGAATGATTATGAGGAGAATCACGAAGTCACTCATTGTGGTGTGTTGCATTGAAGCTTTGTTTTTTTATTTAAACAACTTTTTATAAAAGAAGAGGCAAACGAGCATGTGGCTCATCTCATGTTAAGTGACTACCGCAGCCCATGATCAACCGCAACACCAGGGGATTGCAGGTGCGTTGCCGGCCCTTTAAAAAGGAGTAACTTTCTTGTAAATTATTCCACAGAGAGGTCGTATGCGGAAGAAAAGTCCTAGTGTACATTGGTGGGCAGTCAAGCATCCAGATGGTGTGGATAGTATCGGGAGGTTTGCCGCTAATATCTTTCATTCCTTATGCTTAATGCTGCTGTGTTTGGTATGGCTAGTGTAGATAACCGAAAACCTTTCTA